>VYZX01033935.1:30808-43795 GCA_013401335.1 Brachypteracias leptosomus
TTTTTTTTTTTTTTTTTTTAGGTATAAAGTTCTTTTTCTAAACTTCCCCTCCATATGTTCTTTGTCATTAAAATTAACCAGTATAGTTATTTTAGATTGTCATGTTTTATGGAGGATGACATATCATCAAAGTCTTTTTGCCCTTGTACTACTAAAGAGAAAAGGAGAACTTTGAGTTTGGTCTTCATTCAGTAATGGTTAGAAATCTTATTTCTCTCAGGTGAATGATTTGTAACCTTCTCATACTTAGAGTGAAAAAGGATAGTCTAATACTTAAAGATGGCTTTTTTTTCATATAAGGCAAAAAATGATGGTTTTATTCCTTAAAAAAAAATTTTGTTCCTTCTGATTTTTTTAATTACAAGTTTTAAAAGTGATAAGACTTCAACCTTTAATTGTATTGTGAAAAGAAACTTTGCCCTTCCAGAAGTGTTCAGGCTTCTTTTTATGTATGTGTGTGTGTGTATATATATATATTTGAAAAATATTGTTAAGGAAGATAAGGAATACATATGAAATATGGAAGGTATCCTTAACACAATTAGTTTCTGCTTTGCTTGGTATTTTCAGATGTTGTTTAGGAATATTTTTTTAAGCTGTAAGGCTCATGATGGAGGAAAAAAAAGGAGATAAAAATACAATCTGAGTTCAAACAAGAACTTTGACACAATTTGCTTCTTTTTTCAGTAAGGACTGATCCTTTTAATTATGTTAGTCCTTGCATAACTGTACAATTACTGAAGTTCACTAAAATGTGTGTCTGTTTTCACCTCAGCAACAGGCATTCAGAAGCGTGTCCAGGACATTAATTTTACCCTTCACAAGTTCAAAATGTACTGAAAGGTGATCCCATTCACATTATCAGAAGAGAAAGAAAAGCATTAAACTGAGAATTCAGTATGTTTCAAACAAACAGTTAAAAAAACATAAAAGCATAGTAACTTTTCATTATGGCTGATACAGTAATTTAAAAGGAAAAAGACAAATAAACATCCTTAACTGCTGGCAATAATTGGTACCAAAAATCACACTTGGTGTATTTTATACCACCTTCTCATTAAGTAATTAATTTGGTCATGATGAACTTGCTTGAGAGTTAAGGTCAGTCTAGTTTCAAATAGCACAGCAAAATAATAGCATACTGGCAAAGAATATAGGAACAATTAATTTTAAGATTATTAATGTCTTGGTCAGCTTCAATAGAAAACAGTCATTCCTAATAGTTTAGAAATTTATTGGGTGTCAAGTAGAATTGCTTGAGAGGAGGAGGAATATAAAGCAATAGTGAGTCAATACTAGTAGGTCATGAATGTAAAGCGATCTTAGATACCTACTGTAATGGCTGTTAAATGAGTCTGAAGTTCTCTGCAAATCTGCTGCTGCTCTGCTTATTTGTGCACCTGCCAGAAATCCCTATTCAAATGCACATGGTGTCTGAAGAGCGAGATAAGGTCAGGCTCCACAATCTCTCCAAATTCTACTGAAACCTGATCTGCTTGGGAGAAAGAGATATCACAGTGCATAAAGAGTGGAGCTGATAACGTCCCCTCTGAAAATGAGGCTGGCTAGATTCACTTCTTAATAGAGATGGATGTAAATGAAAATTCCAGATTTGCCTCAGAGTTCAGAGCTTTATGTAGGAAACTCAAGTTCATATTAAAGGCTTTTGTTGCTGCTCATTATAAAAGTATGAAATTTGAAATTATCTTTAACATTTTGCCCTACTCTGCATTCCTATTTCTTCTTCTAATCTACGGAAGCAAAGAAGATAATGAGTTGGAACAACATTTTACGTCATTGCCTTCCATGCTGCAATAGATTTCACTACAGAAGAAGAAAAAAGATTTCTTAAGCCTCTAGTTCTAACCCCCCTGCCTTAAGGAGGTAGACTTGTATCATCCTCAGCAGCCATTCAAAAATTAAATCCAAACAAAAATCTTAAGAACTAACACATTTCCTAGGCTGATAGAGCTCATTAAAAGCACCTGAACTCAACTAAATGCTCCAAGAAGAAATATTGAGTAGTAATGGTCATAATTTAAATCTGTCTAGACATAAGCAGAATGCCCATTTCATGAAAGTCACAGTAACTTTGTTGGAATTTATTCTTTTAGATGGGGATGCTTTAGCTCATTACTTATTATATTCTTCTGACAATCTCTTATGTTTCCTTTGTCAGGTGAGGAGAGATGTGATGATAACGTGAAAAACGATGTAAGTAGACAAGCTATTAATATTTCCTGTATTATTGGTTGCTTTATATGTATTGTAAAGATTAAAAGACAAGTGGCAAGTTAAAGCAGAATACATAGCAGTGCCCAGACAAATTGCAGTCTGATGGCTTGGCACATCATCATCTGTAAGATAAAGATAAATGATCTCAGTATAAATTAAGTAAATATTCAGTAGATAAACAGTCTTCTACATCTCAGTTACCAGTAATGCTCCCAAGTGTATTCTCTCTGTAGTTTTCTCAGTTTTGCCATAATGCAAGGGAGTGTTTTCCCTGAAACAATTACAGTCTTGTCTACGTGATTCTGTGTAATCAATGAAAGATAGATGACATTGTCACTTTGCATTTTTTATAAATATTTTGTACTTTAAGACTCCACTCTTTGAAACCTGAGTTTTTTGCATATGCCTTTGCGGTGAAATGCCACACTGCAAATTCACAAAGAGAAAACTTCTTTGAGAAATATGTAATGAGGGATTTCCAAGAAAAAAAGTTATTTCATTTCAGATAGAATTGAAACTGTTTTCTCTTGAAATGTTACCGTACAAAATGGATTTTCACAGGGCAGGAAGTTAAGCTTGTACATAATTCTTTGTGAGATTATGGTTCATAGATACTGCTGGAGAAATTACTTGGGTGCTGTAGTCCAATATTATAATGTAGTATTTTGACTAAGGGAAAGGGAGTTTCGTTGAAAAGGCATAGTGAAAAGTGAGAAGATACAGCAGCTTATCCCTTTTACAGCCATAATGACTACATAATTTGTTTGCCTTGAAGAGCTTCTGACTAAAGAGACGAACAAAAGAACGAAAAGTGAACTGCATAGGTTCATGTAGCAGGTCAATGCCAGAGCTGCAAAGAGAATTCAGTGTCCATTAGCCCCCATACCTTTGGAAAAACTTATGTGCAATTGTAAATGGACAAAGGATTTTGAGAGATCATTACTGTATAGTTGATTTTAAGGTATCATTGTATTTTTTTTTTTATAATAAATGTAAACCATCCTCTGTATCTATAACACATAGGATTTAACTTTTCACTTCGGGCTGCAAGATAAACAGAACTTGTCATAACTCATTAGGGAAGTTAGGGAATTTTCTCTCCCTGAGAATTACATTCCTAGATCTAGGAATAGAAAAAATTTAAGTAAATAGCATTTAGATTCTTAAAGGATAAAAATACTATGTTACTATTACTTGAGTAGCTACTGATGAAGCTGTATCTGTAGATAACTTACATTTCAGTAGCAGAAATCACTATGTCTCTGTAGTTTTGCTTTGCTCTCTGCTGCTTATGAGTCTTAGGAAGGTTCTACATATTGGTGATTATCTCATATCTGTCTCAAGTTTGTTTCAAGTCTGATCAGGTTCCATAATGAAATGTTTCTTAACCTACCTCATGTGAGGACAACCTCTGAAATAAATGTCCTCTAAGAACAATTAAGGAATTTGTTTAGTCACAAAAAAGCAGTCACAACTTTTCTTAAATATGACTGGAAGTAAAAGTGATGCCTTCTTTTTCTTATTTCTTGAAAAACTAAACCAAAAACTTAAAATCCCACAATAGCTCAGTTGTCTCACCTCTTATATAGAAAATAGAAATATAGTACATTGAATTTACTATACCTACTCATGCTCTTCTCTATCTGAAACAACATAAAACTGTATCTTCATTTCTCTGGAGACTGCATCAAACACAATGTTTTATAAAGGGAGATGCTTCTCATCGAGGGGATCCAGTAGGAATTACTTTCTGAACTGGGCAGAAGACCCTGAGTTCAGACCTAGGTTCATTAAGTGTATTGAGCCACCTGTGTTTCGGAAGTCCTGTTGCCACTGTATGACACAATAGAATTTCTGTATAACTTTGGCTCAGGAAATACATCTGTAGGAATTAAGCCTTGTGCTGCAGGGTTTCGTGCTGCCTACTGCTCTGTGGTAACCAAGCAGGACCCTTGCAGCATCAGGAGACTAACTCTAGTTCCTGTGATCATTGAAGAGTTAACATCCTGTACTTCAGCCAAATCGTGGCCTGCTCTGTGGACAAGCAGCTGAGGCAGAAAGCACTGTGAGGCCCTGCTGTCTGCTCTATCTGAGCAGGGAATGTTGTGATAAGAAGTTTTAGTGCCAATAGCTGGTGTCCCTGTTCTTCAGTGACAATAAGTGACTGTTAGTTCACTCATCTCAGCCTCTGTCAATGTCAACCTCTGCAGTCCAGCTGTTACTAATTCTTGTTGCTCAGTGGAAAATCAGTGCAAGTCCTTTAGGGTTAAGGAAGAGAGAAATCAAAACAGACATCTGTCTTTGCCCCTGGAAACCTCTGCCCTTCTCTTTTTTTTCCATCAGGAAAACTTTTACCCATCTCAACATATTGCAGGTTTTGCCTCCAGGTTGCAGAAAATTCCTTTAAGGGTGTCTAGGGACTGTGGCTTCTAAAGCTTGCTGTCAGGTTGTCTTTCTCAAGTTTGAGTTTTCAGCTGTCTAGGAGATTCTAAAGTCACATATTAAAGTAGGAGAAGTTCTTACAACTTAATTCTGTAGCTTAATTCATCATTTAACTAAAACTGTGTTATTTCAAATGCACTCGTGTGCCCATGTGTGCTAGTGATTTTAGGTCTTCAGAGAAAAGAGCAGGTTTTTTACACAGCTACAGTTTGTTATTTTAGCATACGGCTTCAGAATGGTTCACCTTGTGTTTCTGAGCTAAAACAATCTCATCAATCTGGAGTATTCAGCACCAGTCTTCTTCTGGGGACACTCTTACGATATTTCCTCAGGATATTCTGTGCACCAAAACTTGATGTTCATATGTACTCCTCTTGTATGTTGATAAATACTGTGACTTCCTTGGCAACCTGTGTAATTCCCAAACAAGTTCTTCTGAAATCACATAGGATCACTGTATTTTATAGTAGGACTGTGTGACATAACTCAGCAGTGAAGTAGCGTGTAAAATGTTCTGCCAGCTCACAAACCCTTAAAGTCTTTTAGAAGCTGAGTGATACATCTCAGACTAGACAAGTGCTGGTCATGTCCAAGGTATTTTAAGAGTAGAACAAAAGCAAGAGACTGTTCCTTCCATCTTACTTCTCTGTCCAAATGAAAACTAATTTCCATTGAGCACTACCCAGAAATCTTTATCAGGCTGTATGAATTCCAGCCTGTTCTGCATTGGTTATTTTCAGACTACAATTCCTCTCAGGATTTCTTCTTTCACTGCACACTCTTTGCATGTGTGGAATACACCTATTCCTCCTCCTGGAGCCTTCCACTTTGTTCATAAATCCTGGACACAAGAACACATCTGAACTTTTGTGTACTCTGCATTTGTATCCCAGTCTCACACTGAACTAAGAAAAATGGATTGAATAGTTCAAAAATGTGGGCTGGAAATGGTAATACTCTGTCCTGGACCCTTATTTGAATAATTGGGAGTACAGGAACTAAGTGCTTGTTATTATGCAAATACTGTTCATTCTTAGCATAACCTTTGCCTCCTCATGAATGAATGAAACCCCATAAAACACATTTTAAAATGAATGATAATACATTCTTTGTGTGAATTGGATTATGGGGGTATATAATATTTCAAAAAGAGTATGTAGTTATTAAAAAAGATTAATTGAAACAAAGGCTTTATAAACCAAATATTAAATATTGAATCAAGCAGGATATCTGGGTTTCCTGACACGTAGCACTACTATCTCCAAAAATGCATACCCAAAATTATGGAAAATAACTCTCCAAGGTTGCACAATGACAGCTTTACATGTTCCCTCTCCATAAAAAAGATTTGAAAGGAACATTGCAAAGATTTTGGAAAAGCAGTTTCCTGCTCTAGAGGAAGCCTGCCTACCTTGATGCTCAACTTCAAGTAGCAATCTGGTCAGCAAAACAACAAAACTGTTTGTCTAGAAGGCGAACAGAGCTTTATTTCTTCTTTTTTTCCTTTTCTTCTTGTTTTTTTTTTTTCCTCCTCTCTTTCTCCTCTTTTTTAATACCTTCATTTTTAAAGGTCAAAGCTAGTCTCAGCCTACCAGTGTTCTCTTATCAAAATAAATTCCCTAAGTCATGGTGAGTGTTTTCAGACTAAACTGTTGAACTTATGATAAAAAATGTCAGTTGTCATCAACAATCAGATGCTCTGTACAAAGAGACAGAAGAAGAAATGTCTGCAGCTCGACACACATCGTGCATAACAGATTTCTGCACAGGCTTGAAAATGCTGCACATGCCTTTCATACCTCAAGACTTCTGCACTGAGCCAAACATAAACAGGTGAATAAGCTCCTATTTTTACAGCACTCAGAGCATAGGAAAAGTGTTTTCTGTGAAAAATTTCATATTTTTAAGGTATTCATTAAATAAAATTGAAAATTTCTGAGAAAATATAATCAACTGATTTTCCTGTATTAGGCAAATAGCTTTCATTTGGGTACTCACAGAAAATATTTTTGGAAATAAAAGTTTTGCAACAAGTAGGAATACCTTAAATGGAGAAAACAGATATTTATGAACTGGATCACAGTGGATCTACCTGGACCCAGGCCTTCCTGTCCGATCTCAACTATAGCATCGTATTTTGCTGTTTACTTTCCAGTTTTGCTTTGGATGCAGCAAAGTTACTGAGGGAATGAAGTGTAGGACAGAAGAATTATCATTAGTGCAGTTCATGCCTTGACATTGTTAGTACTTCTGGACACAACCTTCTAAACAATTACTCAAATATTGATTTAGTTACAAAGCCTAGCTGATACATCTTAAAAATCTTGGGCACAGATCCATACAGGGATTTACTGATTCATGGTGTTCTCCCTGGGCTCCTGCAGCAGAACTGATTTTGTTGTGCACACCCTGTGCGACTCATAGGGAGGTATGAACATCAGGGTGTGATGCACAACAACTTACAGCATTTACATGAAGCAGTCATTGCTAATAAAAAACCTATATAGTCCTTAGAGTAGAAACCAAAACACAGTCCAGGTGCTGGATGAGTGCCTTAACTGCAAGGCCAACAACTCCTGGTTTTCCAGGCTGTTAAAAGTGAAAGATAAATGAGAGATTCAGTGAGACATTGTCTGATACTACAACAGATCGACTAGCTTCTTATATAATTAGTGTGACAAAGATATGAGTCTACACAGAAATAAGAGAGGAATGAAGTAGAGTCCTTCTCAGCCTTAATGAGTCCTTTCATCCCAGAGCTGTGGAGCAGAGGGTGGTGGATGCTGCCACCAGCTTCCCCTTCTGTGATGCCTTGGAGGGTCATACCTACCCCTGAGACCAGTGTGGAGCTTGATTCAGCAGACATGGTGGAAGAAGGACAATGAGACCAGGCATGTCAGTCAAGGCAGGTCTGTGCATTCCCAAAGGCCACCTGTGCTGCTCAGATGACCAGCTCTATAGGCTCATAATCGGAACTATGCTGCCTAGAGAGCTCTGAATATGAAAAACTTTGTTATCTACAGGCTTAAGCAACTGTGAAGCAGGATTTAGCATATCTAATGCTGGATTTGGTACCTAATGCTTTTGCAAGTTGGCCTCATTGCTAGCAATTAAATTTGCATTGCATTTGATTATTTTTTTTAGATCCTTTGTATTATGATACCTTTTATTCAAAATCAGAGACCTTTATGCTATCTGTGATGCATATCCATCATGAAAGAAGGTTTCTTCTCTGAAAAATTTAGTGCTGGACATCCTTAACCCTGGGTTATGAACCATCTGCTAGAATCATTATTCCCTGTCCTCCCACTCTCTGAATAGTCTGATGCTGTTCATAAAGGAAAAGTGTTATCTTCTGTAAGATGTGAGGAACAGAGAAAATAAATATTCTGTCTAAGATTCCCTGTGAAATTTCTCTCTCTAGGAGAGAGCCAAGCATTTGATGGATAACTTTTACCCAGTCCAGACCTTTCATCCTAATGCTGACTTTGTAACACCAGTTGCTGATACATGGCAGAGTAGCTTTCTGGTTGCATCTTCAAGTGCCTGAAGTGGAGCAGCTGTGTATTTGATGGAGTCAACCAGTTGATTTTTCAAAACTCCAGTTACTTGTATTCACTTGATGAAGACAGTCAAAATCCACAAGTTTACTCTATTATTTTGTTTTGGAAAATACCTATGCTTGCCAGCTTTATAGGTTTTTTTAAATTTTCTGATCTTTACCTGTAGTAGTCTCTGGGAACTGCTTGGTGTTAATCATTACAGTTGAAATTGTCTATATTTTTACCATTAAAAAGTCACAGTTCTTATGAAAAACTCTGCTCTAAACAGTTCTAATTCATCACCGTAGTACTTAGTATTAGAAAAGTATATTTCTATTAGGAGTTCTGAAATTTACAGAAATATCGAAATTGATACAGACTATGTTAGGTTTTTAAATGCTCTTACAAAAATATTTCCCTCAATAAGTGTTGGGCATAAATGATACCAAATAGCATATCATAGAAACAGTAACAATAAAATAAATACCTCACATAAGAAAGAGTATCTGAAATATAAAAGTACTGTGTCAGGAAGCATAAAAATGGATGATGTGATAAAGTACAAAGGGGAAATATCACCATATATCAGTCCTCCTTTTTAATAGGGGAACAACCGGTGGGGAGAAATATGACAAGAACAGAATGCATAGAGAGGCAGGCAATGGAAGAGGTAATTTAAAAGCAGAGATCAAAAATTACAAAACTGGGTAGATCAGAGAAAATGAATGGGAGTAAATGAGTATTCTGTAATTGTCATATATTTGAAAATATTTGAAGTGCTGATTGAAAACTTTATACACCTTCCTATAATGCTGAAGCATATGGCAATAGCTCTTGCTTCACAATATGAATCCTCAAATAGTACAGAGGCTGAGCTAATTAGAACAAATTACAGTATATTCTATATTACCGTATTTGAGCCAGCTAAGGACTCTTGCTTAGAGTATTGAATGATGGCAGTGAGGAAAATTCAATATAGGAAATCTCTTTTAAAAAAGTAAGTCAGCATTTATTTGTAGTATCTTTTACAAATGTCACTGTTAAGTGACTATGACTCCTTTCTCATGCCCATCTTTTCCTACTTTGTATCCATTTTCATGAAAAGTTAGTTTACACTCCCAGTAAAGTTTATTTATTGTGTGATTAAATGAGCTAATCTTTTTCTCAGTTTCTGTATAAATAGTGGTAGCTTTTAAAATTATCAATACTTCATAGAGGTTTGATGACCTGTTTGTGTAATTCTTATGTTAAATTTAACCTGAGATCAAGGAGAATTTTTTCATGTGAAAATGCATAATACTGTCTAAAGATGTATCAAGTGGTCCAAGAGTGGCCATGGTCATGCCAGCAATATGCCAGTGGGGTTGTAGAGGCAAAAGGCCTGCTTGTTCATTTGACACTTAATCTGTGGAACAAATTGAGTTATCAAGGGCACAGAGAAGTGGTGTATTATGAAGTTATTCTAGAGCTCAGAAACATATTCAGCCCAGTCCTCTTCATTGTGGACCAGTATGCCCCCAGGAAACATTTCTCTCTCTTGCTTGTAAACCCCAGGCGTGATAGATTTTTATTTTTTTTTCCCCCTCAGTGTCATGATGGTTTGGGTAGTGGCTCACAAGGTTAAAAAGATTAGCTAGGCTGATTTGGACAAGACTATAAAGGTAACTGATAGCTCATTTTAAGGGCCAAGCATTCAAAAGTGTGTCCATTCCGATAAATAAAAAGTCTAGAGCTTCTTAACTTGCACTGACATGCAGCCTGACTGTTGAGTTGGTAGCATTGCTTAAGAGCTGATTTTGGCAGGTTCAAAAGCACCTTGGTTTTCAAAACATTAAGTAGTTTCCCTTGTATGCTTTTGGAACATGGCTGCCTGATGTACATTTTTTGCTTTAAGGTTTAAGGTGTTTATCTTCAGCTAGAGAAAAGATGATTTTATCTGTTTTTCTCCCTGGGAATTAAGACACATCCCTGTCATCAGTTTGTAATGCTGCTAAACTGCTTACCGGAACTGAACATCCTAACCTGGGTACACCCCAAAAGGTCTTTAATTCTTTCCAACAGTCACTAATGGTGTAAGGATCCATCTACTGATTGACTCAACCACATAGTAGGAGTAGCACATGTCTTCATTCACAGAATGTGAGAGGCGCTAAATAAATTTTAATGTAGTCTTTTTCACAAATGTGACTTTCCTCTGGATAACAATTAAAGCTCTGAATTTCATTGTCAACATTCATTTGAATTATGCACTCAGGGGGTAAATTGGAAGAATTGTATTGTCTTTGCATTTTAAACGGTTACTTCTAAATAGCTTAGAGCTGAATCAAATTTTAGTTTTATTAGTTTGATTTAAGTTATTTATGCTAATAGATTTGCACTAGAAACCAGCTTTATTACCCATTTCTAAGATTATTTATATTAATGCTGATGATGACAATTAGGAATGCTGAGGAATCGGTGTCCTCACTCTTTACCCTTCTGCTGAAGATACTATAAAGCTGCTGACTGGACATCTACTTGAATTATCTGGGAGAAAAAGATTCTTGTAGATTTAATACAACTATTTTTTCATTACCTTTTGTTTGTACCTCATGCTCTCATATTGAAATTATCTGTAGCCATACTTATCAAATTTTATTTGAATAGCTCCTATCTTTATTAGAAATATCTCATCATGTTCTGTGACAGCAGAGAAAAATCAAATTATTTAACTGAATCATGCTTAGTTGAGATGGAATGTGGGCAGAAAAGGCTTTTCTGAACAGTTATTGATTAGACTGTAACAGCATTGGCTACATGCTGTCTCAGGCATTCTCCTTTAGGTTGTAATTACCATCTTATTTACAATCATTACTTGACATCTGAGCACCAGGGTCTGTGTTATCATAACAGAATATAAGAAGCAACTGCAATGAAAGCAAATGCCTTGTGAAATATAATAGTCCCCCTGCTCTTACTGACTTTTAGGCAGTTTGGTAAATTATATAAATAATTTTATTTTACTGCCATTGATATGAGGAAGTTGGATAGGTTTCAGTTGGAGCTATCTGGATTTTATTGTCTAACACACTTTTAATTGCCTAGGTTATATTCTCTAATGTTTAAGATTTAAAAACTAATGTCATAATATAAACCTAACTATGTTTACCATTTCTGTTCTCATTTCCTTCATATAAATATGACATTTAAAATTCAACTTTACTTAGTGATAGAAAAATAAACGAACTAAAAAATTGAATTAAATCTGGGACAGCAACATTTTGATTTGCAGAAAATAACATGGATAGAGAAGGGTGAAGAAAAGTGACATTCTAACTTAGGTGGAACTGAAAAAAGCCAGTAGCCCACTGATTAGGACAGAAGGCTACAGGACTAATTGAGATTCCCGTTACTTTTCTGTCTATGAACTTTGTTATGTAGAAAAGACCCAAAGAGGAAAACTCATTTTTATATACTTAATAAATGAAAGACTTGTTACCTCTCTAGCCCTAGGTAGCTGTATGAAATTGTATAAAATTAGTGTAATGTTCTCTTATACTTAATTCATAAAAAAGAAATGGTTCTGTTTAAGAATTCGAGTCTTTAATATTCATTGGAATATAGTTTCTTTCCTCCAGTTTAAGAATCTTAACTTTGCAGTCCATCTCACCCTGAAATCTAGAAAGGACAGCTCAAAAAGTGCTGAAAAAATGTGGATGCAGTTCCTTCAGGCAGAAGACAGGATTGAATCTCTTGTCTCCTGTGTCTTATGGGGAATACACAACTGGGGAAAATTGAGGGGGAAAAAAAAAGCTAAATCTTTTTGAAAAGTACCACTGCCTTTGCTGTCTTTGGGGTTTTAGGAAGCACTATATGTTTTTAGTATTTTCTGCTAGTTCCACACAATATAGTTTTTTTCAGAACAGTCTTTGCAACAAGGACATGGCTTCACAGTCTACTCTGCCAAGCAGCAGATTTGGAGTCACATTGCATTAACTACCCTAAAATGATGCTTCTACCATAATTATATTGATATAATATTCTATTCCTAATTGCATTCATACAAGTCCAACAAGACTATATATATATATATAATGATATGTGACTGGAGTGACAACGAGAATGAGATAAACTCATAGTTTGTTGCTAAAACATGTCCTTTGTGACTCCATAGCATAAACCTTCCTGGTTTTGGGAGAAGTGGAAGTGTGTGTTGTCAGAGATCTCTGGTTGATTTAGTGTTTTTAGCCAAGGAAAAAACCAAAAATTCTAATGAATTATCAATTCAGTGGAATGATACTATAATGATAAATGATGGATTAATAAAGTCATAGAGATCGATGATTTTGAATAAGGACTTTTAGAACATGATTCTAAATCTTTTACATATTTAATGGTAATACACTACTGTTTCCACAGGGCTTCAGGGGAAAGGAGAATGCCAAAGTGTGGTTCCAGCTCTGAGGAAGTTCTGCACCCAATCTACACATAAATGTTTCGTTTCCCAATCCTTTGTGTTTATGCTGTGTTCTTCAAGGCAGGTATGGCTGCAGATTTCTGGGCTTTGTTTCCACTGGGAGGGGAGGAGTGCTTGTCTTCTTAAGATGTTTCCAGCTATCATTTTGAAACAGAGTTACCTTGTCTGTACAGCTTCTCTTTCCCAAAGTAAATGGCAAATCCTGTATGACGGCGTTCAAGTTGAGTTTAACTCACTAGGTCCAAAGGTATTTCTAGGTTTGTGTATCACAAAGAATACAGTGGCACAATTCTATGAACTATGACAGGTAGG
>VYZX01033935.1:53785-85212 GCA_013401335.1 Brachypteracias leptosomus
TGTCATCCTTTGAAATTCTAGGTTCATCATATAATAAGTGTAGCCCCACAAGGAGGCATATTTTGTTAGGCTAAATCTTTACCTGAAGAATAAATGTTGTGGAAGCAAGGGAGTGATTGAGACATGCTGTTTATGATTCTTGGTGGACTTTTGATGCACACAATACCAGAATTCAGACCAGAGGTTAAAACACCAAAGAGAAAGGGTAAGCCTGTGTTTAGGGTACAAAATAGCTTGTAGTGTAATTTAAATCAATGATTGGGCCCTGCCTGGAAACTCTGTAAGCTTTGACCTTAGCTCAGATGCTGTATTTCTCCCACAACCCTTAATTCAGAGTTTGTAAAAGGTTTACTAGAATCAGCTTTATGCTTAAGTCGCACACAGAGAGCCCAGTAGTTTTATTCTAGGTGTATAGAAGGCATTTCTCCAGCCAAAGGAGACAGGAGAGTTTCACTGTTAAAAATCACAAAGGAAGAACAAATTAAGAATCAAGCTTATACACTGCATTAATTACTAGATTTAAAGCTTTACAATTAAAAAAAATAGAGCTACAACCATCTTTTTCTTGTTTCTTCTGCATGGGGAAAAGTCTACTATAAATTGTTTTGGTGATTCAATATTAAAGAGTTGTTTTGGTCTGGTTTTTGGGGTTTTTTTCTTTTAAACTTGTTTATAATCTTTCATGTAATATTTCAATGAAGAAACCAAATTAGACAACCTTTAATGTAGATGTATATCCAGTATGGAAAACAAAGCCATTATAAAAGAGAAACAATACAGCATAAAGAAATGGTAAGATTATACCAATCACATGAATGTAAATCAGCAATTATAAAATATATTTATCTGCCTTCTGGTAAACATAATAATCATGAAAAAACTCCATAAACTCATCTTTGATTTAGCTATAAACTATTAACCTTGTATAGCAAAACAAAGCAGAGAGATTTTTCCAGAGAAGATTTGTAGTTTCCAGATTTTTTTGATGAAGTGCTGTTGAACTGTTGTTGGTTTGTTTTCTTTTTTGAGGGGAGACAGATGTGGAAAGAAAAGAAAGGAGAAAGAAGTGTTTGTACGTATCTAGTTCTTAATTTTCTTTTTAAAATGGATAGGGGTTTTAAAAGTATATNCTTGCTAGCCCTCCCAAAGTTATAAAATCCTTTCTGGGGCGTCTCACTGGAAACTACTTGGTGAGATTTGAAAACAGGAATAGAAGAAGGTGTTCATGAGGAGAATAGTTTAAAAAGAAGAGGGGGTGATTTGAGAGAGAAGTCTTATTTCAGTAAAGGACAAATGCCTGTTTTCAATCGATAACTGCTGTTATTTAATATGTCAGATGAAAATCAAGCTACTTAGAAAGCAGCCAACTATGGACATAAGAACTTAAAGACTCCTTTACTGTGTCCTTGCAAAGTAAAAAAAAAAAAGGATAAAGAATGTGACATCTCTATCCTCATTTCCTTTACCACTCATGTTTAACTAGCTTCGGTGAAATAAAAGGGTGTTCCTTAGTATCCTCTTTTCCAGAAGTAGTTGACCCCTTGATTGTCCCTTCACACCCTTTACAGGCAGACACCTCTCCAGTAATTTGTGTGCTGTGCTTCACCAACCCTGAGTAACTGTAAGTCATTAAAACTTTCCTAAACCAACTTTCATACTTAGTGAGTGTTTGCTGGTTTTGTTATTAAAAATGATTTAAAAATAATGGGAATTTTGAATCCCTAGAAGGTTGCGCTTAAATCCCAATAAAGACTCACCTCATTACTAAGTCTAATAATGTTAGATGCGATTTAGCATGAACATTATTCAAAAGCTGCTGTAGTAGAGGTTTGCAGGTAGGGTCTACGTTATTGTTAATGCTAAACTGCTGTTACTGCTCTATACTATATATTGTCATTAAGTATCCAATAATTTTACAGATTTTTATTACAGTCAGCAGGATTACATTCTTCAGGTGCCCCCAGTGGGACACTAGGAATATGTAGGAAACCAGAACATTTGCAGCAAAACTGCAGGATTCTGCTTTGATCTTGCTGCGATTAGTCACCTTCAGGTAAAAGTGAAAAACTAATTAAATCCTTTATTACTTATACCTGTTAGAGAGGGTATTTACAGTGCTGTGGTTCAGGACTTGTTGGATTTGAATGCCTGTGGATTCCAAAGAAAGCCACATTTTGTCGTTCTCCCTCTATCCATTTCTTCCATCTTATCCGTTTCTGCTTCATTCTCTAAAGCACGTCAATCATTAAGACCAATTTTGCTCTTGGAAGGTTTATGTCACTGCTGGATCCTTACAAATGAACTATTAATGTGCAAGTATCAGGATCCTCCATTCCCCCCCAGTAGGCGCTTCATCCCTGAAGCTTAGCCTTCCACCACTCTGACGCACATCATTGGCAACCTCATGGCTTGGAAAAGTGATTTTTTTTTTTCCATTTGAAGATTCTGTGTACACTATGCAGCCCATCTATCAGTGACTTTCTGGTTATTAATTGCTCATAAATGTTCATGAATTTGTGTCACTCTGATGAACCTCTTAACTCGCATACAAGCTATTAATTATTCATTTGTAAGTAATTATGCTGATGATTTTTGCATCCTCTATAGCTGCTCATTATGTAAACTAACCATGTTAACAGTCCCTATACTGATTCAGGCTTGAGATACAGCTCTCCCTGACAGCAGCTAAAGACAGTAAGATGAAAGGTTTTTATAACAAAGTAAAAATTAGTTACTGATAGATATTAGTTATTGCCTTTGTAATAGAGAAAATTAAAATCTTTGTTCATAAACATACCTACAAATACCATACTCACTTTTTTAAAAACCCATAATCATTCCATTAGTTGTAAAAAGGAAAGGTAAATTTTTTTTTTTTAGATGGATTTACTTTTTCAGAAGAAAAACATTCAGTTAGATAATTGGAGGAGGAGGTCCAGGGGAAGGGAATATTGTGGGGGTATTTGAGCAGGGTCCTTGGCAAGGGTTGTCTTGGGATCCCCAGGGGAATATTTGAGGGAGGGGTTGTTTTCGTTGCCACTCATTATACCACTATATTTTTCTAACCCCTTACTGATAACCAATTTTCTCAGAGGTAAAGTGTCATGGATGGAGTTACAATGCTCTACAATAATGTTTTAATTCAAAGTGTTGACTGCAAGGTAAATTTTGGGATAGACACACAAAGACACAATATCCAATATCAAGTTATCAAAACCATGCTAAGTAACTTCATGATTTACTGAAATAGTAAAACACTTATGAACCTAAAATTCAGTGAGTTGTGAAAAGCATACGAACTGTTTTTAAGCTTTATGGAAATCAAAGAGGTGGTTTTTTTCTTTGTCTTTTTCAGGGAGGAGTGAAGAGGAGGCTAGAGTGCTACTTAAATTCTACTATTCTTGATTTGCGTTTATGAGTTTCTATTCATACTGTGCTGTTGGGAACTGGCATAGAATGATAAGCAAAAAAAAAATAAATTCTCTATCCATCTTGGGTCTGAATCTTCTGAAGGTCTCAGCAACTCTGCATCTTCTAGGCACTTCACAGCAGTGAGGTCAGGAATGTCTGCTTGGTAGGGCTCCCACTGACTCCAAAACAGCCTTTTAGGGTCAGCCCACAAAATAAAGAAAATACTCAACCACAACTTGTTCTCTTCCTTCTTTTTCTTGTGAAGAATTGTGTCAGATGTCCTTTTGGTTAATCAACATATAAAAGAAATGTAAACGCTTCTTTGTCAATTCACTTGTATTCTTTGTGCATGCTAGGTAGAAAAGCTTTTGGCCATTTCATGTGTAGTCTTTCCTGAGGACTGGTGTGGTGCTATACTGGTACATCTGCACTGAGATAATCCTCTTCTAATTTGCAGTAGGGGTCTTTTGGATAGCTTGTAGTGTGCTTAAAACCTTCAGTTGGCATACAGAGGAATTTAATAGTTTAAATTACGTAATGTGTCCACTTTCTGTCTATTATCTCCTTTTTCTTTCTTTGGAAAAGAGCCATATTAACTTGAGAATGTATTACTTTATTTAATAATAGAAATGCTTTTGGATATACTTGGATTACCAGAGGAATAATGAATATTTGCTAATAACTATTGCAGCATTGTCTATAACTCCTAGATTAGTAATAGAATCATAGAATCATTTAGGTTGGAAAGGACCTCTAGGATCATCAAGTCCAACCTGTATCCAACATCTCCCTGACCACTAGACCATGTCTTGAAGCGACACATTTACTTGTTTTTTGAACACCTCTAAGGATGGTGACTCCACCACCTCCCTGGGCAGCTTGTTCCAGTGCCTGACCGCTCTTTCAGTAAAGAATTTCTTCCTAATATCCAATCTAAACCTGGTGCAACTTGAGGCCATTGCCTCTTGTCCTGTCATTACTTACTTGGGAGAAGAGACTGACACCAGCCTCACTGCAACCTCCTTTTAGGTAGTTGTAGAGAGCAACAAGATCTCCTCTCAGCCTCCTCTTCTCTAGACTAAACAATCCCAGTTCCCTCAGGCACTCCTCATAAGACATATTCTTCAGACCCCTCACCAGCTTTGCTGCCTTTCTCTGCACCCACTCCAGCACCTCAATGTCCTTCTTATACTGTGGACCAGAACTGGACACAGTACTCAAGGTGCAGTCTCATGAGTGCTGAGTACAGGGGCACAATCACTGCCCTACTCCTGCTGGTCACACAATTTCTGACACAGGCCAGGATGCTGTTGGCCTTCTTGGCCACCTGGGCACACTGCTGGCTCAGGTATCTTTAGACTACTTATGATCTATATGAATAGGTACGTGTTCTGGGCAACTACCAAGCTGGTATAATATTTGAACTACAAGGATTACTAAAAAAATAGGAAAATACTTTTGAAAATGCTATTATTTTGGCAGTAAGGATCACAGGTATAATGTAAGCATTTAAAGCTCACATAGGTACTTTCAGAAAGCGATCAATGGTGCTAATACATCAGAGACTTATTACCAGCCAACACACTACACCTATCAAAGTGTTCTTCCTTTCAACTGAGGTGTACCAGTCTTATTAGTGACATGTATTAACCATCTTCATTTGGGATTTTGCATCAGTTGAGTAACTCTAAGATGGTTAGTTTATATGATGAACAAAGTACAAGAAGCAAAATCTTCAGTATAATTAATTAGAAATGAATAATTAATGACTTATCCATATACTAACAAGTTCATCCAGCTGTCATGTACTATAAACGCATGAACACTTTAGAAATGAATAGCCAAAGCAGTGTGACTGAATGATAGTTCAATGCTATTTTTATACTTTTTGATCAAAATCCTGCTGTCTACATCAGACTTCAAGCTCTAGTGAACCGAGTGCGAACTTTGCCTGTGACTAGTAAACTGACAAAGGTAGAGACTTGGGTTCCACCTATACAGCAAAATTCTCACTCTCAATAACTACTCATAATTCACAATCTGAAATGCATCCATTGTTACAATCTGATACAGTATCAGCACAAGTGCAAAGTTTTGCTTTATTTTTTGTATTAAACAACAAACGGTGATGTTCAAAATTTAGAAAATATCCAGATGTGAATGCTATCCTTTTTGATTAACAGATAAAGAGAAGATAAAAACAGATAATGTATAGCTTCTGTAAGACTGTATTGAAAATATTAGTTCTCTGTATTTTCACTTACTCAATTTCACATACATTTGAGATCAGAGGCTGATTTCCAGTGAAAAAACACTGTCAAAGTTTAGGGCTGGGCTGGCAAATGACAGATGTTCTTTACTCCTCTCTCTCCCTTCCCAAAGGGGCGGAGAAAGGGAATAAAGGAGAAAGACTTACAGATTGGAAAACTAAAACAGCTTTAATGAAATCAATAATAATAAAATATATACAGAGTCAATATTGAACCCAACCCCCCTGATGGCAGTTATGTCACTGTCACCACTGATGCTGTTGGGCAGGCATTGGGGAAGTCCCAGCCTGGACTCAGATGGAGACCAGATTCAGGAACACACAGACTGGTATCAAAGGCAGAATGGACAGAGTTCTCCTCGGACACTGGCCATTGAAGAAGAGATTAACCCTTTTGATCCCTCAACTTTATATTGAATATGTTGTACATGCAATGGAATCCCTTGTTGATCAGGTTTGGGTCACCTGTCCTGTCTGCTCCTCCCCACAGGTACAGCCTTTCACTTTATAGCACCTTCCAGTTTACAGGACTTAGCAGTGACCTTGGTTTCTATAGGAGGAAGTATGTGCAAGAGCCTTTCTGCACATCAGTCCTTGGTAGTGACTATGAACATCAAGCATTATCACTGCTAGAAGACCCTGTCTTCAAAAATATGCCCTTAGCTTCAAAAAGTGCAGTTACCTACAAGAGATTTAGCTGAAAAGTAAAATCACAGAACAGAATTAGTTCTGTTCTAGCTGAAACCAGGACAAACGCTCAGAGAGCTATCCTCTTGACTGACAAAATTAGAGACTTTCCAGGGACAGCTAACTATTACATGTTAATGAAAACAGGTACTTGAGATACACCTGAAAAAATGCATCAGGTGAGAGAAAAGCCAATGAGCTGCTGTTACTAGTTATTTCAGCAAGATAGATCTTATAAGTGAGTCTACTGCAGGAAAAGCTTCAAATTATGCTCACACCTTTCTTGAGTCAAAGAACATCCTACCACGGGACACAAATCAGAGGACAGATTTCATTAGTTCCAGTTCTACATTTTCATTGAACTACTTGTTTGCTTTTGTTTTTTTAACTGAAATCCATGATGGTTTGATTCTATGTTGTCTGATTTATTGACCAATAATGGTAATTTTGTTTTAAATTTATGAATGTTTTACATTATTTTAATTGACATTTCTGGGTTTTTACATTATTTCTGCATGGAACATATTCTCAAAGGGTATAATTTGATTCTGTGTAAAATTTGATGAATGTACAGAGGAATGTGAAGGAATAAAAACAAAGAACTGGATACAAATCTCACAACTCAGAAACAGCTCCCTAAAGGGAGATTCTTTCAAGCAGATCAGTGTCTTTCTGTGTTGAAGTCAATGGAGCTACACTGGTTTACACCTCCTGAGGATCTGGATACACACCATTAATACCTAGTTCAAAGCCCATAGAAATAATTTGCTTTTAGTATTGTAACTTTATGGCTAGAATAATCTGTTGGTATTTATGAGCCTCCTGCTTAATGAGTTCTGACATGTTTGTTAGGGAGCCTGTGATTGTTCCTTGCCCAGGGTAAATCTCTGAGGAACAGTTTCTTTCCTGGGATACTCTTATCTCAGCACACACCTCAGTGATTACTGGATATAAATACACAATCCAGCTATTGTATTTGAGGAGATGTTGACTGCTTGGGGGTTTTTGTTCACTTGTTTGTTTTGTCGTTTTTTTTTTCTGAAACCCATTTCAGACAGCTTTTGGTTTCTAATAGTAGAAATCAAAGTTGAAGCCCATGTGAGAATAGCAGTGAACCCTAATGCTTAAAAGGATTCGATAAATATACCCCCCACGTGGAGGGTACTTAGGTGCTCATGCAAAAATGAAATTTGTTTCTGGGTTTTGCCCTCAGAAACAGATAGAGTTAAGTGCCTTGTATGTATGCTTCTGGAGTTATCTGAGAAAATGATTCTGCTACTGCAAGAGAAAAAGTTATCCTGAATCTTGGCTGAAATAGGCTTCAGAGCAGCAGAACTGTAGCATAAAAATGAGTGAGGGATGACTTAGTGTTTGCTTGGTAGTGATTTTATTGTTTTTTATTATCTTAAAATATGAACATTTCACAGTTCTTCTTATTCCTTTTCTGCAAAACTTGCCCGAGACTCTCATGAGACCAATGAGAATTTTATTATGATGCTTCTATGTGTTCTGTTTTCCAGCAGGTTTCAACTATAGTATTTTGGCATTTGTACTTCTAGTCCCAGTACAGTTAGGCCTGGGCAACAGTAAACAGTAAGCAGCATGCCAGGCAGAGAGAGCTTGAGGAAATACAGATGGGTCTTCATAAATTTTGGTTTTGTTTTCTTCTTTCACTTCAAAATTATCTGGTAATACATGTCACTCACTAGATGACTTAGCACCATTTTATCACATGGCTCATGAGAATACCTACCAAATACTCTTTGAGGGTTTGGGGTTTTTTCCATAAAGTACCAGATACTTGATGAAATCGGTGCTGATGGTTTTGGATGCCTTCCAAAGACAAGAAAGAAACTCGTACTCACGCCTCCCTATATCTTAATATACAAGATGTAGTGTTTTTATCTCAGCCCATCAAGATGCAATGACTGTTGCTGCAATGAAAAATTAAGAAACCTAAATTACTTGTTGAATCTTAGAAGGTGTGTCTAATAAATTGATGATGGGATGTGTGATACAATTTTATATTTTATTGTCCCTTATTAAAAGACATTCCTTGTTGATAGGTGAAATTCTCTGCTAACTACCAATGTCATCAACATGGACTCAGACCAGGGAATACAGTTGACAAATCACAAAAATGGCATGATTAGAATGTGCTTCTTGTTTTACATGGGAATTAGCAAAATATTTGTAGTTACTGCCTTGTTGATGACCTTGAAGTCTCACACAGAATGAAATTATCTTTATTCCTGTAAATTCAAAATGACAAAATATGTTGAATGCCCTCACTCTCTAAGGCTGACTCTAAATTAGAGTAACAAATAAGAAAAAAGTAACTCTTAAAAATAGAGGGAAGTATAAGTATTGTGGTTCTTAACCTGTCCTTGTGCTGCAGACTTCCAGCTTGATACCATTAGTGTTCCTTTGAGCTCTCCTGTGCATGCGTTCCATTGCTCTTCATCTCAGGGTGTGTAGCACCTACATCATAATCTGCAAGAGTTTTTGAGTGATATATTTTATGTAATATTTTAAAATAAAATGTTTATAAAATTTTGGAAGAGATTTTTTATCTCCTGATTCAGAGCTGGAAATACTGACATGCCAGGACATCTAACTTCTTGGATTTGCCAGGGACTGGATATCATAATTAATTCTCTTTAAAAGAGAAATTAATTTTGCTTTATACAATATAGTTTATACTTTTAGGAGAAATAAAAATTTCAGAAGCCCAAGCCAGAACATTTGCATTGAATTTAATTGCTGAGTTAATTTCAATAGTGTTCAGTTCCCACTAAATATCCAAATTAAAGGAGTTAGGACCCAGGAAACTTGAGGATAGTGACTTTGTGACAGCTATAAGATGATTTTCCTAGTTGCTAGGGAGCTTAGAAGCTCTGTGTCTGTGGCAGCATTGCCAAAGCATGTGGTGAACAGGAGATTGGTGTGTCCTAATTTCATGGCAAGCTGCCATTCTGTCTGCCAATGGACTGTGAAAAAAAAGTGCATAGTGACATGTAAGCTGTTAGGAAAGTAGGCAGATCTTCCCAAAACATAAAATGATTTCCTCAGAGACAATTTTTTTAAGTCAAATTGTATTGCCATGTTTGACAACTATTGAGAAAAAGCCACAACTGTTTTGTCTGAAGCTTATAACTAAAAAGGAATTTGATTATCATTTATGCATTTATTGTGCATTCTTTTGGCCATAAAGTATTCTGTATTGGTATTAAGTTCTATTCATGGGGATATGGCATGGTAATACCATCAGTACAATGCAAGATGCCTTTCATGGATTCGTTTTTTAATATTCCTGCCACTTAGTACCTGAAAACCATAATATTACTTCCCTACCTCACTGTGAAGCTGTGAGGGTAGATGTCATTGTGCAATGATGTTCAAATGCTGTGGAGCTGTATCAAAGCTTCAAACTTTTAATGGACAACCAGAGGGTTTCTGTGGGTTTTGTATGTGTTCCCAGTATGTTGGTTCTAAACGTACTTCAAACTGATCTAGATTTTTTTTTTTTTTCTCAGCAGAAATAATTAAACTGGTGGAGTGAATCACAGAATGTTAAGGATTGGAAGGGACCTCAAAAGATCATCTAGTCCAACCCCCCGAACACTGAGTCATCTTCAATGTGAAGAGTTAAATCGGGTGAATATTGAAATTGTCCATACTACTTTTTTTTTCATTGTCAGTCTGCTGTGTTTCACAACACAAATCAGACAGAGGACTTCTGAATCCTACAGAACTGGTTATTTATGTAATTATGACATGATGCATGGATATGCACCGCTAGTGAAGATATAGTAAAATGTAAAGTGAAATGTTACTGTAATTAGACTGTGATCACATGGGCCTAAGGCTTTCCTTACATCTTTGTCATAAGCAGGTACAGAAGTGTCCATTCATGTGGATACATTAGTAGAGTTTCATGGCTGCACTATTCCTTCTGTAGGGAGTAAAAGAATGGAAGCAATATTCTAATTCCACAGGTTCACACACTGCTGAGTCACAGGCCAGGAGCAGTGACTTTTTTTAAAGATTTCCTTTTTTTTTAAAATATGACTACTTCATGACCCTAAACATGTCAGCACAAAGTATCTTGGCATTGTTGTTGCTTATTTGAAAATACAGTCATCTTATTGATACAGGTATGTACTACCTGTGCCTTTTTAATAAAGATAGAGCTTTTAGATAGAAACCTATACCTTTTGAGATTTGTAGAATATATACAGTATCTAAAATGTTTAATCTTGCCCTCCCTTCCCTTCTCAAAGTAGTCACTCATTGGATAGCTAAGCTTTGGAAGATTATTTCTGTTTCTATTGTTCTGGAAAATTACCTTGTTATAGCACTTCAGATATTTATAAAACTACCTTTTAAAAAAAATAAGAGATTCTTTAGGGTCAGCAGGAAGAGCAAAAAAGAAATATGCCTTGTATAGCTCACTGTAGACAGGAAAATAAACATCCAGAATAAAGGCATGAGCTTACTAGAGAAATATAAATGATACAGATAATATTCTGTGGAGATCAACAAAATCCCAAATCTGATAAATTTTGTATTAGAAGAAAGATTAAGGCAACAAAGGGCAAGAGTAGGGTGAAAAATCATTTCTTACATTTAAACTAGTTGAAGAGTTTCATAAACACTTTTTTCATGACTGACTTTCAAGTGTCACAAGTGGGTCTGAGCTCTAGACAAGGTTGGGGTAGAGGGCATAAACAGAAAGTTCTTCCCCTTTTAATAATCTTAGTGTTCTCCATCTATGTTACGCCTCAAAAGATAAGAGACAGATTTTCTTGTATGCTTTTTTCTAACATTGCCAAAGGTCACCTGTAGCACTGCTCCTGGAAATAGCCCCTCGATGGAATCATTTCCCACAGGCACAGATCTTGTTTTATGAGAGTTGTAGTAAAGTCATGTTTTCCAAGAGAAGATGTTTTTAATTATACATCAGATCTACATTATTTAGGTTTAGAAAGGTACTCTGAGACTGAAGTTTCCTTTCTTTAAAAGGGGGGATTTTTTTTCTTCCCTTTCCAAATTTTCCACCCAGAAAAGGCCTGAAAATAAATATCCTCACAAAATTTTCCTGATTTTTTTAACTTCTACTGCGAACAAGGGTGCAATAACAAGAGCCAAGCTTCTCAGATGAATAACTCAAAACATTATTTCTTTGTTTCTGCATTACTTCAGTCATCTAGCATACCAATACTCTTTTGTGCTCTGAATTAGCATGATTTCAGTCCCTATATTTTTTTCCTTAAAAACGAATAGAAAAAAAAAACAAGGAAAAAATGTATAGTTGTGATTATAACAATCTGGACTTATTTGAAATTGCAAGCTGCAAATCTCTGCTTACCTCTGATTAGAGGGAACGCTGGTGAACATGGGGTGTCTCTCCTGGACAGAGGCTGGCACGGGGAAAAGGTATGAGTGGTGGGACTTAGGTACTTGGTTTTGCGGGGAAGGAGAAGTCACTCATATAGCTGAAAATAAAGCCCTACATTGAAAGTTTCAAAATTATCTTGAGATGTAAAAGTCCACAGAATTTGATGTGCGCTATATTTCATTAGGATTTTCCTTTCAGAGAAGTATTAATTTTTTTTAGATTAACTTAAATACAGGAAAAATACTGAAGACACTGAAGGATGAAATCAAGGTTAATGAAAACATTTAAGTCTTTGATTACAAAAGTGATAATTATAGTAGAATAAAGAGCAAAATAACTCTTACTGAATAGCTCCTTATTAGGTATGCTCAACCTTTTCTATCAGATCCTCAAGGAGTTTTTAATACCCTCTTTGTCTCTTTATTCTTATACCCCTTGTGCCCTAGAAAGACAGAGAAAAAGGAATGAAAGGAAAAAGGAAAGAAAGGGAGACAAAAAGTCTTACTATATCTATGCCAAATACTCGTTTCTTCTTTAGATAAGCTGCGTCCATCCTGATACACTTATTTGCTTTCCTTCTGAGACACATGGATATTTGCTTTTTACAAGAATTGGGTATAACAACTGTGGGTAGAAAAGCAAAGTCTATTGATACTGATAATGTAGAATTTTGCTTCAAAGGCTGAGATGGGGAGAAGGAGAACCAAATATTTTACTAGGACTGGGAAGTAAAGCTCCTAGAATGGTTAATAGAGTCTGTCAGCTGCAACTGTGACTTTCCAGGAAAAGAACTGTAAGTGAGAAAGGCACATTTCTTTTTATCTTCCACTTTTTTTATTCTCTTTCCCACTTTATTGGTAGTCTGTCTTATAAGAAGACTGGAGTAGACTGTAGCAACAGGAGTAAAAGTGCTGTCTGAAATAAATTCCTTTCTTTTCCCAGCAAGGGCACTTCAAATTCTTGGGGAGAATATCTGAAAGGAAGGAGGAACAGGAAAAATCATTAAAATGGAGACGTATTTCAGGTTGTTTTGAGGAGGTTCACCAGGTGGCACTGTTTCATATAGCCAAATACATTTTTTTCCTAATGGAGAATATGTTCCCTGTTTTGAGGGCTGCCGTAGTGGCTTTGAGATTCAGGTTTTTTGAAGCAGGGTAGAACATCCCCTTTGCCCATGCCATCCAGACTGAAGTGAGCTCTCAAGAGAGAGGATGCCACCCAGTGTTCAGCTTTCTCCAGGAAGGGCCTCGGTGGCTGGCTGTTCAAGGGCCACTGCTCAAGGACTTGTGCAAGTAAGCAAGGGATAATAGCACCATTAATGCTGCAGCTCTTTGGAAAATATATCTTGCCCAAAGTACTTGTTTCAATGATCACGGCTTTAAATGACAGGCATAACTGCGTTAACACAGTAGACTTTGCCAGGATGCTTATTCCACACAGCATCTTGATGATCAACAGCACTGTCTCAAGTTAGAACGACCCATATTAAGCAGGCTGAGATCGATTAGGCAATGGTGTGAAACAGGGAGAATCATTACATTGCAGCCTGAAATGGGCCTCCAGAGGTGTGCCAAGGACAATCTTTTTCAAGTTTAGATCAGGACACCAAAACACCGCTTCATGTCTGGTGAGGTGCAAGAGAGGTCTGCCGATAACAGGGTAGCCATGGATAATGACTCCTGACCCCATAGAGAGGAAGGAGATGTTGCAGAGCTTTTCCTGCTAACACAACCATTCACGGGTGCCTGAGAGAGAGACCACAGGAAGATGGGTACTGTGACGTGTCAACTAGGAAAAGGAAAAAGTCGGCTTCTCCCAGCAATGCATTGCCTAAGTTTTGCTGCTTCGTTGTGCTTTTGTGGACAGGCTTGAGAGACAGATTGCACTGCATCAGGTGCATTCCCTGGAAACTGGATGCAACCCTTGAAAGTACCTGAATGCTTTGTCATCACTGTTTGCTGAAGAGCACAGCTCCAGGCATGGATCACTGTCACGTACTTCTGGGGACCCATGCTGTTTCAGGGTGGTAGCAGGGCCAGCACCAAGCCTCCCCCGATGTGCCCAGCCTGGGGTCAGAGAGGGCACATGCTGGCCCTGCAGTTGGGAGCCTGAGCTGAGGTCCCAGCCCAGTGGCAAGGCAGAAGGGGCTGTCAATGAGGCCATGGCCTGAAAGCTGCCCCAAGGACTTGGGGAGACCTGGCCGCTCCTTGCTGCAACACCCATGCTGCCTCTCTGA
Organism: Brachypteracias leptosomus; assembly: GCA_013401335.1. NCBI lineage: Eukaryota > Metazoa > Chordata > Aves > Coraciiformes > Brachypteraciidae > Brachypteracias > Brachypteracias leptosomus. The sequence goes on from VYZX01033935.1 coordinate 67,790, forward strand.
GCCCAGGGACGTGCAGGCTCAACCACCACCATCATGGGGGCACCTGGATCCAGGGTTAGCACGCTGCAGGTGCCTTGCCAAGCTGTTACAGCACCCTGGGGAAGCCCAGCGTTTTGGTACAGGGAGCACAGGTCTTGGTTTGTCGGCAGCCATGTAACTGCCTCCTGCCTGCATCACCTTGTGCCTGATGAAGTGGCTGAGAAAGCTGATCTGCAGCCTGAAGAGACCCTGACAGTGTGGTAAGTGGTGGCTTAATATCTTTGGCACTGGGATTTCCTTGCTAAAGGTTTGGCAAGCCTTCAAGATCACAGAATCACACAGAATCACAGAATGTCAGGGATTGGAAGGGACCTCAAAAGATCATCTAGTCCAATCCCCCTGCCGGAGCAGGAACACCTAGATGAGGTTACACAGGAACATGTCCAGACGGGTTTTGAATATCTCCAGAGAAGGAGACTCCACAACCTCCCCGGGCAGCCTGTTCCACTGTCCTGTTACCCTCACTGAGAAGAAGTTTCTTCTCATATTTAAGTGGAACCTCCTGTGTTCCAGTTTGTACCGGACCTTGAGAATGTCCGCTTGCACACAGCAGAGCAGGTCAAAATGGCTGGCTCATCATGGTAGCATGCATGTCTTACAGACACTTGTCATTTAAATCCTCTACCTGTTGCCTAAACATAAAAAATTGCATAACTTCCAAAAATAGGTAAGAGATTGAGCTGAAGAGCTCAGCTGTGATCACAACCTTAGGTGAACTTGGGCCCTTTCACGTATGGAGGGAAAAGAAGCAGCAGGGAAAAAAAATACTGTGTTTCTTGTTTGCTTTTCAGCTGATCAGAACTAGAGGTGGGTAGATTCAGATTAGATGTTAGGAAGAAGTTCTTCACCATGAGGGTGGTGAGACACTGGAACAGGTTGCCCAGGGAGGTGGTGGAAGCCCCATCCCTGGAAATTTTTAAGGCCAGGCTGGATGGGGCTCTGAGCAACCTGATCTAGTGGGAGGTGTCCCTGCCCATGGCAGGGGGGTTGGAACTAGATGATCTTTAAGGTCCCTTCCAACCCTGACAATTCTATGATTCTATGATGCACAAATAGCTACAGCCTGAGAAGTATTACATTTTGTTGTATTTGTAATTAGCTGCTATTCTTTATTTGCTGAATAGCTAGAAAAGCGTTTTGGCACAAGGTGCTGGGAGCATTTTTCAGCTATTTCTTTTGCCGTACAATATTCTTAGTCAATTAATTTTAGTCTTTCTGTACGTGGCAGCTAATATTACCAGAATAACAGCGTTTTCCCTCATATCTTTAGTACTATAAAATTAAAAATGATTAGAACTGAAAAGGGCATTTTCCATTAAAGTCTTCATTATCTTCTGTAGAAACAAGTGAATTAGTTTTGAAATCCATTGCTGTTATTTCATGAATGAGTACTTTGTTTTCAGTAAGCAAATAGTTTTTCTTCTGTTTCCTATTAATTCCTATAAATCTGTCTTTCGATTTTCAAGTGGGTCATTTATCTGTTTTCTTACCTAAAATATTATTTTGACTTAAAATTTTGAATTTCAACATTTTAGGGAAGATTTCCAAGATGTTTATGAAATTAGCTTATAAAGTGGTGTTATGGATAAAAGCGTTACATGGTGAGTTTCCAGAAAATCAGCCCTCTGGCTGGTGAAGAGTGTGAAAACATGCCTGATTTTCTAACTCTGCCAAGTTTAAAAATTACTGTTGAGTAAACAGACTTACTAATTTTCATGTAGACAGGCATGTGTATATAGAGACTTTTGACATATTTTCAACTGAAATTTTATTTACACTCAAGATCATTTCTCCAGAAAATACCAGAAAAAGGAAATCTTAATAATTTCGTTTAGTGTATTTTTGAATTTTGGTTATATAAAAATAGAGGAATGTGTATAATACTAAAATTTTCCTTTTTCCAGCTAAATTAGTTACTAAATTAATTGCAAGCTGAAAGAGCTTCCAAATTGATATATCTTGCTGGGGTTGCACTGGTGAAATAAACAACATTTACATCCTGAGACTTTTCTTTATTTGTTTTAAAAGATAAGGCACTCTGAATACAGACATTTAATGCCCAGCTTGTCACTTTTTAGTTCGTCCAAATTAGTTTGAAGTTTTAATATTTCAAATTTACTCCGAGTTTAGTTAACCTATTTTCTCTTAAGTATAATTGAGTACACTGTGAGGACATTAGTGTTTCTTCTCTTATAACTGGTAAGATGGAGATAAGACAGAGGTGGAGCTTTTGTTTTAACTTCAAAGGTATTTTTTTGAAAAACCTTTTTACATTTTTTCTAGTGCTTTCTTTTATTTTTTCTTTGTTTGTTAATGCAAAAATTGTGAATGGTATACTGGCCAAATTTTCTGTGACGGGTAAAATCTCACAGCATTCTTTCAAGTTTTCTGCTAAATTTTAGAAACTGTTCACTTTTTAGTGAACTGTAATAACTGTGTTCTCTTTGATTGGGTACCCAAGTTCCTCTTGATATAAAGTATTAAAATTCTTCACTTAGTCTTATGACAAGGTGTATGACCTTTCTCTTTTCTCACATTATTATTCATCCTTCTTTGATATCATTGGCATGTTATTTTCAGTGCTCTGACATTCCTGGCATTCTGCCATGTTCTTCATGTTTTTGACCCAGAAATGTTAGAAAGGGAGGCACATTTTCAAGGAAGTTTGTTCTTTCAGGAATGGTAAACACTTTGTTTTAAAGAAACTACTTTTCTTCTGCTCTTTAGGCTCTTGGTTTGCTTTGTTATTCTTTTCCCTATGAACAATTAATCTTAATGTATGCAGTCGCTCGGTGGATAATAGTTTTGAAATGGACTGACAGGCTGTGAGGTAAACTTGCATCAAAAGTCATGTAGCTGTTGTGGCATAAAGCCCGAGTTAAATCAGATTGTGTGTTCTTTTGTAGTATTCCAGACAACAACGTTTGTTGTGATTGGTGAGATATAAAATAATTTCTCATCCAATTCTTAATATAGAAGTCTCTAATTTTGTGGTATGTGATAAACATATTGGAACAATATTTCTATAATCTATGTTTTTATGCAACAAACTGTTTCAAATATTTTAGATAATCCCAAGGTAAATTATTTTAGGGAAGGATAAATGTCAAGCACAGATTTTATGTGGAATAGAAAGAATTTTTTGTCTCACATTTCTCTTCTGCTCTTTCCCACATGTTAGAATGCAGCATGAAGGTCCATATCTCAAGTATTGTTGCAGATAAAGAAGAAAATATTTTATGTGGATTTTTTGCATGAAGTGTCAATCACTGCATGGTGATTTCTGGCTATAATTTTATCTGTGCAGTGTCCTGACAATGAACAAAAGTTGGTGGTTGGGTTTTTTTTCTGCTAATTGAAAAGGATGGATTCTTTAAATAAGCATAATGTGCACTTATTCTTAACTACGTACTCTAGAAAGACTTGCTAACATACAAGTTAAATTGTCATCAGCATTTGTGATACCTGCTTCCTGGTAAAGATCTTAAAACTAAATGGTCCAGTGTCATTAATTTATGCACGGAGACATGAAGCTGTGCAAGGAGGGCTATGCCATGAACTGGCAGAGGTTTGCACAGAGTTTCTCCACAGAGACATCTATATTTCTAGCATACTGAGATTTAGGCATCTAGATTAGGTCTGCACCTATGTCCAGTCTATGCCCAAGAATGCATGTCAGTAATAACTTTTGCAAGATGTGATAACTCACAGGCTGTAAAATTCCTGTGTAGGAGGAGTAGGAGATGATGTGTGCTACTGAACTGTCTGAAATTCTAGAGGCAAGAGCATTTGCCCAGCCAGTGGGTGGTTTATATTAAGCTGCCCCTAGATAAAAATCTGAAGTAAACCTGAGAGAAGGATCTTCACTTAAAGATACCTTTTTTCCCTGTTGTGTGCCCTATGCTACCTTTTCCATACACTTCTTCTAACAGCATGAATTTTGCAGTCTTTGCTGTACAATGGGCCAGCTTGGACAAAAAGACTATCCACTTGTTCTAACCTCTAACTTCCTAGGTTGCAAATTCCCTAGCAAAGTACATTCAATGAATTGAAATACTTGCTGGCTGAGATAGTGTGTCTTCCATTTCCTTAACGAGTCAGTGAGCTTCTGAGATACTGAATAAAGCAAAATGACAGAATCTCTCTTTTCATGGTTATGTTAAAAGACAAAAGGCCATGAGAATACATTTTTTTACTGACCTACACCTGGTCAGATGTTTTGGGCGTGCTCTGACCTCAGAGATTCAGGTAATTGTCCATATAAAGCTGCATACGTGGCACCTCAACCAGAGTTGTGGTGGACTTCTGCATATTGAGGATCTGCATGTACACAAAGAATAGTAGATTTATAAGGGCTGTCCTATAAGTTCACATCTCCTCTATAATTTGTATGTAGTTTACCCTGAATGTGTGTGAATATTCCTCTTCTGTAATCTTGGCTGTGTTTCAGTGCAACATTTCTCAATGCAATACAGTATTTCACCAGTTTTCCTTGAGACTTCAGTAGCTAAATGAGTTGTCAGAACAATGTGCACTGTACAGAAATTTCCAGTACCAAATACACAACTTTAACATGGCCCAATAAGAGGGCTTTTTAATGAATATTCAGTGGACGATTAGTATTGCTTGAGAAAGACCTAAGCAAGGCTGACTTTTGACTCTAACTGCTGTCTAAGAGAGAGAATAAAGCAGAAAAGTATGTCACTTCGTATAATCAACTGATTAATTCACTAGAATGAATTCATTTAAACGAGTCAGCTAATATAGACCAGTAGGACAGAATTCAGACTCGGTCATATATTGTAGGAAACCCTTGTTCTTTCTTGCATCTGTTATTACTTTGTTAGCCTTAGGACAATTATGGTATTGTTACTGTATTTCTCTTTACTTTTGGAGAATATCTTTTTTGCAAGCTCAATAAATCTTAGGTGGTTTTAAAATTGAATTGTTTTTTGTAAGATTAGCAAAAAAAATTCCCATCCATTTTTCATTCAACAGTAACAGTATCAGGAAGATGAACCTAGGAGATTTATACAGGTCTTTTATTAAACTGTTTCCCAATCCTCCCTTTGATTGATGGTTTAAAAAATATTTGTCTCAAGTTCCGTGCATTTGCAGATAAGATAACAGGCATTCCCATATTGAGAAGTCATACCGGAGAATTATGACATACAGTGTTACCAAATGTTCTGACAGTAATTTATTGTCCCAACAGTTACATGCCTGTGACTATTTTACTGTGACTGTATCACTTAAGACACTTTAGTAATAAGGAATCTACTGTAAGCAGTGACCTTAAAGTAATATTTAAACACTTATTTTCATCCTCACATTAAAAGGATAATTAAGGAGTATACTATAATCTTGTAAAAAAAATGATATGTAACTCCTGACCAGTTGAAGTTCTTTTTCAGTACATTTTGGATGTCCTGCAGTAATCTGGCTGGAAAAAATCTTTAGATCTGATCCAGATTTTGTAAGTGGAGGAATTCTTTCATATTCTATCAGTTAATTGAAACAAGACTATGACTGCACTGTGGGCTTTGACTTAAGATTGCAGAAATGGAGGAAAAAAAAATTGTAATCAGTGTTACTTGGTGAATGAACTGGGGTTTGTTGCTTTTTTCCCCACTCTCATTAACTGTTTCAAGAGGAATATCCTATCTTTAGTTAATGTCTAACTTTTCTATGGCTTTTTTTTTCTGTTTTCTCTAGAAAATGCAGTAGTTCAAATACTTGCCTTAATTTATACAGAAGGAAAATTGTTACGAGTATTTGTTTTTTAAGCTTTTACGTTACCCAGTACCTGAAATTTGCTTCATTGCTTCTGCATCTTTCTGTCTTTTCAAGACTATTACAGCAAAATACCCAATTTTAAAATTATATAATAGCTTTGTATTAATCGTTTTCTCTGATGAAAAGCAGTGGTGCATAATAAGAACGAAGAGCAAGAGAATGACGTTGGATGAATGATGATGGACTTGTAAAAGATCTTATGTGTGGCTCTCTATACAAGGGATTTCTTCCATAATGATTATGTATCTGAATAAAGACTTGTCTGACAGAACATGAAAGTTTAGCCTCTTCTAACCTTGGTGTCTATGACATTCAGTATTGAACAGGAAATTAAGAATATTCATCTATGTTTTAAACCTGAAATTTGTTGCTTAACACAGTATCATTTCCTTCTTAGATCCTTGGCTTTATTTTTCTTTTAAAATGATACAATGGGGATAAAATAAAAGAACAAAACATAGTAAAATGTTTAAAATATTCTAAGTTATCACCTTATTATATGATATTTTCTCCAGAATTATGAAAAGACTTGTAAAACAGGAGATGATTAACCTAATGTTGGGCTTGGGTAATGACTGATTAATATATTTTACCTGTAGCTCTTTCAGATATGTGTGACATTGAATAACTGTATAGTAAAGATATTTTCAGTTTAGATTTTGAGATCACTTAAATGACTTTGTATACATATTATTACATAATTGAAGATTTTTTTTTAATGCTTTCTTTATTGATAAATCTGTGATAAGAATAACACCAGGACAGGACTATAGTAAACTGAACAGTCTGTGCTGAAACATAGAAAACTTAACTGATCGAAACTAAACCTACCATGAAAATCTTTTGTTTTGCAGCATTCTCCCTACTTAAACAGACTTTTTTTAGATGATATTTTCTACAGCATGGCAAAATGAACTTGAACAAGCAAACTGGTTAGATTACTGGGAATGAGGTGATCAAGTCACTGAAGATTTCAGACATAGCAAATAATGTAACAAGATATAAATCAACAAACTTACATGCGTATATACATATATATATATATATATAAATATTATTGACTCACACAAGTAAAATTATTTATAAATAAGGCAGTGAGACTGGCAGGTGAGGGAGAGAGATTGCTCTCCAGTACATAGATTACCTTGGGTAGACAAACACATTGGATTTTTTTTTTTAATAAGGCTCACCTCTGATTTCCGTTACAACTTTTTGCATCTCCTATGTTTACAACATGTCATTAGCAATAACATTATTGACAACATTGTTTCTTTTTATGTGAGGGTGTGTGATCATTACATTGACATTTTTCTGGTTTGTATCAATGTCAAATGTTATCTTGAAAGTAGCTGTTCTTGAAGTCAACACTGTGCAGCTTCAGAATTCACCACTGTAAATCCATTACACTTCCTTTTTTCCAGTCAGTTTGATCTCTCTGGGAAAGTATGTCATGCATCTTTATAAACAACATGTTCTGCTCTGTGGAGATGTGTATTAGTAAAAAAAAAAACCCACACAGAAGCAAAACTAAACAAAAGCCCAACATGGATTCCCTATGTAAAAATACTTTCCAGTTGGTGAGCTTTCTCTATAGTTATGCAAATTAAATTTGGCGAGATTTTTGTGACAGCAACAATGCATTCATGTTGACAGTCATGTCAAGATTAGAATTGTAGGTAATTATCCTGTAGATTTTACTATATGGTGCCATGTCTCGATCTGAGGCACAAAGTCACTCACAGTGAAATCCACCTGCTTATAAATATTGATGTTCCCAACATGACTTGTCAGATTGGTGATGAGTACAAGCTCTTTCTTATAATCCAGCGAATTATTGAACAACATAAGTTCACTGTTGTTTATCTTGCCAGCTTTGTTGTGATCAATTGCTGTATACCAGATGTCAGCTGCCAAAGCAACACATTGAAGTCATCTGTGATGAACAGTTTGCCTGCCACAGGATCTATGCCAGTGTTGCAATGAAGGCTGTTGAACTCTTTTTTTCCCTTACTGTATTTGGGGCTTTTTTTGAAAATTCCAGTGACAGTAATGTTGACTTTGTCACGCAATAGTAGTAGCATTGGCCTGAGATTCTTGTCTGGTGATGTTTGATTTGCTTTTGTTTGGTTTTAGGTTTTTTTTTACTAGATTACATAACTTTATAATTGCAAATTCTGCAAGATTATTGGCATTGCCTGGGCATGGTCTTTGTGTCTGGATTGCAGAGATGATTAGTCCAGCTGTGTCTTCTTAGATCCTCTTTCAGTATTAGTATGGTTTTGCAAACTTCACAATACCCTTTTCTCCATTGGCAAGAGGGGAGCTGTTTCTTTGGTTTGTTTAGCACTCATACTGCTATGGGCATCTTGGTACCTATCATTTGTTACATTTTGAGCCATCATCAATGTGCTTCAGTTCTCAGCAGGATTGTGTACATCAGCTCCGAGCGAGGCCTTTCCAGCTGATGGGGAGAGCACCACCTGGAGAATCCATATTCTTCCCTGAGCCCCCCACAACTTCCTTTGATCTGCCGAAAGTTTTAGTTGGCTGCATCACTGGTGCTTACTTGAATAAACAGCAAGAGGTACACAGCTTCCTTCTCTTCTTCTGTCTGGAAAGTGAAGCAAAAGCTGAACAATAACTGGAGGCGTATGTGGCTTTGTTTAGTCCTCCTAGCACTGATGTGCTTATACAGAGATACTGTATTGTATATTTGAACATTCCTTTATAAAACAGGTCTCTTCCCTAAAGAAGTGATTGAGTTGTCTGTGAGAAATAAGTTTGAGGATAGAATAACTCCAGAAAAGTTACAAGCACCTCTTCTCCCAGGTAGGGCATTCAAATGTTAAAAGTAGTCTGGGTTGGTTTTGGTTTTGTGGAGAATTTTGCAGTACTTGTTGTATTACTGCAGTAAGCATCTTATGTTTAATCAAAATGGACAAGAGGAAACAGCTTCAAGTTGTGCCAGGGGAGGTTTAGGTTGGACATTATGAAAAAATTTTTCACTGAAAGGGTTGTCCAACAGTGGAACAGGCTGCCCAGGGAAGTGGTGGAGTCACCATCCCTAGATGTGTTTAAAGGACATATAGATGTGGTGCTAAGGGACATAGGTTAGCAGCTGGCTTGGTGGAGTAGGGTTGTGGTTGGACTGGATGATCTTAAAGGTATTTTCCAATCTAAATGATTCTATGATTCTAAACCTTGCATATGTTATCTGTGCATGTAATTTTCATATTACAAGCAAGTTCCTCATTCAATCCAAAGTACTGTGATAAGCAGCTTCTGGTTTGACACGGATATATGAATTGAACAGTATTGTAGGGAGAAGGAAGACTCAGTGAAACTTGAACTAAAAGACCAGGGATTTCTGACAGGTCATTTTTTAAGTCTCACAAGTTTAATATTTCTTCAGAACTCTTGAAACAAAATAGTTTTATTTAAAATTTATTATGTTGTTATTGGTATACCAGAGAAATATTCTGATTTTTTTTTTGCTCTGGAAAGAGATGTATCTTAATAGCTTTAAGAGGTATAAGTGTGTATGTATTTATAATTAAAATATTTCAGTTTCCACCACAAAAAGATATAAATAAGAGATATTTTAATAGTATTGCAAGATCTACAATCTATGCAACTGAAACAGTTGCTGTTCAGTGTGAAGGAAGAATAAATGAATATAATAGTGTCAGAAGTAAAAAAAAGAAATATAATACTAAACATAATTTTAAACATTCCTGACATTCTAACCTGCTAAGAGAAAATAAGATTCTATGCCACAAAACCAATATCTGCTGGGAAAATTAAATATTTGTACTTACAGATATGGGAAATGAACATTGATTAGAGTTACAGATAATAGGCTTGTAAAAATATATATATTCACATGGAAGAGGATCAGTATCTCTATATTTCACATAAGATACACAGGAACCCTGGTCCAAAAAGAAGCAGTCTATTTAAACTGTCAGACTTAAATGATAGAGATAACACTTTTGAAAGCAATATGAAAGCTGGAAGAGATAATATAAAATCCCAGTGAATCCTCTGTACTACAGATCTGAGCCCCTCTACTCAAACAAAAAGAAAGTCTTAATGCTTGTGACCACTTTCTGCCGAAGAAATTATAGGGGGAGGGGATGGAAGGGAAGTTAAGCAAAACAGAAAAGTGCATTTGGTTTGCATATGTAACGAACTGAGACCAAAGAAGCAATCTAAGAGATATAGTTGGTTTAGAACATAAAATAAATTATATTTTTTCCTTTGAAGTAGAATTGATGTGCTGTGAGGTGTTAATGATCTAATAAAAAAGTAGTAATCTCTTCTTTCTAACTTGAACTTTCAGCTGCTGGAGGGTAGCAAAGTGTACACTGAAGCATGTTAAGAACATCTTAAACCCCTCTGGAAGGGGACATGGCTCTCTGTATTGCCTTATAACACGGAAACTTGTTCAATGATATCCATCAGAGCTTAATTTAGTATGGGAGGGATGAGTAGCTGAAATGAAACACTTTAAAAGTGATTTAATCCCGTACACTGTGATGTTGACAGTATCAGCTGACATAGCAAACATCTTATCTGTGTTCACTTGGAGCTCAAACCTTACAAATTATTCCAGTACAGCTGTTTTGTATCTGATTCACCTAAAAGAAGGAAAGGAGTAATTGTTGTTTTCTGTTTCTTGTATAAATTTGTGAGTGTAGAATCATGGAATATTCTGAGTTGGAAGGGTTCCACAAGATTCATTGAGTCCAACTCCTGATTCTAGTATTGACTAAACATTCCAGGACTGGGAATGTGACTGTCTTTCTGAGGAGCTTGTTCCATTGCTTGACCATCCTCCCAGTGAGGAACTCTTTCCTGGCATCCAATCTGATGAAAAAGGATAAAGCAGGTCCAATTATGGAATATACATTTATCTAAATGTCTGTTAGATATCTGGAACAGCAAATGCAAGTGTTGCATAGGTTATTCAGAAAATAAGTGGACAAAAGTGGAATGTGCTGCTAAGACATCCTGCAGCCATGCCCAAAACTTGGCCCTTGGCTTTGGTTCAGCTGACAGCCTTAAACAGGGCATGGTGTCTGTGGTAAGAATGCTGGACAAAGGAAGCAAGTACAAAGGCAGATCAGCTCAGCCCCTCTTCTAGAAGGCAGTCTCCTCAGCAACACTTAAGCCAGCTACAGGATATCAGAAATCATAAGCACAGGCCAGAAAGATAATAGGGATTAGAAAGGTTAAAGATAAGGCAAGATGTTAACTTTTTAAATGAAAATAAAGGGAGGGGAAGGAAAAACACTGATTTTTTTTCTCAATGGCCTGCCTAGTAGGTAAAGGAGGCATTCCAGAGAACCCATTTTTGGTATTGAAGAAAGCCCTGAATATGAAATGTGGAAGTCAGAGCCTTTTAGCCCCAATCTGGATGGTCTTAAATATTTTATTTTAATTTCACATTCTAATACTGTGTAGTAGTTATAAGGCTGTTAGTCTTGTTTATTTGGTTGTTGGGTTTTTTTTAAATCAAATAATATTCTGCATTAAAAATCAGTGGCTATCACTGAATGGAAATAACATAGTATCCTGGTGTATTTTCTCTGTCTTTCAGCCTGTCTCCAAACTACTAATTGCTGACTTGTGCTCCCATCAAATTTATGAAACTTGTGCATGTCACAAATTACTTTCTATTTTTTATCAAGTATCTTAACATAATTTTTTTAATTATTACTTTGATATAAAGTGATAAAAAATACTGGATGGCTTAAGTTATGTCTACCCTGTTAAATTAACCTAAATTCAGTTCTGACCCCAGACTTTCACCATTGCCCATGCTTCGTATCACTTTGCAGTAAGCTAGTACACTCATCTGACAGGGAAAATCTTATGACTTAAGCTGACATCATAAGTCATGCTTTTGCAAACGTACCTTCTGCAAATCCTCTTGGATGCATGGGTGATGATGTGTCCTCCAAACAGTGTACTGTGTTTCTTCTACTGGAGCAACACTCTTAAGGATAGTGTTGACACTGATTGTAAGAAGCATCTCTGCACAGTTAATCCATACAGGTGGAGTGGTGAAGGCAAACTCATCTGGTGGACTCTGAAGACATATTCAGTTCTTTGCCTTTGTGTGTTCTTGAATCAAGTACAATAGGGCAGAGTTTCTAGAATGTGGTTTTCTGCCTCAGTTGCCTGTCCCTGCTAACTCATACTGAAAATTCCGTGCTGATGTGGATGGAGGGGGAGGAACTAACATTGACTTGTGCATGCAGGAATGGTGAAAGGCTTTGGCACATATATAGTATAAACACATAATCTGAATTATGTGAACCAGAAATAGCAGGAATTTTGAAGGTCTTGCAGAAATACTGTGTGGTCTTGAGCCATTTGGAGGTATAATTTATTGAAATGTAGATTCAAGCAGAGTTGTGTTAGTAGGTCAGGTGCTCTTATTAGATATATGTTTATGTAAGACAATGGGCTAAATTATTTTGCATGGGATAGATGGCTTATACAGTAGAATGTACAACTCCATGATCAGTTCGTTTTCATTACTTTCTCCGACACTTTCTGGATAATGTGAAAGAAAACCAGTTTCCATTTACCAAAGCAAGTTCAATAAGACAAAGTGATTTAATCTTTCTTATTGATTTATTTTGTGGAGTTTCAAATTAATATTTCCATTCAAGTATTTAGAGTTGAACTTGCAAAGACAGAGGCTGAAAAGGTTCTCTTCAATCCCAGCAACTAGATGCATGGTACAGATGGTCTGACAAGACCCTTTAATGGTAAACAAAGAGTAGATTTCTAACTTTGTTTGCCAAAGTATCGATGCTTGTTTTCCCACTAGTGTCTCAAAAATATAAGGAATATTTGCCTCAGCATTATAGATACAATTTGCTTAAATATCACAAATTCATTGTATTATCTTTTCTGCTACCATAAGGTGAAAGATTTGTAATAATAAAAATCCGAGAGGTAGCTTTTCCCACTCTGTGGGATCAAAGTTTGTACAAAACCTCTCTCTCAATACTCTTTCAGTAAAGTTTCTTAATAGTATCAATTCATTTTAATTTTCTTAAGTTTAATCCTCAACCATAGTGTTGTGAATATATGCATTTTAGAATTATTAAATGAATATCCTTAAACTAATTTTGAATAAGCCCTGATAGCACTTAATTCAATAACAGGTAGAATCCCCTTAAAAATCCAGAAGCAATTAATCACTGCTGTGATAGAGTAGTCAATGCTTTATGATCTTAAGACATTTTACAGTAAGGTATGATCATCTCTACATTTTATGGAGATTTATCATCCTCATTAACAAAGAATATATGCAGTATTTTTTCACCTGATTCAACTAAACCAGCTGAATGATCCTGAAATTTAGGTTAATTAAGTTACAAATGATTTTCTACTGACATATGCTTTCTGCGGAATTGTGAAACCAGGTGTAGTGTCAGCAAGTTTTAGTGATTAAAAGGAGTTTCTCTAAATGAAGACAAACTAGTCCTTGCACAAACAAATTACAACCATTGGTTTTTTCAGTTCCTTTCTAATTGAAGTTATCTGAAGCTTTTTTATTTATCTCACAACCAGGTTAAAAAGATTCATAGTAGCCTTCTGTAGAAAGCCACAAAGACAGAAATACAAAGGAGCAGATTGTTAACAACCAGAGTATCTGCCTGGTTGTTATGAAGTTGTATAAAAGTATTCTCTTCACCTATAATACCAGTTTTCACCAGCAATGCTTGTCTGATTTTTAAATGGTTATGACATTTCATATTCCATGTAACCCTTCATTTTGTTTAGAAGTTTACTTTTGCTCTATGTGTTATTTCCCTTGTCTTAAGAAAAATGTTCTCACTTGTCAGAAGATTGTAAAGAACTTTCTATTTTAGCATGCTAATATGAGATCTTGTAAGCATATCCATAAATGTACTTACACAAATAATATAAATTACTTGTTACAAGAGACTCTAAGCCACTCAAGATAATTTTTCAGTCTACTCTGAAATGGAATTTAGTACGTCTGTGGAATTCCATGCTCAAAAAATTTTGTAGGTTTCAAACAATGAAACATAGGAGATAGAAAGTATTCTTTAATACTTAACTGGGTTTATTTTATGGTTTATTCATTTATTCTTCCAGAATTCTTGTGCTGTCTGCTCTTTGTTCAAATCTTAGCTGACATTGAAGGCAATTGACCACTACCTCTTGTGTAAAAGGAAGTCATGTTATCGCAGAATCACAGAATGTCAGGGATTGGAAGGGACCTCAAAAGATCATCTAGTCCAATGTTATCATTATGCTGATCTTACTCTTCTACTTTTGGAAACCAAACATGATCTTGCTGTTCTTAGGATTGTTTCCAATATGTGTATAAGAAGGATATAATAATAATATATAATGGCATAGCCCTGGCTAGCAGCCAAACATGCACTTACCTGCTTGCTCACTTTCCTTCTTAGTGGGATAGGAGTGGGGGAAATAGGAAGAACAAGAGTGAGAAAACTTGTGGGTTGAGATAAAAACAGGCAAGTCAATTATTAATTATCATCACAAGTAAACTAGAATCAGCTTGGGGAAATTAAGGTAATTTATTGACTATTAAAATAAATATTCAATTACTGAGTAAACTAGTGAGCAACAAAAGTTAAAGAAACATTTGCACAATTACGGAAAACATCTTTCCTCCCATTTTCCCAGGCTGAACTTCACTCCCATGCCCATCTTCACTCCAAGCACCTTTGCTCCCCACCATTATCACTGCAGGTGATGTTCTGTCCCTTAAGTGAGGCAACAGGCAACACAGGGGTGTGGGATGTAGTCAGGACTAACGGATTCTCTCTGTTACATCTTCCTTCTTTCCCTTTTCTTTTGTTTCAGTGCAGGCCCTCCACAGGCTGCAGTCCCTTCAGGGAGTACCTACTCCAGTGTGGGTTCTCCATGAGCTACAGTTCCTTCAGGAAATACGTGCTTTTATTCATGCACTTACACTCTCTTCAGTGATCTACCTGCTCCAGCATGAGCCTTTCACAGTGGGAGTTGGGGGTGGCCTTCTTTTCCATAGAGCACTTCCTCCTTCTGTGACCTTGGTGTTCCCCCTGTTGTTTCTCACTCTTTGTTCCCTCTTCTTCTCTTTGCCCACAGAGGCACCATCAGCATGGCTGGTGGGCTTAGTTGTGTCCTGGCACTTGTCTACTGTGGAGCCATCTGGAACCAGCTGTGTGCAGCACGGAGTAGCCCCTGGCTTCTCCTCACAGAGGTCACCCCCCTGCCACAAGCACCTTGCCACCTATGCAAACATCTTTAAAAAATTGGGTTAGAAAGAAGGTATGCATATACAAAGTATGTTCTAAAACTCTTTCCTAAGGCTCTTAAGGAAACTGAGTAAGTTTCTCCTGCTTTCCACATGAGTACTATAACCATTAGCCTGAGGGGAAATGAATGTTCTGCTTTCAGATGTTTCTAAAGTGTTGCACTTCTGATATGCAATCACTCTTGCAAAGGTTATTTTTAGTAGAGGGCTCATTGCTATGAAACCTGAATTCAAGAAGGTAGCAAAGTACCTAATTTTGTCTGGAGTTTAAGACAAATTCCTGTCAACAGTGTTTCCAGTTAGTTAGTGATGGACAAGATCTGTTAGCATGTTCAGACCATGGTAACTATAGTCATGTTAGCACACCTTTAAAGTGCGTGTCTCAGAAATGATTCAAGAGAAAAACAGAGCAGGTAGAAATATATTTCCAGACCACAGTCACAGTTCCTAGATTGATCTTAGTTATGCAGAAATTTATCAGGTAAAGGAAATAAGACTTTCTGAGAGTAGCATCTTCCTATTTAATTTTCAGTCTGTTGCTCATTGAGGGAAATCCCAGGTTTTGATTTCTGGTTTATTTCTTGGTCTCTTCTAAGGCCAAAAATTTATCTTCTAAAAGTGCTGAGTCTTTTGTATTATTTTAAGAAAATATGCTAACACTTATCATGCTTATACTATTCTTTTATTTAACACGGGCATACTGGGAATGCCCTGCTTAGCCAGACCACTCATCCATCTAGCACAGTATTCTGTGTCCAGAAGTAACACAGGAACTCTGTTGCTCTCATACTGCCAGCATCAACAAATGTGTTAGGGATGTTCCAGCGACTGTCACTGACTAATTGTTTTTGTATGCCTGTTGTCCAATAATCTAATTCACATGTCAACATGCTGATAGTGTGTGCCTCCACAGAGGCATTTGTGCCTGCAAATTCTACTGCCTGCTCTGTAAAGAAATATCCTTCTTTATCTCTTTTTATCTGATTTCCTACTACTTTTATCAAGGACTCATTAGATGTTGTATGAGAACACCAGCTGTGCATAAATTGTCTCTTGTCTTCATGATGCTGCAAACATTGATCAGCGTTTTCTCTCCAAACATAGGAGCCCCAGCCATATCAGTCTTGGATAGCAGCAGCTCCATACCTTTGATCTATTCTAGTTCTGGTATCCTCTTCCAGAGATACAAGGACCAGAACTACATGTAGTATTCATAATATGGGTTCACCAAGTTTGTATATTGTAACAGAATGACAGTTTTTGTGTTTTTCTCAATACTTGTCCTGTTGATGTGCAGCATGTCATTGGCTTCTTTGCCAGATGCTGAACATTGAGCTGATGATGAAGTGGAAGAAGGGGATGACTACTCAGGAAGAGTACAAAGAGGTTGTCAGAGGACGCAGGGATACAACAAGGAAAGCTAAGGCCTCCTTAAAACTAAACCTAGCAAAGGAGGTAAAGGACAATAAGAAAGGCTTTTTCAAGTACATTGGAGGTAAAAGGAAGTCTAGAGGAAATGTGGGCCTGCTGCTGAATGAAGTGGGTGCCCTGGTGACCGAGGATAGAGAGAAGGTGGAGTTAACTGAATGCCACTTTTGCCTCATTCTTTACTGCTAAGGCCAGCTTCCAGGGGTTACAGACCTATAAGACCATAGAGGAAGTCTGGAGGAAGGAAGATTCTGTCTCAGTTGAGGAGGATTGGGTTAGAGAGCAGTTAAGCAAACTGAACATCCACAAGGCCATGGGCCTTGATGGGATACAGTCACGAACGCTGAGGGAGATGGCAGAGGTCATTGCTAGGCCGCTCTCCATAATCTTCGAGAGGTCCTGGAGAACGGGAGAGGCGCCTGAGGACTGAAGGAAAGCCAATGTCATCTCAATCTTCAGAAAGGACAAGAAGGAGGACCCAAGTAACTATAGGATGGTCAGCCTCACCTCCATTCCTAGAAAGGTGATGGAACAGCTTGTTCTTGCCACCATCTCAAAGCATATTGAGGAAAGGAGGCTTGTCATGAGTAGTCAATATGGATTCAACAAAGGGAAGTCATGCTTGACTAATCAGATAGCCTTTTCTGATGGCACAACTAGATGGATAGATGAGGGGCGGGCAGTAGATGTGGCATATGTCAACTTCAGCAAAGCTTTGGGTACTGTCTCCTATGGTATCCTCGCAGCCAGGCTCGAAAAGTGCAGCTTGGATGGTTGTGTGGTGAGATGGATTGGAAACTGGCTGAAGGACAGAGCCCAGAGAGTTGTGGTCAGTGGAGCAGAG
>VYZX01033935.1:85308-98816 GCA_013401335.1 Brachypteracias leptosomus
TGGAGACATTCAAAACCCACTTGGACGCGTTCCTGTGTGACCTGATCTAGGTGATCCTGCTCTAGAAGGGGGGTTGGACTAGATGATCTTTTGAGGTCCCTTCTAAACCTTAACATTTTGTGATTCTGTGATTTTCAAGAACTCTAAAAAGTGATTAAAAACACATCATCTCTACTGTAACAGCCAGTTCTGAGGTCAGCATTGCCAAGACGTGGCTCAGTTTATTTTTCATTATTGAAGCTGATGGTATCACATCTTTGCCTGCTTATTCAGTTTTGTAAGGTCATTCATCATTTGAATGGCATTTGGTGATCTATTCAAAAATCTTGACATTTCATAGACTCATTTAGGTTGGAAAAGACCTTTAAGATCATCAGGTCCAACCATAAACTTAACGCTGCCAAGTTCACCACTAAACAATGTCACTAAGGGCCACCTCTATTTGTTTTTTAGATATCTCCACAGATGGTGACTCCACCACTTTCCTGGGCAGCCTGTTCCAGCGACTGACAATCCTTTCAGTGAAAAAAATTTCCTAATGTCCAACTTAAACCTCCCCAGATACAACTTGAGGCCATTTCCTCTCATCCTATCACTTGTTACATGCGAGAAGAGATCAACCTCCACCCTGCTACAACCTCCTTTCAGGTAGGTGATCATGAGTTATGAAATCTTTATGGATCTTTACTTTGAGCATGGAGACTATTAATTTGCATATCAGGTATTAGAATTAAGGAGTTTTATTTTTAAATGAAATTTTAAAAACCTGAGTGTTCCATGTGTAGTTGTGTCTGTAGAGTTGAATTTTAGATGGCTGTATTTGTTGTCTCAGTTTTGCTACCTTTCATTAGACAGTCAATACATGCCACACTTCTTCGTGTATTTGTGCCGTGAGTAACACAGTGGGGCTCTATAATCCAGAAGCCACCCCATCAGAGGGGAGAACTCATTAGGTTGCCAGTGCTATCTGTAGTGCTCAGCATATTGAAAGCCTCCTTGAAAAGGCTACTACTCTGTAATGAACAGCAGTATGGAACAAAATTTCAGTAATGATCTGTAAGAGATTGGTTTAATAGATTTTAAGGCCAGTTTGACCTCAGCCATGTCACTGACCATAAAATTTTGCTCATTAAAGTTTTCAATAAGGAAATAATTTTTCAATAAGTAGCTGTGCTATAGCGACCTTTACTCTCATTTACTGTATTACTGTTATTATTCCAGTACTTGATAGGTCAGCCTCAGGTAAGTTTTTTGGATCTTATTCTGCTTACACTAAAATCTCATTTAATTTTGCTTACAAATAAATATTGGCAATTCTGAGCAATGGGTAATATGAAGACTGTTGTGATTAAAGATTTTGGTTGGTATTCTTTCTCTATTCATTTTAAAATATCCATGAAAGAAAAAGGTGACAGAGTTATAAGGCTAGTACAAGTTGAAGTAATTGTTTGGATACTTTTCTGTTAATTAATTTGCATAAACAGAGGATAATACTATAGTAATTGTGCTTTGCAGACCTACATTTTGTTGGTGGTTTGTGGGAAGTAAATGAAGAACTGTTAAACGTTCCTATCCGCTGAAAAAAAATATTGAAGGGAAATGTTAACAGGGAGAAAGATTGGATTTTGAAGGTCAGTTAAAAGATGTTCTAATCAGGGAAATTTCTTAGATTTTGTTTCAGAAAGTAAGAAATGAATGGGATTGAAAATCAGTGGATGAAAATTAGTACATTTAAAGTTATCTTCCTGGTGAAAAAAATAATAGAAAGGATGGCTGTTGCACTCTGCCCATTCTGAGGTCCTGTTTGTGGTTCTCCTGTGATCTCTTGGGGTATTACCTTTGAGTTCCTCCTACAGAAAGTGATATCAGTATGGATTGTCTGGCTTTCCTTTCTTTCCAAAATCTGTATTCTTTGCTCATGCCCCTGCAACTTATTATATTATTGTGGCAGATACCGTTCTACTTATAGGGAGGGCTGGCCACCATCTGTGTTTCCCGATAGTCTTCCGCCCATATTTGAATCCCTGTAACTCTTAATTTCTTTGATGTTCCTTCTTTTCTTTACTCCCTTTTCTCCATATTCTTTTTTCTTTCCTATTCTTCACTTCATTGTGAAACCAACAGAACCGCCTAGAAAAAATCATTGGAAGGCAGACAATCTAACCATATTTGCTTGAGCATAAGAGCTATCTGGTGGCCTGAG
Source organism: Brachypteracias leptosomus (assembly GCA_013401335.1). NCBI lineage: Eukaryota > Metazoa > Chordata > Aves > Coraciiformes > Brachypteraciidae > Brachypteracias > Brachypteracias leptosomus. Next base: position 87,512 of record VYZX01033935.1, read on the forward strand.
AAGTCAAAGACTTGTTTGTGTATTTGTCAAGGCAGGAAAAGTCAGGATTATTCACAGGGCAGAATTTAGCAACAACGCATATTCAATTGTATGTATTTGTTGTATTAAAATTGATAATGTGATATGTTTAAAATTTATTTTTGAGATTTCTGTAGTATTGTGATTGTACTGACGTAGTTTACTCTGTTTATTCCAGATTTCTGATATTTTAAATTTATGAACAAAATATGTAGAAGGCTGTTAAGCCACATAGACTTTTAAGAAGAATTAAAATTGGGTTATTCAAGATCAAGTTCTCTATAGATTGATTCAGCTTCATTGATGTACCAGGCATAGTGCCAGTTTCTGCCAGCAGAGAATATTCTCCTCATTTAACGTTCTATCAGCCACTTGTATTCTGCCCTTTTCCCCGTGCCTCTTCTAAATAGTCTTTCATTATGTGATCATGGAACATAATGTTACCTAGCATAGATAAATGCATTAATATCAAGGAATCATCCTTTTCTTTGACTGCAAATGTCCGTAGACATGCTTTGTTTCTGTATGTTCATAGTCATTTGAATGACAAAACAACCCTAGAGTGAACATACGTATTTCAAATAGGAATAAAGTTGATATTTCCTCATCTGAATCAGCTTCAATAATACACTACTATTGTACCAGTTCCTGAATATGCTTGCTTTTATCTCTGTTTTTCATGTCTACTTTGCTCGACTTTTGATTTTGACTTGACGGGGTTTTGAAACCTATTATTAACCTTTCCCTGTTGGTTATTTATTCTGTTCCTTCCAGATGATCTAGTGTGTGAGGAATAGAGAGAGTCAGAGGCTTGAATTCTCTTAAAGATTTGTGCTCTTCACATTAGAGTCAGTATAAGGCTGCTCTCTCTGTGACCTTTCTTCCTTTATTACAGTCTGTTCCACTTCTCAGCAAGATAGAAAGATACCGTTGCAATGGGACATGCTGAAATTGGCTTTGCTTTTATAGCCTGTCATCCATATATGTAAAGCTTCTTGAACTTCAATTTCCAAATTTTCTTGTCTCTAACAATCTGCTTTGCTACATCTGTGCTTGCTCAATAGCTATGAATTAAGGCATGCTGCCCTAAAGGAATTTGGTCAGAGCTCTGATGTTTTAGTATTCCCCCTACATACAATTCTTTCTCAGCCTCACCATTACTTTCATCGTAATACACCCCAAGACCAATTTGGGTTGCTTTGGAAAGCCTTGAAAGACAACAGTTAAACATTAGCAATTCATGTGAACAAAATCTTCTAATAGCTATGCTGGAAATTTTGAAGCATTTACTGGAAAACAATGGAGACAAAACATGTCGTTAATGATTCAATGCCAAAAGAAAAACCAGTGGGCTGGTAAGGAGAAGGTCTTTTGGAAAAAATCTAAATCACATTGTTTATTTTCTGTGCTGGTGATACTATAACAGAAATTAGAGACCGAGAAAAAGAAAAGAAGAAAGTGAGCCTGAAATGAAATCTTTTAAACTGTTTATTCCAAATAAGGGAAAACTAGGAAGCCTTAAGAGTTATATAAACAGGAAGGCATACAAGTGAGAAAAATATATCCATTTTAACCATCCTTATACAAGCAGTACATAATTCAAAATATAAGTGACTGGGAAAATACCAAGACACTACTTTCTGTTCATGTGAGTTTTATTCACAATTGTAGATAATATTACATGGAGTCGGATATTTGTCTTATTTCTAGGTACTTGCTGAACTTTCCTGTACAAAATCTGTATCTTTTTTCCCCCAGCTTCCCCACATCAGCAGAATATGGGAAGAGTTACTATGCCTCGATAAGCTGCCTAATGTTTTCTGCAGCAAGTACTGCAGGGGGAAAAAAAAGAGACACATAAAAACCCCAAACCAGTCAGTGATCTTGGGTAGGACTTGCAGAGTCAAGATTTGCTATCATGCTGTCGCTGGAGAGGTAGTATATCATCATGAATCGATACCTTATCAAAGCCATCCAAACCCCTAGAATCAAATAGTATACACAGATGGCAGAATGTAAATCAGGTTGCTGGATTTTGGATGCAGTGTTTTGTAATGCATTCATTGCCATTGGAGATGCAAATGTGTTCTTACTGTCTCACAATGGAGGGCTTTGTAACAAGAGGAAATACCAAGGGAAATAGAGAACGATCAAGTTAAGTGTTATGTAAGTTAGGTTTTACACAGGTAGAGCCTGATGACATTCTTCCTACTGTACAGAACATTTACCTGAAATAATGTCTGGGCCATTAGCAATTATCTCTGAGAGGTTTTACAGAACAAAAGCAGAGGAAAGGTGGCAAAAGATAAATTACTACCTTGGAAAGGAAGAGAGACCATGAGGAGTTGTAGGCCTGTAGGCCTCACTTTGCTAACAAGAAAGGTTCCAGAGCAAACTAAAAACATCGAGTTTGGAAACACCTTGAGGGGATTAAGTTAAAGGTGATTAGAAACAGCCATGTCTGTTAGTCAGTGTAGAACTGGCTCAGTGAGTAGCAAAAGCAGCAGATACAACAGTTTTAATTTAACAAGTCCTGCTGAATTCTTCAAACATTCAGAAATTTGTTATAAACTGACAGTAATCAATTCTCCCCAGAGGCAGGAAAGGAAGAATCATCAAGCTAATTTGACCAACACACATCTGTATTCAGGTGGCTAGTAGGATAATTGTTTCCACTTTCAAAGACGGATTTTTCACTTGCTTAATGAAGGCTGTGGAGTTTTTCAAGCATTGATAGACAGAGATCTTTCAGAAATAGTAGTATAGTCAGTCCTGCAATATAATCAGGAAGTAGATTATATGACTCATATGCTTTCATAGTGTTATATCTCTGCCTCCAGAGGAAATGATTTTTGCATTGTCAGGCCTCACTAATTTGCAGTGAAATCAAGGAGCTCTGTTTCCCACCCTCAGTTTTTAAATTGGTGGATCAGAAGAAAAATTAAGTATTTCATTGCTAAGTACATCGTACAGCAAATCATTATTTGTGAGAATGAAACAAACAAGCAAAACTTTCTTATATGCTGTGTTTATATTCTGTGGTAACAGTTTTTTAAGTGTAATCATTCATTTCCAGAATTCAGACAACTAAACAGAATCCTGTAGTTTTGGTGAAACAAAACACCTGTTTTTGGTGAAAAGAACAGAAAGTTGAGAGAGACAAAGTGTTGAGAATATGCAGCCCATAGCTCCCTTTACCGTTTGTAACAGTGATGTCACCTATTATTTTTTTTCGGTCCCATTTCTGCCTGTTCTTCCCAAATATTTAGTGTGTTGAATGACCCATTTCCTAGAGAGTGATAACAGGACAAAAAGTTACATGCAGATCTTCCTGCCAATGAACAGAACGGCTGATGTTAACTCACCATTCAGCCACTTTGCCTTGGATGAAAAAAAAAATAACCCAAAAACTACGATTGGACTTGATCTTAAAAATTAACTCATAATAAAGGATGATAATGTGAGGATGCACAGAATACAGAGTCATTACAGAAGGAAAAAAGAGACAGAGGGATATAGAATGTTCCTAAAATAGAGGTGAGTACAACACAAATAATGGAGTTTCAATCATATAATAATCACTGTATGTCTCAAGAGAGACCTGTAATATTTTGGGGATCTGCCTCTGCAGACTTCTTGTAGACACGCTGTTTGCAGTTCCCATCATATTAGCAGCATTAACATCATTGTGCTTGGCCTAAAGCATTTTGTAGGACATTCTGGTCACTAAATATATCCCTCAGAATGACAGCACACCTTTCTTCGGTTTTTTCGCTTTATGAAAAGGTAAGGTGTCTACTGTTACTGATCTCATTTGTCTTCAAAATACAAAGTTTACAATAAGAGATGTTTATAAAACAAGGTTTAAGGTCAACATTCAAGTTACAGAATTGAAAGTGACATGTTACAAGTGAAGCTAACATGTTTGTTTGTTTTACAACTGGACTCTAGTTGCTTAATCTGCGTCCCAAGTAAAAAAATAAAATCTAAGATATTAGGTTTAGATCCATCAGAAATGCTGAAGCAACACTCACAACCTAAGGAAAGCCTGGAAGACTTGACTGCCTAGTTCTGCATGGTCCAGGTTTACTGTAGCTGTAGAGTATTTCAATTTCTTATTTTCTTTTTTGTTTTTCTTCAGTTCTATCTTTCAGAATCTATAGCAACCCTGCTACAGTCTCCTCAGATCTAGATACCTCTTTGTGGTTATTTTTTGCCTTTTGTGACATCTCATGTAGTTTTAATTACTAAGATTTCCATCGTCCTTGGATTTGAAGGGTGGGATTGAAAAGCTAAGATCATCATTCTCCAAGGACGTAGCTGTTTGGATGCTATTATTCCTCTCTCCCCCATATTTGTAAGTGCCCTCATGACTGCTGCTCTATTACTGTCCCTGTAACTTGGAATATCCATGTCACACTCTACAGCTGCTATTTTGCTCATGATGCATCAGGCACACTTATTCCATTACTTCAAAAACTGTAGTGTGTTACCAGCTGTCAGTGGAGAATGGTTGTGATGTATCACAGTGTATTATCCAGTTGTCCTGCTTGGACCTGACTGGGAGCAGCTCATTTCTTCCCCATGTCTTACAGAGGGTCCTTCACCATGAGCTCATATCTAAGCTCTTGATTTATTTCCTACTATTGCATTTTATTAAGTAGAAATCATTACAATTAAAATAACTATTCGGGTCACTTTTCAGCAGAAGTGTATTAGCAGAATCAACCTTACAACTATTTGGCCACTGGAGAACATTGGTGTTGTATGAAAATGTTGCTGGAAAAATAATATTTTCTTTGTATGTTGAAAAGCAGACACAGCAGTTTTAGGTATGTGCAAATTTTGCCGGGTCTATGACCAATTATGTTGAATATAATGGATAAACTAAAAGAAAAAGTTCTCAAATTATAAGATATGACATTAAAAAAGCATAAAAAGGAAAATACTGAAGCATAAAAAGACAGATGCAGAAAGATAAAATGAAAATTAAATTGTACGGATTCCAGCTGGCTGTTATAACACCTGCTAATAGGTGTGGAAAAGTTTCTTAAATTAAATTGGAATACATTTTTTAAAAAATATAAATACAAGAATATTATGCAATAGATCATCTAAATGTATAGCTCCAAAGTGAATAAATACAGTTTTAATGTTCAGAAAACAATTTATACTTCTTTTTTTAGTGTTTCAATACTCACAGTTCTGATTTTAAATTTCAGTGAACTTTTGTCCTTGATAATCTCTCATGCCACTATTATTTTCATTGGATCGTGTTTGCTTTATTAATAAAGGTCAAATTCTAAGTTAGTATTTCAATTAAAAAGCGTCTCAATAGTAGAAGCAATATTGCAATGATAGATTTGCCACAAGTCATTGAAATTTCTAATTTCTTGGTATTACAGCTGGCAGTGGAGAATAGGTTATTTTTGTAGGCATCAGCTAGTTGTGTACCTTTATACATGTGGCTTAACTCCTTTACAGAGTAAAAAGTAGCTACTCTAAATTAAAGATTATATTGCATTTTATGATAGGAAAACTAATATCACTTAGTAATATAGTCTTTCATTTTAAAAATAGTGATTCAGGGAACCTCTCTAAACCTTTCAAAATAGTAAAAAATTCATGGCTATCTTATTGCTTTTAAAGTGCTCTTGAAGTTGTAGATGGCCATAAAATAGTGAGAATAGGAAATACACAAAATGGCAGGCAAGATGACGTTCCTCAGGATTTCAAAGCATCTTTTGTTTTCCAGCATTGCAGTAACTAGGCTTGCAATTTAATTGTGCTATTACAGGAGTAAGTTACCTGTTAATTTCTGATACTTGGTACAATATTAGCTAAGCAACTTACAGTGCATAATGCAATTCTCCTCAAAATACTGTGGTGATGTATTTAAATCCCTTTTAAGAACAGAGAAATAAGAGCCCATTTTGTACTTGGGATACCCCGTGGAATGCTCTGTGGTTAGTCTTTGGATCTAGATCTGCTCGTTTGCATCATAGAGTGCACTAGAATACCCAGTAAAACTCTAGTTGAAATTTGCTCATGTGAAAAAAACAAGCTGCAGAAGGAAGATAATGTGCACGTGAATATGGGCCTGGAAGGATCTTGAGAAACAGCTGCTATACATCTATCGGCCTGTTCTTGCATCAAGGACTAAGTTGGTGATATATGTATTTAAAGCACATATATACCCTAAGATCCAAAGCCGAGTTCTTGAAAACCTCACCTTCTTCAGTGCATCTGTCTTAGACAACATAAAGCTAACTGGAAAACACTTTTTTCCAATTTATTTGGGTTTTTTGGTCTTAATGTATGTAGACTCCGTAGCCTAAAGATCAGTCCTGAACCCCAGGAAGGAGGTTTCTTCTGCTAAAGCTCTCAAAACCTATAGGTATGCTCAGATCACTGCTGGTGTTTAGATGCACAGTCAGACTCTAGATGGGGCATGAGTGTTGTGATATTCCCTTTTATGCAGTAACATGTAACTTAAAGTTCTATAAATCAGGCTAGAGAAATTTCCTTGTGTAGAAAGTGTAACATCCTAGGAACTTACATAACTTCTATGAGTTTGTATCTCATTTACCAGGTATCTTCCAAACTGTATTCAAGAGCTGGAGTTTTTTTTCTGTTACAAGACTGTTGATAGGGCTCTTTCACAAACAGCTTAAATTTTCTTTTTCCCCACTTACTTTAACGTAGTGACAATAGCACTTGTTCTGCTCTTGATAAACGATCAAGAAAATGCAGGTGGATGTTTCTGCTTGAGTAGGAGGATGTTTCTAAGTGGCTGTTAGTAGTGCATAAAGTGGAAAGATACTTTGATCCTTTTGTCTTTCCTTTTTGTGAAAGAACAGCAGGTAAAATAGTTTTGTGCATTAGCATAGTTTCTGTTCAAAGGGAACAGTCATTCTCCAAGAGTAGTATCAAAAATTATGTTAGTGGCTGTTGCTCGATGTAGATTAATAAAATGTGACAAAGGACTGCAGTATCCTATCTTGGTGAGACAGCAGAACTGTCACTCCTTAAAAAGTAAGACGGTAGCATTTTATACATTTTTTCAGCAGTGTTTCACAAATTTTGATGAGCATGTTGTCATCATCACTAGCTGGCTATGGCTTGTGTCTTTGTCTATCTGATAGATACAGAAATAAAATGGAATTTGACTGCAGCAAAGATAGGAACAGAACTTCTTGAACTTCCAACCAAGTTTTGGTTCCTGTCAGATATAATGAATGAGGAGAGAACATGGGAGTAAATATATGCTTCCTCTATGTATTTTTAGGATCTTAAATATCTTTATTATGTCTTCTACAGTAAAACTTCCTATTTCAGACTGAAGTTATTTTTCTTTACCATGCCTGTTCTTAATGCAGGAATACTTTTGAAGCTTGTTTTGGCTGTACTTCAAAGAAGGTGGCAGCATTGCCTAGAAGAAAGTAAAGAAATCTGAGAATTCAGAACTTTTACATATAATCATGTCTCTACCAGTGACTCATCAGGTACTTGAGTGAACAACTGACTTCTGTATGTGCCCAATCAAGTAGTAAGGCAGTTTATAGGATTAGATTGAGCTCTTAGCCTCAATTCATCTTCTTTTTTTTTCAAGTTTTGAGGGAAAAATTGCTTCACTGCAGTACTGATAGAATTAATTAATAGTCTATAATTTGTCAAGGACAGTAGGCTTTTACAGCTGCGAGAAGAGTGATTTTCAAAACTTCTGCATTCACCTAAAGGTAAAACTTTGATGAGAAATCCAGTCTCCCACTGCCTTTTAATCTCACTATAAAAAGGCTTGTCATTACTTCTGAGATACCACCTGTTTCCACTATGGAGTAGTATAACTGAATTGGTCAAACATCTTTAGAAACAACAGTAAGATTAAGAAAGACTCAGAGAAAACCATTACATGTTAAGTGTTGCAAAAGATAATACATTCAATATTAAACTGAAAAGATGGAAAACCACATGAAACCTAAAAGCTAAAATCCACAGTGATGAAAGGCACATTAAGATTGTAGATCTCATGCAGCAATGTATGAAATGTTTTTTGACAAATATAGATAACATGATCTATCATGTCTGAAATATCATCAGTGAAATTATTTCATTATTTCATCTTCATTAATTATTTCATCTTCATTAGTTGTATTTTGGGTATCCAGTACAAAACACTTTAAAACTGTGATTTTTTAATTTTTTTTTTTTGCAATGGTTTATAATGTTGCTTTTAAGAAATCTCAGTTTAAGAGGTTGTAATAGTCAGACATGACAAACCTAGTCAGAATCTGAGAATTTTAACTAAGTATTCTTGGGAAATTAGTGATTAGCAGAAAGAATTTAATTAATGATTCAGTCAAAATTGACAAGATCAACATGGAGAGACTTTATTGCACCTTTCACTAAATGTCAACAATTTATGCCACATTTTCTTCCTTTTAGATGTTGTAGCGGNGAAACACTTTGGATCGGTTCATTGCAGCCTTCCAGTATCTGAAGGGGGCCTTACAAGAAGGCTGGAGAGGGACTTTTTGCAAGGGCCCGCAGTGATAGGATGAAGGGTAATGGGTTCAAACTGGAAGAGAGTAGATTTAAATTGGAAATTAAAAGGAAATTCTCTACTCAGAGGGTGGTGAGACACTGGAACAGGCTACCTGGGCAGGCTATGGGTGCTCCATTCCTGGAGGTGTTCAAGACGAGGTTGAATGAGGTCCTGGGCGACCTGGTCTAGTGGGAGGTGTCCCTGCCATGGTGGGGGGGTTGGAACTAGATGACCTTGAAAGGTCCCTTCCAACCTAAATCATTCTATGATTCTATGATGTGTTTATGCCTGATTTAATTGTACGCTAGAAATGCCATTCACTTTTGCAGGCTGTCCAACATACAAAGATTTATGTACGTAGTGTGTCCACAAAGGTTTTCCAGTGAAAATTTTATTGCACTTGACTACATATCATGGTTGTTTTTTTCTGCACTGCCTGAATAAGTAAGAGTTTTAAAGTCTCAGACCAGTTTACATGAAATTCATATGGCCAAACTACAGGCAGATGTAGGGTGCTTGGGATTGCTCTTCATTGCACTGTGGTGACATCACAAAAAAACTTCTGTTCATGAAGTCAGAAACTTCTATTTGTTTGGAGGGCTCCCATTGTGACTGGAAAGTCACAGATGAAGGCATCCTTTGAGCTTTGTTCTCTGATCATTATCATCTACTCATGAATTCCTTGTCCTCTTCTTGCTAGTAATAGTACAAAGCTACACTGAAGGTCAACAGACAGTGCCAAGAAAACTTTGGAATTGATTTTGATAAATGTTACTGTTGCAATATATCCCTCTTATATTCCTCTCTAAAATCTACTGTGGGACCAGTTACAGTGATAAAAATCTATCTCAAGCATATTGCATGATTATCTTGCATTTTCTATAGACTTTGCTGAGGAGAGCATACTCTTTGCCCTTGCTTAAAATTGCAGTTCTCAGTCAAGCAGAGATTTCTTTGTTGAATTTTGTTCATGTGATGCTTCTCACAGTGTGCTTGTTTATTGTTTTTTTTATTTCATGTAAGAATTCTGATTTTCTTTGGGCTGCTTCTTTGTTAATTTTGATATGAACTTCAAAGTGGACGTACAGAGGTGAGGCAGCACCTACAACAATGGCTGGTTTTGAAAGCTTGCTGAATAGAGATTGTTAACGATTTTCCTTTGTAAAATCTGATAACAATATAACTCCAAAATTGCACTGTATTAGTCACCAGAAACATTTGTATTCAGTATGTCTTCTGTTTTTATACAATGTTAAGGTTGTTAAAATATAATAACTAATGGTTAAAAATGCTCCTTTTTTTTCTCCCCCAAATAGAGCAAGTTTTTAATATGTATAGTTTTAAGTCTAGTGAAAAGTAAAGGAGTTTGAGGATGTTTGAGAAAGAAGACTTATCTTGTATAGTATGTTTTATCTCATCACAGATCATAAAAAACACCTATAGTTCCCAATTCTGGATAACTTGAGACCCATATATATTTCTGGAACTTTTGAAAAGTTATTTATGATAAGGCATAGGATTCTTAATCTTAAAGAAGTAGAGTTTTGTTGCAAGATAGTGATGTGTGATATAAATTCAATTTTTCTAGTATGTTATAGCATTTTTCCTTGAAGTAAAAATTCTTAGAGGAGCTAATGTATGTTGTGTTCTTTATATATTTCAGACATAGAATGTTTGGATATGTAAGTATTTAAGGAAAAACTGGCATAATGGTTGCAAGAGTCATAACAAGCTCTTTTCTTTTATGGCATGAATGTATAAAAATCAATTCTTAAAAATCAAAAGCACATTTTATTATCTGCACATGCTGTTGCTGTCCACTAGCTGCTGTTGGAAAAAAGTTTGCAGTTGCACTGTTTCCTTTCCGTATCTAATGCAAGCATTTACAATTGAAGTAGCAAGAAAGAAAAAAGTTTATTCAGCTGGAGTATCCTAGCAACTGAGAAATACCACAATTTTAGGCTGACAGAAGAAAAACTTATACTGGTTGAGACACTCGTTATAGATTTTGGATATATTATAAATATATTCTCCATCTGCTTGCTTTTTTAGTAGTTAACTTGTTGCAAAGAAGTCCTTACTGTTGTTGGCATGGAATTTTTTTTTACCTTTAGAAGTTGATATGTTTCTTCATTCTCAATTATACTTTCTTCTGCAGTATACCCTCATAAGCAAGTGGAATTACTGAGAAAGAAAGCATCAAGTCACGGCAACAGGTAACTTGTGCATATCCTGAACTTTTCTTCATATCTAGATAACTATTCGTGAAGATTTTGAAAAAGAGGAAGGATGAAACACAATTTTAGAACTGAAATGGATTGAAAAGATAGCTGGGTAGCATTCAGGGACTGCTTCTATGAAGCTCAAGATCGGAGCATCCCGACATGTAGGAAGTCAAGGAAAGGAGCCAGGAGACCTGCTTGGTTAAACAGGGAACTGCTGGATAAGCTTAGGTGGAAGAGGGAAGTTTATAGATCTTGGAAGGAGGGGCTGGCGACTTGGGAAGAGTATAAGGCTATTGTCAGGGGGTGTAGGCAGGCAACTAGGAAAGCTAAGGCCTCCTTAGAATTAAACCTGGCGAGAGGGGTCAAGGACAACAGAAAGCGCTTTTTCAAATACATAGCAGATAAAACTAACACCAGAGGCAATGTAGGCCCACTGATAAACGGGGAGGGTGCCCTGGTGACAGAAGATACAGAGAAGGCTGAGTTACTGAATACCTTCTTTGTCTCTGTCTACTCA
>VYZX01033944.1:1609-23977 GCA_013401335.1 Brachypteracias leptosomus
GTTTTGATTTCAATAATTATTTGAGTTTCCAGTTCAGTTAATTTGTGATATCTTGGTTTAATTTAGGTTCTAATTGTGCCAAGTGGTCCATTATGGACAGACTTCTGCAGGTATGGGAGTGGTACCTCGCTGAAGTAAGGAACCTTACAGAAGATGGAATAAACCTCACCTCATGACTCATGTGCTGTTGCGGAAATTCTAAGAGCAGCATTTTCTATACCAACTGTGATATATCAGTTTTCCAGAAAAAAAAAAAAGGATTATGAAAAGATACAAAACCTTTATGTTCAAGAGACATTTCAGTCTCCTTTCTTTGGAAACACAAAACAAACAAAACCCCAATTGTGTAGAAGGTCCTGAAAGGTTTTAGAGTGATCCAAACACTTCAACTTGTTCACGAACTCTTCCTGAAAGCATGACCACTGTATAGTTGACCACTGAGAACTTTAGGATTGAATGTTTATATTTGGAATGTGAATTGCTATTTAAGGACTTCCTCTCCAGAGTCAGTCAAGGACAAAATAGACATTCAGAAAGTTATGAGGCGTTGTAAATACCATTCAGCTGTGATGAAAAGTTTATTGGAGGCTTTTTCATATGCATTCTGAAGTTAAGCTGCATTCTGAAAACCGTCAGAGCCAACATTTGTTCTCTTAATATTATAATTAAATGTCTACAGTGCTAAGTTGTTTCTAATTAATACTCTATTAATAGTGGTTGGGTTTGACACAATTTTTGCCTTCTATGGTTTTTTTGCTTGAAGTTATGTTTTTGTTGTATGTATTTTAACAATGTATCTATACATTGATCCAGAATCAAATTCTCTGCTCATGCTGCTTTGTGAAGAGGGAAGGAAAAGCAAAAGATACATTTAATTTCATCATTATATGTGTATTTTTCCATTTTAATCCTGCCTTCTCAAGAGATTTGGTTAATGCCTTTTTGAAATCAGAATAACAGCAAAGCAGTTGTTTTAAAACAGCCTTTCCCAAAATGACTGAGATCAGATTATGATCAGTGATTATTTACAAAATTTGTAGCATTTATTCCAAAATACAATATGTGTGTTAGGTCTGTGAGGGGATTTTGTAGTGTTTTATATATTGGGTATGGATACCTGAAAGGTAAGTATTTTTGTTGTAGTCTTAGCATTGCTCCTCTAGTTGTCCAATTTCTTGTAGTCCTGCAACTTCTTTCATCCTGATGTGTCTGATGCAGTTTCAGCAGAGAAACTGCTGGTTTTAAAAAAAACAAACAAAACAAGCAAGCCAGAAAACAGTCGTGGTTAAAATGGATGTCAGAGAAACAAAATGAATACATAAAGGAGTGAACTGTTAAGACCCAGAGAGAGACATGTTTATTTGAGGGAAGAAGGAAAACTTTTACTAAGAATTCCTCTACCTGAAGTCTTAACTGATCTTGTGAAATATTAAGACCTTGTGTGAATGAAATTAAGCAAACTAATCAGACTATGCTCTAGAGACTAACCCGAGACGCAACTGGCTGTTGCCTCTGCGGTTCTGTAGTTGGTGGAGTGAAATATGCTCCTGTAAGAGCAGTTGAAAGCAAGAAGTAACTAAAATCCTTTGAATTGTTCTCTAAAGGCGCCTTTCTAAATAGATAGTGAATCTTGCCTCATCTGTCAAAAGCATATCAAATGCTTATGGTTAGGCAGTGCGTCCTGGATGCACTTTGCCATCTCCCTTCAGGTCAGTGGCCTTTTGGCTTCCACAGTTTTAGTTTGGGAACTGTTTCAGAACCTGATCTCTCACTTTTTGTAAAGATTTCCAAGGTTTTTCAGTGCAGAACACCCTTCCTATTGCCTTTATGACTCGTGTGTAGTTATTGTATTTCCCTTATCTGGATCTTTTTGCCATTCTGCATTTCCGAAACATTCATTCAGGCAGTCTGCTAGTTTAAGTGTTGCAGCCACCTTCTGTTCACCTTCTGTTCTCATATGCTTTGTCCCAAATTCTTCCACATTTCCTAGCCTATGTGTCTTTGTATCAGGCTTTGTGCTTTGGTTGTGTGTGGAATGAACTTGTGCCGTTCCGTGGTGAAGGGGAATGGAAGAAGCAGTGTTGAAGGAAGAAGGAGGAGAGGAAACAGGGAGCAGGTATGCAGTGAATGAAGCAGAGGGTGAAGGAATGGGCACATGCAAGCAGCCAGTCTGCACAGGGCAAAAATTCAAGTCAGCGTGTACAAAGCACTCTCCATATTCAAACACCCCAAGTTCAGCAACTTATGTGACTGTTACTCCCAGTTAGTCTTTTGACAGTTCTGTCTTGCAGCTCTTCCTCGGGGTCAGATGGAGAGAAGGCTTTTTCTTGATCTTATGGCCCTGGTGTTCTTTGAAGGAGTCTACCAGGAGATATAGAAAAGAGTGTGGCTTTATTTGAGCGTTATCCTTCTTCCCATGCAAAGCTTTCACTATTTCTGCACCTGATAACTGGAGCTGTTGGCACATTCCTGTGTTTTTTCCTCCCTCTGTCATCATTTTGCTGCTTATCTTTCATGCTTACATCTTTGTAACTTCCTGCTCTCTGTGCAGTAAAGTTCATCCACAATCTGGCTCTTCTTCATCTTAAAATCGTCTTTCAAGATACACCAGTATCATTGTAACCGCAGTGTAACTATACACTGACAGTAGTTAAACATCTGGGTGGAGAAACTAATTAATTCCCTGACCCTTTTGTTTTCCTGTACTTAAAAAAAAAAGGCAAAAAGGCACACATCTTGTCCTGCAACTTTCTGTTCCAGCTTACTGCTACATCTTCCCTTTGCTGGTTGTTCCTTTTATAGTCAATTGTGTTGGTTTCCCTTGACTGACACAACGAACTCTTCGTACTCTTCAGGGCAGGGCATGCTGCTGGCTACGTGATGGTCCAGCGTGCATCCCAGGGAGGCTCTGCTTCCCACTTCAGAAATATTAATCCTCTTTTGGGTGTTTCTATCATGCAAATAACAAATGGCAGCCTTGTTTCAGGCAGCACTCTTCTATTTTTGCCTGTTTATTTATTTGGGAGTTCATAGTGCTGGACAGCTGTAAATCAGAGCTTCATAGTGAAGTCTGTCTTTGAATTGAACAAAGACAAAATAGATTGTAAATTGTATTTACTTTTGCTTGAGTGACTGTTAAGTGAAGCCATTTTTTTTCACATTGGTGTGTGTGAATTTTTTTTTTCTGTTTAGGGAGAGGTGAAAAAATGTTGCTGTTAACGTATTCATGTTTATAATTCTAAATTTTTCTTATATTTTTTCATGGCTTTTAAATAATAGAGGGCTATGTTAATTTTTTTCTTTCATTTTAAGTGTTGTATATGTAGGCATGTGTTTTGAAAATAATTTAATCTCTAGCATTCAGCTGTCAAAAAATTTAGGGGGATGAATTTAAGGTATATTTCTACATGAAGATTAAAGTTTCTTTGGCATTGATTTATACAGGTCTAGTGTTTTTAATATGGTCAGCAGCTACTCCTCGTTTACAGCTACTTACTCCTAGTCTTTTTTTCTTTTTTGTTTTTGAGGTGAAGCTTTCTAATAGTTGCCCAGTAGAGGGGGTACAGTAAGGTCGTGTGCAAGTGCAATATAACTTTCCATAGTGCTTAACATTTAATTATTAAAATTTCTTTATTTTAATGTAGTGAATGTAGTATACATTAGAGAAGGGGTCATATTTTGGTTTTGTCTCATTTGTATGTATATTATACTCCACATTTCCACTTCAGTGTTGTTAATTATAGTTTAGACTGTAAAGAAGTTTACATTTTAGTGATATTTTTTCCCCAGAAGCTGATGATCCAAAGAAATGCATTGTCAGACTATATCTAGATTTGTGGACAGCACTCATCTCTAGAAGAAGGTGCTTGGGATGTGGTTGCCTTCAGGTTTTCTGAGACAAAAGATATTTGGTTGTATCTCAGGCAGGATTTGCAAGTGGGATTTGGTGCCAATCACAAAAACGAAGAGGAGATGAAGTCATCCCTCCTTATACCTGCAGCCTGCTCTGCAGGAAAGGATTCATCCCATGCCCCAAATTAGGCCCCCAAAAAAGTAAAGGGGTTTGAATCCAGCTCTAGTCCCTCCCATGCTGATTGCTGTAGCCTTCAGGCATGCACTCACTTGCCTCCTTCTGATGCCATACTTACTTTCTGATTCATCCAAAGGGTGAGCAGCTTCAGGAGCAGAGACTGAAGGAGGCTCTACTGCAGAATTGCCTCTAGTGGAGCAATTAACACGCTCTCTGAAGAGATGGGCAACCCCATTCAGTGTGTGCTTCCTGACTGGTAAAAATAACACCTTCTCTTGCATCTCTGCCCAACCTTCACCTCTCACCTAAGTGTCCTGGCCCCTGGGCTTGGCTGTACCTTCGTAAACAAGATGACAGGTTGCCCAATACCTTCATCCTTTGTGGTTTTCTGAATAGTACCCAAGTTGTGAATCTAGTTGTTTCCAAAGTTTCTGAGGCTTTGCTCTAATATGTGGTTTAAAATGTCCTAAATTTAAGCAAAATTCTTCATGTCATGAAGGGAAGTGTCTTTTTTTAACAGCAAAGTTTCCAGGTAAATGTTTTGATTATTTGCACAGCAAACTAAGAGACACAGCTCTAATTTCTTGATAGTTATACCAGATTTTCTCTTGATTTCAGTAGTAATAACATTTCATGTGAGACAGAGGAAAAAAAAACCACTGAAAATTATCTAGTTTCATCCACTGTCAGTTCTGGATTGGCAAACCCATGTTGTTGCAGTGACTTTTTTATAGTATGAGTAGTTAAAAAGGAAAAGATATTTCAGGAATCATTACATGGGTACGTAATGAATGAACTTTAAAGAGAATCTCTCCTTGCCAAACAAATCACATTTTCCAGAAGAGGAGAGAAAGAAAAAGGAGAAGCTAAAGAAAAACGAATGATTGAACCAAAGGACGATGCCGGGAAGAAGATGAGGGCTTGCAAAGTCAGATGAAGACATGAAGTGCCTCTGCTGCTTGAGCTGCCCAAAGGCTTTATCCTCAAAATGGGTGGGCTACCTAGGGGCCAGAAGCCTTGCCTTGGCTTTCACAACAATCGTTCGTATAGTATTCCCTTCCGTGGTTTCCAAAAAGGAAGAAAATTGATGTGCTAAGTGAGAATCATTCTCTTCAGTGTGTGGGAGGGGATCTGAATATATGTGATTGGTAAAATACAGGATAGTATTTATTTTCTGAATGATAACTGTATCAGCCAGATAGCAGTTACAGCTGAACATTTCAAGAAGCAAAAGCTTTATCTTCAGTAACATCCAAGTTGGTTATTGATGTGTTCGACTGGAATGGTGATTCTTACTTTGACACCTGAAAAAGGGGGAGAAAAACATTTTTTAAAAAAGCAGATTTAAATAGGAGATGGAATGGTGAGAAAATCAACAAATATGAGCAGATTTACAAGAGCTGTGTGAGATGCCCTCTCACTTCCCCCAATGTTTTCTGAAATACAATATTTAAAGCCTCTTCTATATCTAGCCTTGATAGTATAAATAGCAAAGGAAGACTCCTTTTTGTTGTTAGAAAAACCTTACTGGAAAGGTGACATAAGTTTCTGGTTTTGTTTTCATCCTTGTATTGATGTATAGTTATATACAACCCCCAAATCTGAAAGTAGCTGTAAAAGCTGTTTTTCTCCTCTCGTGAAAATTCCAGTAACAGAATACTCTTCAGATATTTCAGGCCATCCTAATTTGTAGTGTTCAGTTTCATTCATTGTAAGCCCCCCCTCCGGCAAAACAACACTTGGGACATATTTTCAGTCCAAATTGGATTTATAGCAGAAAGAACAACTAGACTACACAAATACTCTCTCAGAAGTGGGTTTGTGGTTAAATAGTTCAGCAAAGAATTGAATTCATAATCTTGCTAGTAAAAAGCCAATATAGGACTATATTCTGTATATACTATTCTGAATTTCTATTATAGTGATGCTTTGTATTGCAGTGAGAAGTTGAAGTAGGTAACTTCACATCTGGAGTAGGAAAATAAGGTGGTGTAAATCAACAGAAATTTCTGTAGATAGTGTAGAACTTTCTGTAGGTAGTGTAGACATCTTTTTAAAGACCAGTTGATAAGAAGTTGCAAGTGGTTACCATTTTAAAATTTATGTTTTTTTTTCCCTTCAGGAGGAATAATGAGGCCAGTGTCAACTGTACCTGTACTCCCTTCTCTGTATAAATACTTCTTTTGTTGTTGTTGTTAAGTTGGACTATGTGCCTTAAAAATATCCTATTGCTTATCTTGTAGTATACAGCAGAAATTAAATTGTGCTGCATTTTAGCAGTACATTAGAGTTGGTGGCTTGGTTTTAGTTTTCTATTTGTTTCAGTATGTTAAAATGTAGATTTTTTTCATTAAACTTGGGATAACTTAAAATAGCTCTAGTGAATAAAAATGAGTTTAAAAAGAAGCAGAAAGGATATCCAGAGCTTAACTTCTGGAATTGTTAGAACTTTGTTCTGGCAATCTTCATCACATAATTATGTATGAAAGGTTTAATATTACTCCAGGGATTAGAGTGGGGGGTGGGCAGGTGTCTGCTTTAATTGTCATTCTAATTATGAAGCAGAGATGTAGCTTTGTACTTGGGTTATGGGATAAAGCTTTGTTATATAGCCAGAAGTTTGTTCTTTTGAATGATTCCAGTATTTTCTGTCGCAATAAATTACAAAAGGAAAAAAATCTGTGAATGCTAATTGGGGTAGGAGGTATCATTGCAGAGATCAGTAATTTGAAAGTTGCTAATGAATATATTATCCCAGATCTATCGTGCTTTCGTAAAAGAGATCATTTTATTAGCACGTCTAATAGAGCACCAAAGTTAAATTCTATTTTGCCAATTCTGTTACAGTTGAAATTGTAGCCAACTTTGTTAATTGGTAATGATATCTAATACAAAAGGCAGTTACAATGCAGCAGGTATTTCAAGATTTCTCATGAAAGCAATTTGAGAAAGACTTTATATATCCTTTCTGCATTGTATCGTAAGTGCAGGGATAAGGCTTTGCCTGGTGATTACTGATGTTAACACACATGCTCTTCTGAGCACACCCAGCAAAAAAGACAATTCAACTTTACCACATAATTTAGCAAAGAGATAAGTCAACTTACATGGAGTATTGACCTGTTTTGTTTTTTTACAAGCAATATAATTCTAATCAGTAGGTCATTAAAATACTGTGTGTTTCTAGTGGACTGGAAAGCTCAAGAAACAACTGTACAGCCAGGATCAATGTATTCGTACTAGGCAATGTAGATGTCTCCATCAGCAGTAAAAACAGAAATTCATTTCCAAAGCAGCCTGTTTTCCATTCTTATCTTCGTCATAGTTATCTTTCTTTCTTTAAATCCTACACTTAAAAATAAGATCAAACACAGTGATCACGTTTTCTTCTCGTTTACTAACTGTTTCCCTTTCTGACAGCATTCGTATAAAAAGTCCTTTTCAAGTAGCAAATTAATTTGGATAGAAGGCATCCCACCTGAATTCATTACATGCTGGCAGTTTAGATAAATGGATATTATGATCTCAGCATATTTTGGCCCAGCACCACTGTGCCCATTTGCAAATGTCTAAGGAAGTGATAATATTCCTGTCAGTTTCAGGCTGCTAAAGAAAAAAAATGGGGCAGAATTTCTTATTTATATTTATAGGATGCCTGTGGGGAAGACAGTAATGCTGTATATGGCAGTTTGTGTGGACATGTGGTGCTAAACATATATTAAAAAAAGATAACAGACCTATTGACGTTTCTTTGTAGAAATATGGAAGAAAAGCCAGAGTAGATCAGTAATTGACAGCTATGCAGGAGATGCATTTCCAGATTTCTTTCTGAAGAAATATTTCACAAACTTACAATTCCTTTCAAAGTCAGTAATCCATTTTTAATTATTTTGTTGATTTCATAGTTGTATTTTACAAGGTTGATGTAATGTCTGCTTCCTGCCAACATTTGATATGGACAATCCACTTTGTCGCTGCTTTGATGAAATGGAAGGCTGCTTGTAGTTGCAATATTTTTTTTTTCCCCTTTTTTCTTTTTTTCTTTTTTGGCCTATGTATGTGAACAGAGCACGGGTGAAGACTTATCAGTCACTGAATGCCATAGTATAACAGCAAGATATGTGGGTAGCTGTCAGTTTATACCGCAGACAGAATGGGAAACATGTTCAATGTTAAATTGATGGGCGTTTAAATGTTCCCAGTTCTGTGCAGCTATTTCTTTTATTCCTACCTTTGAGTATGCTTTTATTGCCACGTACACGCTTCTGAGTGTTGTTTTACTACCGTGCATATGTTTAAAATGACTTTGATTTTACAAGCTGTAATTCAGACTGTTAACGTACCTGATTTGCCTCTTTAGGGATAAGTTAACACCTCTACATACTCACAAAATGAGGTGTGGTCTGGTGTAGCTCATCTCCCCAGGACCAAGAGCGGTGATGACACCCTGCCACAGTGGCCACCCTTGCACTGGCAGGTGGTGGTGTCAGCCGTGTGGTGCACGGGAGGCTGCTTCTCCTCACTGAGTAAAGTAGGTGGTGGTGAAGTGGATGTTTTCTACTGCCTGAAGTTGGTCCCTCTAAATTAAAGTGGTCTTAAACAACCAGGGGAGTGATCATCACCCTGTACTCAGCACTGGGAAGGCTGCACTTCAAATACTACGTTCAGTTTTGAGCCTCTCACTACAAGAAGGACATTGAGGTGCTGATGTGTGTCCAAAGAAGGGCAATGAAACTGCTGAAGGGTCTAGAGAGTAAGTCTGATGAGGAGTGGCTGAGGGAATTGGGGTTGTTTAGCCTGAAGAAAAGGAGACTGAGAGGAGACCTTAATTCTCTCTACAACTGCCTGAAAGGAGGTTGTAGCGAGGTGGGGGGGCGGGTCTCTTCTCCCATATAGCAAGAAATAGGACTAGAGGAAATGGCCTCAAGTTGTGCCAGGGGAAGTTTCAATTGGATATTAGGAAAAGTTTCTTCTCCAAAAGGGTTGTCAAGCATTGGAGCAGGCTGCCCAGGGAAGTGGTGGAGTCCCCATCCCTGGAGGTATTTGGAAGATGTGTAGATGTGGTGCTGAGGGATGTGGTTTAGTGCTGACCTGGCAGTGCTGGGTTTACAGTTGGACCTGATGATCTTAAAGGTCTTTTCCAACCTAAACAATTTTATGATTCTGCGATTAGACCAGAAGATCATCTCTGTGGCATGACTGCTTTCAAGCAAGTGTGCAATCCCAGTTGGGGTTGCTTACGTTTACTTATTACAACTATGACTAAGTACCTTCTTGAATCCATTCCTAGTGATACAAGTTGCTTTTAGATAGGTTTCTGCGAGTTTGCAGGGAGGAGTGGGAGATAATAGTGATTCATTTGTTACTTCTTCATGGATGCTGGGCAGTGGGGTTGTGTTCTTGGCTTTGCTGTTGCAGAGTAGATAAAGAGATTTTGATTATTTTTTTTCCCCTGGCAAATTCAGTGTATTTGTACATAAAAATTGTTATTTAGGCCAATTGCCGTGGAGGAGTTTAGGTTACTATACAAAGCAGTATTTATTAATAACTTCTGTATATTGAATGAAAGTGTGATGCAATTGAAATTCCCTGGATTGAGGATTAGCCTGATCTCCAAGGGGAAAAAAATTCCAAGACCGTGCACACTATGCACAAACACAAGTGGCAAAATCTTTCTGTCCCAGAAGAACCTTCTCTTGAAACCTTTTTCTTTTCCAAAGAGACAAATAGTGAAGTAGAGAGGTAGCAACAAAGTATTTCTGCAATGTCTGGTGAAGTAGGCAGGTATAAAGGCTTTGTAAACTTTGAGAGGTATATAAAATCAGTCTGCCCACTCTTTTCTGTTATGCAGAAGTATTTCAGTGAATGCACTGGCCAACAAAGCATACTAGAAATGCTAAATACATTTAGAAATAATGTACTACTGCCCTTAGGGTCCTTGATATTTGGAATTTAGGTTGCGCAACATTGAATGCTATTGGTGGCATTTGACTGTTTCATTGGAGGATTTTAGTTACTTGTTTAAAAAAAAAAAATCCTTTTCTTTCCTGGTGTTTACATCCTAAGTGTTGATTCAGTTTGGATTATATTTCTTTCATCGTGAAGAATGTATAAACATTTTAAATAGGTGTGGCACACTGTCAAGTGTTTTCATTATTTGGATGATAGGTTTGAACGTCTATTCCAAAGTATCAGTAGGCACCTGCAAAGCAAAGTGGGCATGTAGCACCTGAACACATTCTGTTTCATGCAATTAAAGCAGTTTACAGAGTGAAGAAGAAAAGAATATCACATACTGAGGTTTGATGTCTTTTTCATGGAGAACAAAAGAGGTTTGATTCTTTCACTTCAAGTTTAGCCTAACTATTGTGTAGTGGAGGAGGTTTAATGAATCATTGTTTAACTTTGATACTGCCAAGTATTTGACCATTAAATAGTCTGAAATGTGTACATAGCACTTTGGTGACAGACCCTTATTTAACTGTGATTAATTGGCATTGAATAGTTATTTAATTACTTCGGAAGAAATCTAACAACAATGTGTGTTCTGATTAAGTTATTTGATGTAAAAACAAACATAGGGCTGTTGAAGAGAGCACGTTCCCTTTTGCAGCTTGCTACTGATGCTGCACACCCCATGGAAGCCTGAGAATGATTAAACCAGTAGATACTATTCACAATTTTGGATGCTGTTGTAACATTGGCATGCTTAGTTCTTAATTTAAATGAGTTTTCTGTTAGTGGTTTCAAGACATTTCCTTTGCCTTACAAGTTTTAGATTTACTATTTTCTTTTTGCTTTTGAAGCACTTATCACTGGGATAAGTAAAGGGTGCAAGTATTCCATGAGCTTGAAAATTTTTGTAAATACTGAACTAGATCTAAGAATTACTGTCTCACATCATGTATCTATATTGCAGAAATGCTTACGTGAGGAATTTTTTTTTAAGTGTGAAGTATTGTAGGAAGGTGATGTTGATAGTCTATATGTTTGGGAGATAAGGATATTAGAAGTTTTGGAGAGAAAAATAATACTGGGGGGGTGGGGGGAGAAGTAGTTGTGCAGGTCCTGCCCTTCTTGAATAACAGGTACAACGGTTTCTTTTATCTGAAGAACCATCCCCAAAAGTTAGATCTGCAAATGCTAATAGGAACTGTAGTCATAAGTGTCAGCATTTTGAGTCCTGACTCAAAATGGCTACTTTAACTTCCATATCTGGAGAGTTTTCTCTTGCATGCTTAATAGTGCATAAGCAAGCCACAGATTTACTGTGCTTCCAGTAAGTGGAAACAATTGTTTCTTCATACCTTGCGAAACAGACCTCATTTACTTGTAGACATCCTTATAAATGTAGCAATTGCTCTGGATGCAATATCATGATGGCTATGGGGCGTTTTGCAGGTATTTCCAAAGCATGGCACTTCTGCTTGGAGGTGCATTGCTCTCTCTGGTCTGTGGTGAGAGAATTTCATGGCTTTAGTAGGTTATTGTAGCTTGCTTCAGTGTAAAATGTGCTGGATAAAAGGCCAGTTCAGTTACATCCATATGAACAGGATCTGAAATATATTTCCAGACCTTTGTTTTCCCATGTAGAGTCACTTGGGTAATATCATTGAAAATGAGCAACAACAAAAATAGGGCTACGGCTTGTGGCTTTTTCACTTGCTTTTAGCAGTAGAAAAGCATTAATGGTCACTGGATTTACAAGAGGGAGACGTGGACCTCTTAGCAAGAAGGGAGGCATTTTCCTAGGCTGAATGACTTCAGGTGTCATTTTCCAGAATTACAATGTGCAAACACTAAATAGACCATAAATGACTTTTTTCAATAACTTGAAAGTTAACAAAATTAAGTTCTGCTACTGGAGATTCACCTGAATGTTTTTTTGGGAAGCAGCTGATTTACATCCCAACTGTTTAAATTGGTTTAATTGTATCAGGTGGACTCTAAAAGGTTCCAGTTTTCAAGGTTTCTCTTTTTTTTATATACTATTTCTGTTGCTCACTCGTATTTTAGTCCATGTCATTTTATAAAATTGCTGTATTTACATTTTAAAGAGGATTAGGCAGATTAAAAGATGCATTCATGTTTTATTGATAACGTCAGATTAATTTCCACTTTCCTACTGGCAGCTCGCAGCTCTGTCAAAACACAGTCTGTAGAAACAGTTACACTTAACATTTTCATAAGGTGATTGCCAAAAAAACAGTTTTGGCAATTAATTAACAGCCTGATTACCAATGGGAACTGGAGTAGTTGTTTAGTGGATGCATAGAAGAGATAGTAGGACCAGAGGGCTACTGAGGCCAGCTCAAGTGAGCTAAATTTTTCTTCATGACTGTGTTCCTCAAAAAACTTCACTGGAAGAGATGTTACTGTGGAGGAGGCCATTGCCCCAGTCACCCTTGATGTTCAGGATGAAAGCTGGTATTCTGCAGCTTTCATTTAGACCTGTGTCCCCAAAAGCACTGGGATGGATCCGTCCTGTGCTTGCAGTCTAAAGCTCTCCTTGTCACACCACTGGAACTTTCTCAGGAAACGGTTGGAGACTGTCACAGCCTCCTGCTGATCCCTTCTCCCTGGTATCCAGTGATAGGACTTGTGACAGTGACTCAAAGCTGCACCAGTGGAGGTTCAGACTGGACATTAGGGAACATTTCTTTAAGAAAGTGGTTGATCACTGGAACAGGCTTCCTAGAGAGGTGATGGATGCTCCAAGGCTGTCAGTGACTGAGGGGAATTTGGACAATGTCCTTAATAACATGCTTTAACTTTTGGTGAGCCCTGAATTGGTCAGGCAGTTGTAGGTTCCTTCCAACTGAAAGAGTCCTGTTCTATTCTGTTTTATTCTAAAGAATTGCCCCAAAGACCCTAAACCCAGACTCAAAATCTGCAAATCCCTCCTTGAGCAACTTCAACTGGTGATTCTTCAATAGAAATCTCAGGGGAGGGAAGTGAGAGCTGAGCTCTGACATACTGCTGGAACTGAAACGTCCCAAGAGTTAAATCGCTTTTGACAGCAGGTGTTTTGTAATGGCTTCTCTCCTCTAGCCCTTCAGGCCTTGTCTGTACTGTACAAAATGAGAGTAAGCACAGCACTTTTCCAGGAACAAGTCTGGATATGCTCTTCTACTTGTGAGATGAGGGAGGTTGTGAAGGTGTCACTTGATTCCTGGAGATGCTGGCAGTGACCTGACCTGCGCTGTGGCCGTGGAAAGTGGTCAGCCCAAGTGACCTTGTGCCTCCCAGCAGTCACATGGGATACATTTTGTGCAGTAGTTTACCGTATCAGTCTGAAACCACTACAAATAAAATCTATTTGGGATTAAGAGGCAAAGGGGGATTCTAAGTCTGAATTAAGGTGAGACTTGCTTGCTATGGGAAAAACCCTTTGCCCTTGCTTACGGCTTGTCATTGATGGGTCTCAACAGCATTTCACAGAGAAACTCAGCACTGTCACATCTCCTTGCTCTGATCTTCACTCTGTAAAATAAAGTGAAGTTGCTCAGGAGGCACATGACAAAGCTGGGAACAAATTGCTAATACTCTGAGCCAAATCCATTATGTTGTTTTGTTTCCTTCGTCTGCCCCTCCTTGACAGGCCACTATGGAAAGCCCTGTCAGAAGTAACTGTTTAATATCTTTGAGTGATTTTCTTTCTGCCGGTGAAGTCTTGGTTCATTTGAAAATAACCTGGAATGTGATATTTAGGGATATTCAGAAGTCTTAGTTACAGCATGCATGCAGTATGTGCTAGATCAGTCTTCCACGCCCAGTCTCTGTATAAGGAAATCACAGGAAAAGAAAATATTTTTAAAAAAATGCCTTGGAGTTCCTCTTGATGTATCTACTTCACATGAAATAAGTGAAAGGGAACATCCCCAGCTGCTGTTTCCAGTAGAAAGAAATGAAAGGGATTTTGCTGAGTCTTGTGCTGCCATATACCCTTCCTCTCTGTGTGCAAAGCCTAAGAGTAGGATGAATTCTACTGTTGTCTCTCTTAAGGAGCTGCCTTTGGTAGTAAAGTACTGCAGAACAAGCTGTTCACCACTCGTTTCTCTCCTTGGAGTCACGTCCCAGGCCTGAGGAGAAGATGTTTTGTGTGTTGTTTGGTGTGGAACAGAAATTCCCTTTAAAAAAAACAATGTTAGGCAACAAAATTTGTAATTTCAAGACTGCCATGAACAGAAAACTAGAATGATTGTTGCTGCAGAAGTTACTTCAATATCTCTTATCTCTGAGTTATGCTTCCAACGCACTCCATGGAAACTTTAAACTTAACTGCTTTCACTTTAATGAGCTCCTTTGAAAAGAAAAGAAAAGAAAGAAAAAAAAAAGTCTTTTGTTGCCAATGCAGTGCATGTGTTTGTACCAGCTAGAAGTAATAATTGAATCAAGATATATGTAGATAAAAAAGCAACATGAATGCATGTTGGGGCATTGCACACCTTAGAAAAGGCCAGATTCCCATCCTTAGCTTAGTTCCTTTCCTGGTGAGTAGAGATATCGATTAATAGAGAAAGATACTAATCCACTTACGGGTGGCAGCGTTGTGACTTTAATTATTAAAGAACTCTTGCTATAACTGATTTTTTCACTCGAGTAGAACTTGGGAAAAGAGAGAAGTGTAAATGCTTCACTGACAGCAGATTAAAAATTGTTTTATTAGGTTTAATAAAGATCAGTATTGTCACGGTTTTGAATAAGTATAAATGTAAAGCTGCATGAACGCAAATCTATCTCAGATTTTATTTCAGAAACACCTGCAATTTGAATCCTTGTACAATGCTGGAGGAGTGAGAACAAATACTAAAAAGGATCAGTTAGATCAACTGTGATCTCTCTGGGACATGCATGCACTAGTGAACTTCAGTCAAGGATAGGAGCAAATTATTTACTTGGAGAAACTTGCATTAGGTTGTCTGAACTGTGAACCTTAACCTGCGTATGTTGAGCAGGTGTGGAACTTCAAGTGGAGAGGAAAGCATCTCTCTGTTATGTCATTTTCCTCATCCAAAAGCATCTATAACCTGCAGAATAAAACACTCTTACAGGAAAAACATGTATTTGAGTCTCTGACACCAGAGGAGGGAACTGGTTTCTTCATTTTAGATTAGATGGAAGGAAGAAGTTTTTCACTCTGAGGGTGGTGAGTCACTGGAACTGGTTGCACAGGGAGGTTCAAGGCCAGGGTGGATGGGGCTTTGAGTAACCTGGTCTAGTGGGAGGTCTCCCTGCCTGTGGCAGGGGGGTTGGAACTAGGTGATCTTTAAGGTCCCTTCCTACCCAAACCATTCTATGATTCTATATAAAGCATGTAGGTTTCACCTGTTAAATTCTATTGGAATTATTATCTTCAAAGCCCATTTTAATTTTTTCTTAGCAGTTTAAGTAAAGGTTTTATATTTGGGTGAAGGGAATTTGTCAAAAAGTATTCTTCAAAATATATTGCAGTGGTTGTAAAAAATTCCCTTCATGGTGGTTTCAAAAAGTGTCTTTTTATCTTTAGATTCCAGCTGTTTCCTTTTAGCTGTTGCTAAAATGGTGAAATGTGGTGTGTTTAAGATATTTTTATCTTTTCAGGAATTATACTTATGTGATATTTTTTCTTCTTCTTCAACCCTGTTTCTGTAGGAAGAATCTTAAATCGTTTCTCCAAAGATATTGGCCACCTGGATGACTTGCTTCCATTGACGTTTTTGGACTTTGTGCAGGTAATTTGGTTGCTGCTGTCAAAGACTTCTGCACTGCATTCTGAATTTAGATTCCTATATGCTTTGGTGAAGATCAGCTATTTGTCACAGATGTAGCTGAGTTGAATGAAAGTACTTGTTTGTGAAAGAAAGGTGTGGTTGAAATTTAATGTGTCAGTAAAAAAGCTAACATGAGTAATAACTGGCAGGTAGGAGTGGCTGTACACAGCTTGCTATTATGTCAGGATTTTTAGTTCATAGTAGCTACATGCTTGGTAAATTGCTCCTGATTTGCCTCCGAGCAATCTGGCAAGCTTCTTGCTGTTATAAGAAATATGTCCATACTAAAGAAACAATCAACTCACATGAAAAGATAGCACAGATTAACCTAATTACGTGTCTACTTCCACAAAGAATCAAATGCTTACCACACCATTTTGGATTAAAATAGGTGTGGCTATTTACAAAGAAAAGATTAGTAGTAATAGGGTGAATATAATAGCCTTAATAGGAACAAGTGAAATAAATTGCTGCAGACAAGAAAAGATGGACAAAGCACTGAGATTTTGATGATGATGAAAGGATAAAAGATTATATATGACATCAAGGTAATTTTTCTGTTGCAGTTTCTCTTAATCCTCATTGTAAAAAATTGCAGAAGGATAAACCTGTGAAAATATTGATCGTACTGTATGAAAATAACATGAATCACAGAATACACAGAATCATGGAGGCTAGAGAAAGAAATGACTTATTGGATCGTCTGGTTTCACTTAGTGGATCAGACCTGTACGGCTATAGTCAGAAATGTTTCTTAAGATGCTATTGCTAACTTTTGCTTTGTCTCTTAGAGATAACTTATTCAGGATCTAAAACTTGTTTTGACTTCCTTAAAAATAAAACAGATTTCAGGTTGAGCAGTTTAATCGTATTTTTCATGCTGGACTCTTGAAAATAGGAAAAAAATTTTTTTGAGTTAGTAAAAACACTTCTTAAGATAAAGTCTTTTTCATAGTTTAGTGCAGTTGTTGAGGTGTGTGCTTGTTTTTCAAAGAATTGCAATGCCATGTGCCATTTTGGGGAAGAAAGGACGGTGATGTATTTACCTATCAATTAAAGTAGCTGGAGTTTTTTTGTGAGTTAGAGTTGCTTATAGTGAGTATTAAGATTGTTTTTAATTAGTGGACTTTTGAAGTCCTGACAAATTCTTTCCTGAAAGTGCAATATAAATGTCTTTCTATAATATATTACTCATTTTCTACTATTTATACAGATTCCAATTTTTCTTCAGTCTCATTAATTGTCTTATTAGACAAAATATCTTTATTTCAACTCTCTTGGGACAATACATATGTACCCTTCTTTTTTGCTGAAAGCTCAGGTTGTCCTGCAATCCTTATCCTCTTCTCTTAGCACAGGATTTGCATCCACTAAGTCTAAACCATCTCTTTTGCATAGTGCTCCTTCATCATTAGACCAAGCAATGCGGAGGAGTTTGTGTTTGCATAGGTTTGTCCCCTTCACAGCAGGCTGTGCTATGTTCATACTCCATACTGCTCATGGCCAGAGCATCCTCGAGGTCCTGTGGTCTTGAGCTAAAATGTTTAACCTTCTTCTTTAGTTCCGTGCATTTACAATAGTGTGAGAGTTGTGTCGCAGCCCACTTGCATGATGTTTTTATCACAAGAAACTGAGTGGATGTTTTGCATACCCCAGCATGTGGTTTAAAGGCATGTGGGGTTGTCTGAGGATGCAAAATTTGCTGGGAAAATGTTAGAGAAGTTTGTGTAAACAGAGGGAGCCAAGATTGGTGTGGTCTTATCCATACTTCCTTTTGGGAGCAGACCCTGAAGCAAACTGTCTTGAGAATTACACTTGCTGCTTTTTTAAAATTTTTTCTGAGGGAACCAACTGGTTTGCTCCAAAAGAAAGCTAAGGCAGGAGCTAACCTGTGTGCAGGACACTTACAGAGCACCAAATCGGCTACTAGTAAACTGGAAAACCTGGTTATTTGACCAGTGTATAGATAATTTAGGCAGTGTGTACTTCTCAAAACTTAACTGGTCTGGGATGAAAGAATGAAGACTGTTGCTCTAAGTGTGATTTTTTTTTTTAAATTTTTTTTTTTTCTTTCAAGCTCCTGCTGTAAACCACATTTTGTAAAGATTTCCCCTCATGTTGATTACTTTGTGCATGTCTTTGAAATGGGCTATTGAATAATTTGTCAAATTCTGAAGTTTGTATTTTAAGTGAAAAGTTTTCCTCTTAAACCCACAAACAAAGTAGATGCTACATGTCCAGTATGCTATTAAAAAGATAGTACGTTTCAAAGCTTGCCTGTTCTATTTGGCCTCAGAAAAGAAAATTTAGGAACTTACTGTTGATTAGTAATGTGCTGCTATCCATAAAACAAAAGCACTTCCTTCTTGGCAGGTTTTCTAAAACTTACTATTCTTGATTGGAAAGCTTGTTGGTTATTGGATGCCTTTTGAAATTCAATATCAAAAATATGATATTTATTTCTGAAGAAGCACAGATTTTTACAAAGGATAACTTACCAATTATGATAGAGATCTTTTGTCACTTGTTTTGTTTGCAGGTGTCTTTTATAAGGCTTCCTATAATCCCTTCAGGAAGAAATATTTTCTCCTTTCTAAAAACAGTATTAGTTAAATATAAAAGCTCTGATCCCAGCCATTGTTGTTGATTCTTTGAGAGACATTTCCCAACATTCATTGTTTAAACGGTTGTCAGGAGGAATCAAGTGAAACTTAATAAACAATGCAGTAACTGGTTCATCTTACTTTGTGTGTAGAAGCTTTTCTTGAGAGGATTTGCATTGAAGAAGTGGTCTTTTTTTTGAGTTACTGCTAGGATCATTGTGAAGCATTCCACCCTTTTACTATATTGGCAAGTGAGTGCATAATTTCTGCACAAATAAATACAATGTGATTGGACACCCAAAACCCACAATATGAGCCATTTAAATACCTATAGATAAATAAATTAAATCTGCTAGTTTTGAGAATTTTGTAGTTACACTGAGTACAGATTTTAAGGCAATGCTAAAAGTGGATAGTATTCTTTTTAGAGTGCCTAATAAGATTTATACACTGCACTAGAACCATAATGAGCATGATTAGTCTAGACAGCTATACTGCATGAAAATTAATTCCTTGAATGAAAACAGTTGAATTTTTTTACATCTTCCATTGAGTCAATGAAGAAGAAACTGTTCTCTTCGAGACAGTGGATAGTTACTGTACACTTATTTGTTAAAGCAAATATAAAAGGTATGTGGCAAGCACAAAAATGCATCGTAGACCTTGTGTACCCTTCTGAAAACTTGGCTAGATTTTACAAACTGTTGCTTTGCAATAGCTCCCAAAGTGGCAACTCTCACTGCATTTAAAGTTTCTTTCCGTCCGTCCTTTCTTTGGTTTTAAGTGCACCAAAATGTACCATGCCTGTCTTTGGAGAGACTGAGGGCAGGAGGGGTAGGGCAGTCCTCACTGTAAGGAGGCAGTCCTTTTTTTTTTTTTCCTTGGGAATTTTAACAGCATATGAGACATGCCATGTTAGTGCAGTAAGTATCTTTTTTTAGAAATTATTGCTGTATCCACAAGATTTATAAATAAAAAGTAAGTCTCTTTTTAGGAGACCACATTTATGGCTATGTTTCATAGAATCGTAGAATGGTTTGGGTTGGAAGGGACCTCAAAGATCATCTAGTTCCAACCCACCTGCCATGGCAGGGATACCTCCCACTAGACAAGTTTACTCAATGCCCCATCCATCCTGGCCTTGAACAACTCCAGGGATGGAGCATCAACAACCCCCCTGGGCAACCTGTTCCAGTGTCTCGCCAGCCTCAGAGCGAAAAATTTCTTTCTAATTTCCAATCTACATCTACCCTTCTCCAGTTTGAATCCATTACTCCTCATGCTATCACTACAGACCTTTGAGAAAAGTCCCTCCCCAGCCTTCTTGTAGGCCCCCTTCAGATACTGGAAGCCCACATGGCTGTTGAACAGAACTCTGTGACTAGATGTGAAGTATAGAAACTGAAAAGAAAGCAAAGGTTATGTTAGGCACTTCAACTGATACATCTTTAATTGTATTTTTACAGTCCAGATCAAAACTCTTTGGTATAGGAAATAAGCTTTATAGACTACAGTCTAAGCTTGGGCCTTATCTTCTGTAATAGGTTCTGGCTGGCCATAAGTTTCCATACCAGCACTCCTGAAAAATAAAAAGCAATGCTATGTTCACTATGATACTTGTTATTTCTGCTAAATATGGCACTAAATATGTTTGCAAAATCAGGTAGTTACTAATGTTTGTAGATTGATTCGGGTGGTCAAAAAGCTGAATTAATTTGTTTGGTGAAAATGGTGGGATGTTTGGGGGCTCTTTTGGTTTTAGTTCGGGGTTTTTTTTGTGAGCTCATATATTTTTAATTACTTGCCTTAGTCCTATTAGTCTCCTGAGCTTCGGTTCTGCATCTCACTTTCTTTTTCCTATCTTGAGTTATGTATTTTTGGCAAGTGTTTTCCAACTAAGTTACAGTCTTCTCACGTAAAGGACTACTTGTGTGAAGGCCAGTACAGTGCTTTAAAATTTTCTAAGTGAGTTTAAACATCTAATTCATTTAGATATATATGCTTTATTTATGTATTTGTTAGTTTAATCAGAGGGCAGGCCTGACAGCAGCCTTAAATAGCTATTCAAACTCAAATAATTGCAGAAGTGACTTCTTCAGTTAATAGGAATTTGATCATCCAAAGGGACTTGAGGAAGTCAGGTGCCATTTAAGATGGGATTTTGTTACTTAATTTTCTAAGGCTCCTCTGAAAACATCAGCTGATGTACTTGGAGGTATAACCAACTGCTATTCCTCATCCTGCCTTCAGCTCTGTGGGAGTCCAAGTTTCTCTTGGTGTGGGCTTCACACAGACTAATTTGGGAAAAGGTCAGACAAGGAATAGAATCGTTTAATGAGGAACTATTAGGAATTAAGAATCCAATGTATTTAATAGGAATATCTGGGATAATGTGCATAAAATACTAAGTGGCCAGTATTTTGGATGCTCTTTTTTTGAGAGTTTGTTAAAGGCTTGTTTTTAGTACCTGAATCTCACTTTGGCTTGAGATAGGCTTAACATCTTTAAACTGTGATTTCAGGTGATGCAGGATGGGTACCCAAACCAGTAGACCACTGATTGAAAATTACATCTATAAACTGATTGAATACATAGGACTGTGAAATATATTTGACTTTCTTTTGGTTTTGTTAGTTATTACGATAAATTTTAAAGGGGCGATCTTCTCTGGTTTTAATTCTTCAGTGATCTCATTACCTGTTAACAGAGTTGATTTTCTGCTTTAGTTTCTAGTGAATTTGAGTAACTTAATGTGATGACCCCTTCATTTTGATTTCTTACCCTGTGTTGGATTGAGGGGAAAAAAAAATCATGATCTGTTTTGTTTCTGGAGAACACTGTGAACATGTGAACTATCTGCAGCTGCCCTTGGAAAAGGGCAGTGATTTATTGAGGAAAACTGAATTGCAAAACCTTTTTCCTCCCCAAAATCAACAGCTTGACTGAGTTTAAATAACTGACTTTTCATATCCTTTCATCACACACAAAGACCTAATCCTGAGACTACTTGAGCCACCAATGTAGGCTGTGGCTGAGACCACCACTGAATGTGCTATTCCCTTTTCACCACACACAAGACACATTGACTGCAGCTTTATGAAGTGAAAATGCTGAAGAAAAGGAAAATGTGAAGGAGGTGTCCACAGTCATTTCTTTAAAAAAAAAAAAGAAGAAAGAAAAAAAAGCTGCTGCTGCATCTGGATATTAGGAACAAAAAGTGCCTCAGACTGGAATAATAGCTTGGGTCACTTGCTTTCGTATGTGCACAAGAGTGGAACTACCGTTCCTTGGTTTCAGTACCACTGACCCCTGCATTTTAGTGTGTGAAGATGTCAGGGAAAGTGTGTAGAAGGAATTCCAGGATCTTTGAGTTTAACAATGACGTTGTTATTTTGTGATTTCTGAGAGAGATGGAATTCTGTGGGGTTTGTTGTGTTGTTTTTTTTCCAGTTTAGCTGTGGAATTTTCGTATGTGTGAGTTTTAAGAGAGATTTTTATGCATTAAATATTAGTTCTTTCTGTGTGTTTCCATATGTGCATTTAAAATATGAACCTAAATATGTTGTGAGAAAATAACCTGTAGGGCCTATATGTCAGCATATTCCCTTTAGCCTAGTATGTAGAACAGACCTGTATCTTGGAGACAACTTTTCGTTTCCCTTCTGCTGAACGCTGGTAGTTCTGCTTGACAGTTTGATCACAAGACTCTGCAGTTATGCTGAGGTGTAAATGAAAAATAAATACATTTTTAAAAACAGTTGCTTGGTGGTACTTCACTACTGAAGTCTCATGTAATTTATTCTCTGTGGAACTGATGTTCTAACTGTGTATTCCCAAGATGCATAGTGTAGTGCATCTTGCTAGTGCGTAATGAAAGACCAATTAAAACTTAACGAAAAATAGTAGAAATAATAGGGATATATATTTTTTCATTAGTTAATTTTAAGCTCTAATTTCAGAAAAGGTCCAAACGATCATTATG
>VYZX01033952.1:0-28825 GCA_013401335.1 Brachypteracias leptosomus
TTCTCGGATCAGCTGCCACAGGGCCGCCATCTTGATAGCTTCTTCCAAGCCTCGGCTAACATCCTCCCAGAGGTGCTTGCCGACATCTTCCCATGTGCTCAGCTCACAAGCCATTGCAATACTGAGGATCAGGCCTTTCTCTCTGCCCCACTGCAATAACCGCTTCAAGTCATTGCCATCATAAGATAACCCTTTCTCAGAAAGGATATGTTGGAGGAGCTTAACCACTACCTGCTCTTCTTTGGCAAGTGTGGACCCCATCCCCTCCCTGAACGCCCACCTGATCAGAGCGAGATTCCACTTAGCACGAGTGCTTTTTCCAGCTGTCGGGGCAACAGCTGCTTCGGTCGGCTTTCCCGCTACCCTCTCCTTCCAGCTGTCTTCATACGTTTCTGCGAAGCAACAGCAAGAGGGTCCCTGTTCGGGCACCACTTGCGGGAGATCAATGGACAACGCGTACACGGACTAATGTAGTCCAAGCATTGCCATTTATTCGTCCGAATCTCGCTCCAGTGCTGACCTCGCGCTGGAAGCACAACTCTGTTTGGTACAACAAACTGCCACGTGCTAAACAACATCTCCTGATTGGCTGGGCACTGCTGTCAAGGTGCCACCTTTAGTTCTGCCTTCTGCCTCCTTTTTCTTGCTGCGTCACTGCCGCTGCACGTGCTGCACATGGCCGTCCTTGTGTGGCTTTGCTGGTGCCACAGAGTCTGGATTGCTCACATGTCCATTCTTATGGAGATATCTCTCCACAAGATGAAGCTCAGGAAAATAAGATGAAACTACCATCCCAAAACAAAGTGTGGGATGTCCTGGGTCTGATGGTGTATTTAACAGGGTTATGGTGAAGTCACATCCTGTACTCATGTTTTCTCAGTTCCTCTAGAATCCAAACCTTCTCTGCAGCTTCTCTGGTTATATATAAACACCACCTGAAGCTTATCTCTATGGATGGGAAATTCAACTTATCCTTTATCAATGTGCACTTGTTGAAGTCTATGCAGGAATTAGCTGCTGCAAATCATACTTCTAAACTTCAATCACCTGCTGTCTTTTAGTTGCTGCCATACCAAGTAAATACCTTCTAGCACCCCATGCTGCTGCTGAGACATAACCGTGTTGCTTAATGTTTTTGAGACTTCCACACTTTGTCAAATACAGCTAAAACTGGTCTGCAAGCAGAGCTGTCCATGGAGGAAAAAAAAGTAATAACACAGGCAGCATTGCAGGAATATTCAAACAGAAGTATTTCTAGATTTACTGTATAAAATAATAAAGACTCCACTTCCACATAAATCTTGAACTGCACAATTCATAATTTTAAATAATTTTACATATGCATGCACAGTGTGAACAAAGATATAGCCATCTGATCAAGTACATGTTTTTAAACCTGATTGAAATGCAGAAATTAATAACACTTGCAGTGGGGTTTTGCTAACTCAAAATCCACTTATGGTATTTCAAATACTTTGAGGTTCCCTGGAACTCTTTAATAACACCTCATTAGCAGTACTGAAGTGGCACAGAATCAATTTAGGGTACATCTCCCTTTGTGTGGAGACTGAAACTGGACCACTGCAGAATTCCACAGGCAAAAACCATTAAGGGCAAGCCATTTTTAGATCATTAAGAGGGAGAAATCACTACTACAAGATTTTGAGAGAGAAGAAAATCCTAAACACCACTATAATTGTTGTTGAGACACCGGTAAGCCATTTCATCAAAAAATGGATTAGAGATGCATTGGCCTTTTACTAACTTGCTTCATCTTTCCTAGAGTTCACACCCATCTTTTTAAAGTCAACTTATATCACAAACCTAAATGCTAGATGGAAGGTCCTGAGGTTCATTGCTTTTTCTGAATAGCTTTTGTGATCTTCTCTTGGCTGCATGCAGTGCTGTATTGGCTGCCAGGGTGTTTGCATAATGCATGCTCTGCAGTAAATTGATTCCTTACTGAAAAATGTAACATTTTAATATTTGTGGAATTTGTTGCAAAGAAAGTAAGCTGTGTCTGAGACAAGGTTCAGTCGAATAGCCAAGTAATTTGACCAGGCATTTTAAAGGACAACTGTAAATATCTCTTTAAATGACCAGTGCAGCTAAAACTAAGTGTAATCATAGATAGTTCTGGATTAAGGGGAAAGATATCCCCCAACCTGAGCCAATGCTCTCCCTTTATTTATTCAGACACGTGAAGAAAGTGAATCAAAGTTGGATTTGGGATACAATGCGAGAAGCGGACAGAAGTGCAGTGACCTGCTCATCTCTTGTCATTGCTATCTCCCTAGTTCTGAGGTGTCTGAGAAAAATAAAAGCAGGTGCACAGGAAGAGTGAATTAGCCTGTCTTCCATAGAAAACATTTCCCCAGTAAATTGACACAGTGCTTAGTTCCAGAGTAAAAGAGGCTGCTGTCCTGTGGCATTCTGGTGTTGATGGCCACAGCTTAAGAAATATGATGACTTTTGCTACAGTGAAAAAGATAACTACCATCATGAAAGGGCATTCCCTCATTAAATTTTGACATCACCTTGTCCCCAGTAGGGTCCCAATACTCAAAGCTCAAGGTTTCCTCCCAACATCTGAGCAAACAATTTTTAAAAAGAATTTTTTGTGAAGATGAGAATGAAATTTTTCTTACCATGACACAGTCATGAAGTTCTTGGCACAGGAAACTGTTTGATCCCTCTAAGGATCCCCTTGAAATCAAGGCACCGCCATATGTCACTGCAATGAAAATCCTCTGGACTTCATCTATGATATTCTTTTGTTTTCTGGGAACTCCCAAAATACTAGCATACCTACTTGTAAAATAACATGGCAATAATGAGCAAGATAACCACTGAGATTTCAAAGTTCAGGATAAGAGATAATATTCATTGCACCATTCTCACACTGCCAGAGGACTTTAAGTTGGCTATAAGTGTAAATTTTGATTCCTTTCCCCACAGAGCTCCTATCTCAGGGGTGGGAGAAGATTTTAAAAGAAAAATCTTGCAGAAAACTCTGATTGTGAGGTATCCTTGTCTGACTACTAGATAAGGAACACGGTATGACCCAAAACTTTTACAACTTTTTCTAGTTTATATCTTAAATGATGTTCTGTATAAAGGAAAGGG
Source organism: Brachypteracias leptosomus (assembly GCA_013401335.1). Taxonomy (NCBI): domain Eukaryota; kingdom Metazoa; phylum Chordata; class Aves; order Coraciiformes; family Brachypteraciidae; genus Brachypteracias; species Brachypteracias leptosomus. The sequence continues at coordinate 3,127 of VYZX01033952.1, forward strand.
GGAAAAGAGCTATTATTCTTTTTATGGGTAAATCTTTAAAGAATATTGCTAACTGAACCACATACTAAAAATAGACATCTAGATCATCTAACCTAAGCTTCTGCAAGAGATTAAATAATGATTCATTACATGTAAAGTTTCCTATGGGAAGGCCAGAGCATTGAATATCTGCACGTTGTTGAAAGAGGAATTTTAAGCAATGTTTTTAAGATAGTCAAACTTACAAGGTAGAGAAATTTAAGAGGATATGAAGGGCAAGTGCATAAGCATGTCTGAAGGAAAGTCATTAATAGCATAAAATATTCGTCATAATAGCCTGATAAATGAGCTTTCATGCATCCTACTCAGGATTCACCACATTACAATATGCCTTTTTTTAATTACTGAATGTAAATGAATTGACCTTGAGTATAACTTGAATGCTAGCTCATGATTCTTTACACGAAGACTGAGTTCATTCAACAATGTCAGTGGAGTAAATTTACAGTCATTTTGCTTCTAATGCACAAGTCAGCAGAGGAAGTCAAAGCACTTTTGCACAGCACTGTAAGCTGCCAGTAAGCTGAGGTTACCTTACCTTTATTTTGCATTTGTAAGCTGTGCATAACTATTTTAGATACCCATGGTTATCAGACGTGCAAATTAAAACTCATTTTATAGAGAATATAAAGAGTAAAATTTGCAAAGAATCTACAAAAATAGTTGTGTTTTAGTTTGTCACAGTACACCTTCTGCTTCTGACACAGTAAATTTTTAATTAGGTGGAATTTATGTATCTTGTTGCCCGCTGTTTGTTCCTCTGTAACTGGCACAGCCCAGACGGAGAAACTGGCTCGATGTCTTTGAGACTTACACCTTCTGAAATTGCAACATTACTCTTACACCAATAGTTAAGAATTCAATTAGCAAACAACTTGAAAAAGCAAATTCTGTCTTCACTGTCCTTTTTATGTTATATTTCCACTTAAGATATATTTGAGGCATTGTATTACTGATGCCTGGACTTACAATTATTTGTGATGCATCCTTGTTTACCCTCACTTGAGACTGATTCTTTCAAGTAAGTTCACTGTGCCTGGTAAATTAATTTCTTCAGATGCAGGCAGGGTTCATCTTCATACCAGCCATACAATGCTTCAGAGACAGAAAGGAAAACATCTTAAAGAATTATCTCTATGTCAGAATTTGGTTGTCTTAAAGAAAGAGCCATCTTTGGTGGCCTTTGTTGCTCAGCATACTCTCTTTCTACACTTTTCATTTCTACAGCTTTTCGTTGTGTAAGTAATAAAAATTCTCCAGCATGGAGATAGGAAACTGCAAATGTTTAGGAAAAAAAACAACTCCAAAAAATCTAGAAGATTTTTGTATATATATATTATAGATAGTTACAGACAGGTGTGTATAATATCAAATTAAACAGAAAAATACTGAGATAATTTCAGACATGACACTTCACATTCAGTAACTGTGGCCTCTTGCAAGTGTTCTTGAAATACCCTCTTCTAATTTGCTGGTAGTATGATTCTGGGTTTGGAACAAGGCCATATATCTTTCCTTTATGAAGCAATTTTCTGATCCTCTGCATTTATTACAGCTGTAGTTCTGACAGTTTATACATGACCTTGATTATCATTTGATATTTATACAATACTAAAGGGAATCTTCTGCATGAAGCTGCCACAACAATCATGCCTAATATTGCTTAAATTTGCAACTGCCTTCTTGCTTATTGTCTCCATCTACCTAGAAATTTGAAACTTACTGAAAATAGACACAGAGGAGAATCATCTGGGAAGTAAATGAGAAAAGAAATCTGTCAACTGTAATTGCTGCATAAATGGAATACAAAGCCTGGCTAGGTAATTCACACCCTCTTTTTTTTTTTTAAGAAAACTGCAGGCTTATGTTTACATTTCTTCTGACAAATGTAGTTTCTTATTTAAGAGTCTCCTCTTTGAATGAATGAAGAGGCAAAAAGCTTTAAAAATTATCTTATAGGCAAGATCTTTCTGTCTAGAGCTTCAACTCAAAATTACAGCTTTTAAAGAAAGTTGTAAACACAGGACCTCGGTTTTCAGCAAAGGTTTGGCCATACCTGACATTTGAGCCTTAATGTATTAACTCCTAAGATTCAACACTTTTCTTTTTAGAAATCATTATGTAGTTTGTCATAGTTTCAAACCATCACCTGCCTAGTAATTTCAAAATCTTTCATAGATAAACCCTTAACTACACTCACTTGTTCATAACTATTCTGGATTTGCCAAGACTGGAATACAGACTCTGATGTGTATTGTTAGAAATCATCAGCTTCTTTGACTTTGACTTTGGAAAAACCATAGGTAGAAATCAAAAGAAATACAACAGTGCTTACCTGAAAAAAATTTGCTATTACATATGCCTCGAATTATTACAAAGTGCTATGCTATTCAAAGGTAGAGTAGTGCTTCTTTCCAGGACCACAACTTTGTGACTTGTACAGGTCAACCTTCCAGAAATTTCATTTATTTTTCTATATATTCTATTAAAAAACATTTAAAATGTTTCATTGTGGGTCCAATGATAAAAATGTGTAAGTTTTTAAGGCAATATATTCCAAAACAAATTGCATATAGAAATATTAAATTTATGTTTTGGAATCATAACATCAGGCAACCTTGGTTCTTCAAGTATTTTTCCCTTCTTTATGAGCTTGGCTTCACAAACCTTACTTTCTTTTAGCATAATGAAATTATTTGCACATTCTTACATGCATGTAACTACATATTTCCACACATATGCCTGTTGAAAGTAATATTTAATATATATACATGAAAGAACATGTTGATAAAAATCTGTTCTAAATATGAAAAATGAAGAGTTGGCAAGTTCAGTCAACTGTAGTTACAGAGAGTGCCTCTGAGAAATTCTTTCCAGTTCATAGAGTGTTTTAAAAACATTAGTAGTTTGCCCAGTAGAATGCATATTCTCAAAAGCTTTACTTCTGTAAATCCCATTATCTGCCTTCCTTTCAATTACATTTTTGTGGAAATCACTGAAGTACAGTAGACTCTGAGGGGTAGAGAACATAGGCAAGTAGTCAGACTTTATTCTAAACTTGTATTTTTGCTCTATAGCAGGGATCTTAATCCAGGATCTATATGCATGTAACAATTTCTAACAGTATAGTAAGCTACTGCTCTTTAAAATCAGCTGCAAAACAGGGATTATTTTGCTCCGCTATAAATATAATCTTAAAAGGAGCCCTTACTCTTATTAAGAGGACTAAAATTTCATTATCATCTTTCTCCACCACATCCAAACACATCAACAGACAATATATATGGAACATATATTTCATTATTGCATACTTTCAATATACACCTAATATTATAAACACTACTACTCTAAGTTACCCATTGCAAAATAGTTGCAAGGTATATTTTATAATATAACCACCAATACTGCAAATACTTGGATCTGTTATTGCAGGAAGTTTAAGTTTGCCAGAATCGATTGTATGGCTAAAGGCACATCATACCAACCTCATACTCACCCTAGGTTAGCTGTACTTAAGAAAAGAACAGGGAGTAATCATGTCCCATCAATATCAGCTTGATTTTTTTGGTATTTTTTTTTTATTTAACTTGACCTCACCTCAACAACTGGGTACTTTCTCATATAGCATTTGGCTCATTTCTTCAGCCCAAAGAAACATGTTTAGGAACATGTTTTTGTTATGCTGCCATTCATTTCTGTTCAGACCTCCAACTTTAACTGAACAATTTTAAGATTTTGTAGTGCCTAAACCAAAAATGTCTAAAACACAAGCACTGCCCACTGTGGATGAACAGAAGAAGAAACCAACAAAGTCACCACAGTGATTAGCAATGCAGTAGTTTTTGCCAAGACCTGTGAAACCGTAGGAAGATGATACTACTGGCTTGTCATGCAAGAGCTGAAGCCAGAAACTCATTGGCGGAGAGCAAATTTGCAGATGAAGAAATGCATCAGAAAGAGCTTAAGTTTAGTTACTGGGTTTTTTAGGTTGAAGATAACCAGCAGCAGCCAAAAAATATTTTTATACCATAAAATCAAAATAAAGATATTCTAATAGAAGATGATGGAACATCAGAAACATTCCTAATATATTAAAATCATGTGAGATAATCCCCACAAACCCTAAGTCAGACTATATGTCTGGCTGTTCCCTTCCATGCTGAATATTCTAAAGGCACAGTGAATGGATTAAAGTAAGCTTTGCTAAGTGCTGAGAGCCTGCTTCATCATGGAGCCTTAGAGGATCAATTTTTCTAATGTGGAAATGCAATTCAGATTCCACCTCTCAAGAACAGCACTCTTTTTTGTCAAATTAAAATTCATATTTAATAGAAAATTACAACATTAGTCTTTAATATACCTACATCTTTGGCTTCAGCTCTTTAACACAAAGATTTTAGGAGGAAGATCTGTACTAAAATTTGAGAAGTCTGAAGTGCCTTAGAGATGCTGAACTTGTTGTCCAGCAAGTCAATCAGGGATTATGTTTTGATAAAGCTATAACATAGTGCTTAAGCACAAACTCTCTCTCCACAGCTTTGCTACAAAGATAGAAGAAATTAATAAGTGCTGACTGGTTAGATTGCAGATGTCTTAGTTATTGCTAAAAAACTGAGCAACATGTTATATCCAATAATAAATGACTCTGCCAAACCTGCAAAACCAAAACAGCTGAAGAAAATAATCCTGGAGTTGAACACCTTTCAGACAAACCAACCAGGCAACTTGTAATTTCAGAGGAAGAATGTAAATTTCCAAACAGTAATGGTCAAAATTCAGCTTGAAAGCATAAGCAGGCTAAGATTATCTGCTGAGCACTCAGAATTTCCTTGTTATGGACAGCATTCAGAAATACATTAGCAATTTACAGCAGTTTTATCATAACAACTAATTGGATCAATTTTTATATTAATGCATGTACCAATAAATGATGATCTTCTGTTCTGACAATAATTTTGGTCAAAAACTGGAATCCAATTCTTCAAGACACTGATAAAGCAGTTTTATTCAGAAATGGAATCAAACACGGTTTTCATTCCACCCAACACTACAAATTTTGAATTTAAAAAAAGTCATGATAAATATTACTTTAAGAGACACAAAACTTTCTCTTCCCTGTAACAACCCTGTTTAACACATGATGCCATAGCCTGTGGCAGCCATGCACTTAATGAGGCCGATTACTGAATCTGCTGAAGGAGGAACTGAGATCATTGGACACTTATCAAATGCCTGGCTCACCACACTATATCCATTTTGAGAACCTGTGCTTTTTCAACAGAAAAATATTAAATCCCAAATAGTCTAAATTAACAAATTAACTAGTCTATTTATGCAACATCTATATACATACACATATGCCAACATATAGATGGCAGTTCATTGCTTTATTTTGTGTTTTATCATAGCCAGACTATTTTTACGTGCCTTGGAGGGATGGTAGAACAAATATCTTCCACAGTAACAAGAGTGATACACAAATTCTGCGTGAAAGATATTTGCTCAAGTAAATATATATCAACTAGAAGTCCTTGTGGAGAGTGAAACCTAAACATAGCAAACAACATATATGTATATTTCTTCAGGAAACTTGTGAAGACAGCACATAGGAAAAGAACTGCATTAAAGGGAAACTCCCAGCTGACAGCTCTTGGTTTTGAGAACATACTAGCTAGTTCCTTAATAATGCAGCTGCTCTTCTGACTGACACATGCTCATATTCATACTCAAAACTTTATAAACACCAAAATAAGACTAGCAAGCTGATTGCTACATAGCAGCTTTTCCAAATTGTAAACAAATAAATCAGCATCACTCATAAACCATCTCTGACACTGCATAACAATTTCTATGCAGCAGTTAAAAATATTTCCACTGTGTTTTTCTTCAGTTATTGCTCATTTCAGTTAATGCTGCCCAAACACTTACTGCCAATATCTGGCCAGCTTCCTGTCAGCTGAATTCTATCCACAAGTTGCCCATTAGGTAACAGTTACACATTAATATATGATACACAACTAAACTCATTTTTTTCCCCTTATTCTCCACAAACATCTGTCAAATATTCACATATTTATGCATATTGTCTATTTACATATATTGTCTGTATATTCCCTTTCTGGGTGCCTTATGGCCCAAACACAGTGAAATGTACACAGACAACTTCATACAAATGTCCCTAGAAACCTCATTCAGCAGTTTACCCTATGAATTAAGATGCATTATAGGAAATCTCAGAGGACTTAAAAGTTTTACGCTTTATCCACAGAGCTGATGACAGAAAGTGGATGACATGAATAGACATTTCGCTGTACTCAGTTGTGACTGCCCAGCTAACTTGACACTAGAGATCCAGTTAATAACACTATTGCATTCCTATCTACAAGAATACACCTTTGAGTGGACAGATGTAACTTCAAAGTGAGCAGAGCCACAGTAAGACTTCCAGCCCTGTTGTACCTTTTCATAAAGTCTTTATTCTTAATTAAAAAAAAAACAAACAACAAAAAAGCCAACCAGTTTTGTATATTCTCTAAATGGTTTAGCATTTAAACCCACGAATTTTTACCACCTTGTAGGAATGCAGTACTTGCTGACAGCCTACAGAAACTTTGTGACAGAGAGAATCCTTCCTATGATTTGCTCTCAACTGCTAAAGGCATACTTGATGGGGTTGCAATCACAGGGTGCCACTCAGCAAAGAAGTGTGATGCAAATAGAAACCATTTTAAACACGTCAGCATTGATAATTTTCTATTTAGTTGTTGTATTTTCCAGATCAATGAACAGAGACAACACACCTTCTGCTTAGAGACTCACCTTAACACAGAAAGTGGATGTCTCTGTAGCTGTAAATTGAATTACTTTTCTGCCTGTTTCTCGATTAACAGAAAATGAACATGGTCTCTCTTGAGCTTCCATGTTGGTTGAGTTGCCCAGTCAGACCTCCCTGAAATATCAGAGCACCCTTTGGGAGCTCGATTTAATTGAAGAAAAAAATTGGCAAAAATTAGGCAGATAAGTGGGTGAATATAGCAAGATGTTCTAAACAGGGCACGTGCCTTTGCAACCACCTCTTTCATGAAAGAGCAGAGCAGGCAAAGGTCGAAGTGATCAGATAGACTTCAGATGAACTGGTGGAATTGGTAGGTGCATATTAATGCAACCCTATTTTCTAGCCAAACCAGAAACCCAGTTTTCTAGTAACTGTGTGGGGTTTGTATTTTCTGTTACACTGATATATTCCAAGCTTTTAAACAACTGCATAGTCTTTAAACTGAAATACTTTTCCGGTTTCAAAACTTCAAGCAAGTGAAAACAGGTATCTCATTCAACAGAATTATTATTTGTACTGGACTATAATGCATGTAATTTTTCATTAAATTTTCTGCTACATTCTAAATGTGTCTGGATATTTTTGGGATATACTTGCTGATCGATTTTAACGTGATTCTTTTCCTTCACTCTTCTAGTAGGTGATAGAGCAGTGTTTGGATACAAGGACCTCTTCACTTCTCTGACACAAATTTGTTGTTTTGTTTTTTATGCTACTTGTAATGAGCAAAGCCTAAAACATTTACTTTTTACTACTGCAACTTTCCTTCCCATTCCAAAATATTTTCATTCCCATAGGTAACTTTCACTTCCAAATTTGTTACGTCACATCTGGTTGCATCAGCTAAAAATGTTCATTTCTGTGTTTTTCCTACTGGTGATTTTGCAACATTGTTAGCCAGCCTCAGTGAACACTGTGGTGTTTATGGTTGCATTTCAAAGCTCAGTGTGATCAAAATAGATTATGATATTCTAGCTCAGTCTTAGAGTACCTAGTCAATATTTATCTTCACAGTTTTGGATACACAGAACATGTTACTGTGTTCAGATTCCAGGATAAATTTTGCTCTGTCATTTGAGCCTGTCATATTTACACCAAGCAAATAATTATTCAGAATTACTAATGTCAGCCATCCAATTCAGAAATAGTTTAATAGTCTCTCTATTCAACTATTAATTCTGTTGCTGGTTTTGTGGAAGAAATATGAGACTACACAAGGACTCCAGCTGATCAAATATGTTCTGCAGTCCACTACAAAGTTGCAAACAAATTTACTGTGTAATTTCAGATGTTCATTCATGAGTTCCAGATTGTCTCAGCTGTTCCCTGGCACACATACAGTATGACTTTCAGGACCTGGACTGAAAGTTCAATGATTAGTATTCTCTTGAACTTCATTTTAAGATATGATTAGCCACCATGATTTCCTGACATGCTATTTCAAATATTCCAGTAAATTTGGTAGGAAATCACTTTGCATTAGATAGCCTGCTTGGTTTTCATTTTTGCAATTAGGGGTTTTTTTTCTTAAATATGTGCAGATAAAACTGCTGCTACATGCACAAAAGAAAATGTTTCTTTTCAGCACAAGTAATAAGGGAAAATACATAGAGAAAATCAGATACAGTAACTAAGGTGGGGAAGATGGGAAGTAACGGCAAGTTCTCTAATGACAGTGGCCTCCAAGAAAAAGCAGCAATGAATGCTCCTTTCCCAGGGGAACTGCTGATTCATGGCCTCTGCAGCTCAGAGACAGAATTGGCTTGCAAAGACCACTTTTGCCATAGATTCAAGCAACATTTTTTTCATGTCATTTGATCTCTCTGAAAGTAAGAACACTTTTAAAGAACTTTTCCACTAAGTATCCACACTAGTAACTTCCTTTCCAATAGATCACTATTTTCTGCTGAATACTGCCAGGATTGTCTGTTCCAGTTCTGTTCTCCATTCTTCATTCATCTCTTGCCTCACATGCTCCTTCATCCATGAAGAATGAAACAGTGTCTATCCTGGTGGCTTATTGACACAGACAGTTTAGAAATGAGTTGGACATATTTTGAGTCAGAAGAAAACCCGAAGGTTTTACTACTCTTTGGCCCAGATACCTAGGTAGAAAATGTTTTAGTTGATAGTCAAATGATAGAGAGCTCTTTGGATTTAAACATGCTTAAAAAGGTACAACTATAAAACCTTTTGGTTGTTATTTGAAACCAGATTTGTAATTGCATGAATAGCATTCCCAGTAATATATAAAATGGAATAGCATTAGCCTGTATTTATGTATTTCAAAGCTGAAGTGATGCAACCCTTTAAGACATACTCCACTGTGATATCTATTCACCTTTACAAAGCCATGTTTACATGCCCTGGGAATTCAGAGGACCAAGTATTAGGGCAATATTCCAGTCTCAGTTTTGAGGCTGAAATAGCAGCATGTGCACTTTTGCATGGAGGATCACATCTCTAAGTATTTCTTCCTCTGTCTTATTGCATATTTAATGAAAATTAAACTACAAATATGCTTATATGTGTATGTTAAAATACTCACATTTTCCTAATACATGTAAGCATACTAAATACTAGGAAACTGATGGCTCTTTTAAAGCAGTGATCACTATTTGCATTAAATTAAATGCTCTATAAATACTAGGAGAAAACCTACTGCTTTTTTCCCCCATTAATAACATTATCTGTTTTCTAGTATGTTAAACATCCTGAGCAATGTCTGTAAAAGATTTTTTTTGCTTCTTTGGGAAGCAGTGGATGCAATATGAATTTAAAGTTCTTTTTACATGACAGGTTACTCAAAAATAATTTTGAACATAAAATAATTTCCCAGTTCATTAGTTTTTCAAAATTCTTAAAATTGCCAGTATCAAAAAATGTTCCCTTTGAATGTGACCAATTTTTAGTATTTCAATATCTTGCATAATAAAACATTTTCAAATGAAGGGTTTGAAATTTGAAATGTGAAAACTAATCAATTCATAATTAAAAACTTGAAGGGTTTCATAGAGGTTTCTTAATCTTTTTGTTTGTTAAGAACAGTTTGTTAAAATCTACAAAGATCTAGATCAGTAAACCTGCCTACTTCACCAGAAATATTTGCTTATTTGCATACATTTCACTGAGTGCAATTCATAAGAAACTCAGAGGACATATCCTAAAAATGACTAGCAAAGATTAATAAATCTATTTTATCCTGCCTTGTTATTTAGGCATCATGCTTTTGTTTCATCTGTTTGTGGCAAACTGGTGCAAATTGAAATATTTCTTTATACAAATGTGTGTAATGACACATTGCAGCTAGCAAGTCGTTATATAATTCTGCGGGGTTCATGTAAGTCTTTTCCATGTCTGCTTAGTCTTCTAAAATGTTTATAAAACATACTAGCTTGTGTTCTCAAACACAAGCAGGTACGAAGAAAGCCAAAGCAGAGTGGCATATTTTTAATGGCTATTTGGCCTCTTGCCTTTCCCTAGCATGACAGGATGATGGACCTATTACTCCTATCTTGATCTAACATCCAGCTGAAAATCTCCCAAGCCATAAGTGTCATATGTACCATCACTGCTGACTAATTTTAATTTCTGCCTTTGTCAGCCTGCAGTAATGAACCTGTCTGCTCAATCACCAAAGGAAAACACGCTAATCTTTTTGAAGACATCTGTTTGAAGTTCCAGGCGTTACGGAGAGGACTCTCAAACACGCGTGGCTACCTTGCTCACGGCCTTTTTGAGATACTATTAAAGCTCAAATGCCAAAAATTTAGAACCATACTGTACTACCTGACCTACAAATGTGAACCAAACTCCAAAGAAAGCTGTCTTCTATCAAAAGAGATTTACGCCATCTTACTAGACTGAAAATAAACCAAGCAGGGTGACAACTGGGTACACAGTATGGCAAGGAATGAAACCATAGATGCTACAGCCACTGAATTACTGCAATGCATCACAACTATTGTTATTGAGTAAGGAATACGAAAGTTCAATGATAACTAAACTCCATAGCACATTAACAGAAATACTGGAACTTCATGTAATCAGCTAAGGTGTTCATTTTTGTACTTAATTTTCTTGTGTTGAGCACAGAGGTTTTTTTAGCTGAATCAGACTTCACCTCAGCAACATCAGTGAAGCCAAACACTTGAGAGTTTTTAATGAACATAAAGAGATTTTTCCAAATGCTTACTGCCTTCCTCAGTGCATACTTGTACAAACCCATTAAGCTGAACAGAACTATTCATGACAGTAAGTACCAAACCTGCACCACCAACAGGGACCCTCTGACTGGATTCACACTTCACAAAAAAATTTTGGAATTCTTGTAAATGAAAGTACAATAACATATTAAGTTATAAAGACTAGAGATACCGAGAACTATTAATCTTGAAGTGAATATAAAAAGCTCTATTTAATGGTTCTTTGGTATTTCACACATAGATTAGGCATTCAAATTTCAGTCATTTGTGCTGTAGTTGTGTACTAAAATATTCAACCTATTCAAGTAGCTATGACTACAAGTGAAATATCATCTGTATTTCATGATCGTTCAGTAAATAACTTCTGGCACTGCAATAAAAAGACTCATAAACTGTGTGATTTATTTGATAATGGAATAATGTTCTTCTTTGCAGACCCAGACTTTAAATTCTATTTTCCTGCACAGAATTTTATAAGCTTATATACACAAGATTGATCATATTTCAAGCATTCTGAAGGAAAACTGGTGGTGCACTTAAGAAGAAACTTAAAGTTCAAATTTTAAAGAAAAAAATAGTCAAATGTATAATAAGCAGCAGAAGCAGTATTTTACTTCTTCACAGAAAAAAGATTCAACTCTTCATATTAGGAATGACATTGATTGATAGATCCTCTTCCTTCTTTGGAAATTATTTAAATTGGTGAAATTTTGTACACTTTTAGACACTGATCTTACAACTGTATGAAAAAGACACGGGGAAAGGCTGGATTAGAGTTGGATCTGTTTGGGTTTTTTCCACAGAGCACCTCATTCTTCTGGTCATTTTAGTGTTGCTCTCATGCATATTCATTGAATGAAAACCCTTTAAGTTTTTTGGTATATCATATCCAGTTTTTGCTCACCAGAAGGTAAGAAATTTAAGAAGGTGCATTGCAAAGAAACTTTGCTCTTAAGGAGCTCAAAGGATAGGCCAACATAGTTAAGCACTTGCATTCACCAACATCGTTACTGAGGAGAATACAGACACCGGCTTTGGCTTTTCTCCTCTCAAAAGCATATTAGGGATCAAAAAACCCCACATATATTCTATCATATCTCTTATGGGAATATTTATAAGTATTAATGGTTAATCACTGATGAAAGTAACTACATCTCCCAGGGAAAATCCCTCTTTTGCAGTGATCATGCCAGTCTGTTGACATCTATGACATTTTCAATTCTGTGAAACTGCCTTTGTTGGAAGTACTTAGAAGACTTTTTGACTGCATTATCTGATGCAGCAGTATGTCCTTGCTTTCTCCCCTTCCCTTGGTCCATACTGGAACATCATAACTTACACTGACTGACTTCAATAGGATATCATGCAGATAAAGAGATTATTAAGTAAAACAAAGTATTAATGAGCCTGTACAAGGCTGTTGGTATCCAGTCGCCCCCTGATTCTGTAGAGGTTTCATCACTTTATAGGAACAGTATCCCTAACAGAAAAGCTGGTCTTGTTACTGTTTTTCATCACATACCAATGGATCACATGGACAGAAATTAGTTCAATTACAAACGTTTGTGAATTTAGTGGTGGATCTAAGCACAACAATGACAGATGTATGATAAACAATTTGACAGTCAAGTCAGTTAAGCAATTTGACAGTTAGGTATTCTCACATGTCCTAGCTCAGTAGAGCTCTATTCAGTGTCCAAAGTGGTAAAGAAGAGAACTATACTCAAATAAGTCCAGTGTTATCTCACCTCACTGCATTAAAAAAAAAAAGTCATGTTTAGCCACAAAATAATACACCTCCTCCTTCTCCAGTTAAGGAATCTAACTGATGGTTGGTAAGACTCTAATGTTCCATTAATAGCCCCCTAGAAATAGTAGGCCATGTGTACAAATGTATTCACACACAGCCTAACCACATACTATATAACTATTCTATTGAAATCAAAAATGGAAAATAAAGATTTCAAGTTTTTCCACACACAGGTCATGCCTGGAAGGCAGGAAACTACCTGTAGGAGAGCACAAGGCAAACCTCTCATATTACTTGAATATGCTTGGAAAGTTTGCTTATATCACTTCCAAAGTATGTGGAGAGAATAAATTGCTTTTCCTATCTTTTTTTTCTGGTTACCAATATATATTGATTTAGAAAAAACAGCATTTCATCCAAAGAGTGCTCTTGGAACAATTCAGGTTGGTTGGGTTTTTTTATGCATCTTAGATAATTGCTGAATAACTAGCCTGAATACAAACCCTTGTTTCACTTCATCTTTTTTAGTTAATTTTCACACTACCTGACTTTCTATTGTAAACATAAAACCTGATTTTATGTGCTAAACACAGCAATTGGTTACACTATTGTATGTCCTACATAAAAACTGAACTAGGAAATTAAAGATTCATTCTTATTTTCATTCTAATTTTTCTGGACCCTTCCATCTAAACAAAAGACCATCACCTAGTGATTGCTGTCATTTTTAGCATCATTCTGAACACTATTTACCAAGAAAGAGAGATTAAACACCTGGTCTTCAAGTTATTTGAATTCCACTAAGATTCTTCTATTTGTCTAGCTAGCAAAGAATTGCTACACAATTAATCTCGTAGTCTTTCTAATAGTGTTTAAAAAATAACTGAATGTGAGGAATTATAGAATGTCAAATTGAAACCACAGCCTTGCAGGCTGATGGTTTTGGACTAGATTCTTATGTACAACAACCAGATCAGAAGTTTCCAAACAAGAAAAGGAAGTCATTAAAAACCTCAACACATCATTTCTGCAAAATCAGATTTTCTCATGAGCCCCATATCAACATAATAGCTGTTATCAGTTACACAGAAATGGACCACCTTGTTTTCAGACAAACATCATACTATAAAGAACGCGACCATCCAATCAGTAACTTATTGCAAATTGTTGTATTACTATATCCGTGTGAATCTGAGGCATATCTTAATTTTATTAGGCAAGTATTTACCATCCTGTGAGATAATATATTTAAATTTACTAAACATATTACTTCTCTTTAGTGAAATCCTTGTGTCCTCCACAGATCTAACACTTCAGCTCTGAGAGCTCCAACAAATCCCGCTATTTTTCTTGTTTTGAAATATGCTGGCTTTGTAGCTCAAAGAGGCCCTGTGAGTGAAGAAAGAGCATTTGCCCTCACCTGTTCTCTCAAACAAGATTCATAGGGGTTTTAGGGACACACGTTGACATTGAATACTGTTTTCATTGTCAGTCCTAGACAAATTTAACCTATGCTAAGCCTATCAAGTTGGTCTAGTCTGCTATCTTCACTCTTTGAGCTGAATAATAAGCAGCTGAATTTTTTGCATGTGCTTTTATTCTTTTAATCTTGACCACATTTAAAAAAATATTAATGGTCATTGGAATCTAAAGCAACTGTTAGTAAAAAAATGTATAAGAAACTTAAGCATACAAATCATGTGTAAGTATTTGTTTACTTAGGTTACTAATTTTAAGCAAAACTGTGGCAAACAGCCAGGCATAACTGTACCTCTTAAATTTATCTCAAGCATATGAATGAGAAAGTTGAGAGGTTATATATGGATGACTGGAAAGAAAATTCTACATTATAGTGGCTTCAAAGCTTTCATAATCATGAAATTCTAGAAAGCACAACTTAGTGCGTCACCAATCTATTTTCAGCATAAATTATAATACAAAGAGATAGTCTGTACACAATAATCTGCTCTCATTATATAGTTTGTCAGGCTAATGAATTATTAGAATTGTAACATGCACAATATTCAATGACATATGGTCACATGCCCTTGCGAGACACTGTTCAGGCTTTGTTTAGCAGCTCATAATACACCTTCCCTTGCTACAAAGAATAGGATAGAAATGACCAGGTTATTGAGCATTGAAATGGTTCTACAAGCTGAGAAGCATATTTCAAAGCTCACACAGTATTATAGATAATTTAAAACCTGATAACTCATTTTGTGGCAGAGATAATAGTGAGCATAGAAAATGGTACAAATGAATCAATTCCGTGTTACAGATCAGCATATGGAATGTAATTGAATAGCTCATTACTACATGAAGATAACTTTGCCAGACTTATTTAAATATATATATATATTCACATGTATATACATATACTGCAATTTACAAGCAATTTATGAAAAAAACTTCCTCAAAAATTACTACTCAAGTATTATATATCTAAAACTAAAGACACCTTAACATGTAAACTATCTAAATAATTTGAGATATATGGGATGAAACAGGATGTCTAATTGATATGAAAATGTAGGATTTTGAAGTAGGGAACTTTCTGCCTCTCAATGTTATTTTCACACAGAAACAAATTATTATGATAATATGGAGTTTGTTGGGAATTAAGAGAATTAGAATGTTTTCTAATTAAAGATGACTGGGGACCAGTAACTGCACTGTTTGAGTTGTGGTCTACTTCTGATACCAGTTTATGAGGAAAATTCAATGTAAGTGAATTTCTATTACTTAATTGTTTCTCTCTCATTCCCTCTCCCCCATCCCAACTGGTTTCCATTTCAGAACCATTTGATTCTTGGAGGCCTTAACAGGCTAGTTATGTAGGTCTGCTCTTGCATTATTTCATTTCACGTGATTTCATGGTGTTAGATTCTCAAATGCACGCAGCATTTAGACTCACATCCGTCCTTTGGCTACTCAACTAGATACCAGAGCAAAATGTAGTTTCCATCATAGCAAAATTCATCAAACCTTTTCTTAATCTGTTAGATACATTTTAACAGACTCCCAGAAAAGCTTCCTGCATTTGCCACCTTATTCTCAGTTCATGTTAAATTCCCGAAACAAACTGAAACTCTCCAAGGATAAACACCCTACCATACATGGCCTGGAACAAGTGTGCTGATGTAACTCACCAATTCCAGTACAAAGTGGCTGTCCTAATCATGTCACTAAGTTTCTGAGTACATATCCTGGAAGTCCAAATCAAGAAAGAGATTTAAATTAAAGATTTAATCTATTCATCTAGTTATTAAAAACCCACCACTTGGGCCACCTTCTTTCCAACAGACATCCTGCAGGCTCACTTACCACCATTAGATGTGCTGTTACCTTGAAATCCATGCTGGGTTTATACCTGCCTGGGGTGCAGCTGGGCACTCAGTGTGAACATAAAGCTAGCGTGCAGTTGGCATTTCACTATCATTCAACACAAAAACAATTTCAACTCATTCCTCTTACATTAGATTCAGCTCAAATTTCTGCTTACGCTATGAAATCACTCAGTCTCAGCTCATCATTGTGCTAGACATTCTGCTTTCACCCCTCCTCCTCCTATCTACAATTATTTTGGCTACAGATAACCTGGAGCTCTGCATGTTTCTACTTTTAATATCATTTGAAGCAGTATCCTCCTGCCAGAACATGGATGGACAGTTCTAAAAACCTTTTCTTTCCAAAAGTAAATTATAACTATGTATCATGGTTGCACTATCACTCTGAGAAGCAGGAACATTTCCTAGAACAAAACAGCCTAATATATTTCACTATGATTTGAACACAAGCCATCTATATACATTTTTTTTAATCTGTATGAAAATAATTCTGGTGTGATATATTAACTGAATTATCCTAGTTGGAAACTTCTACAAATGTTGTTGACATACACCCATGGCACAGAAATGGATTCAGACATAAAAAATATTTGATTTTATTTATAAATGAAGCAGATATTTTTTAGATTAAGTTGCTGCACTTCTCTATTAAACTACTGCATTAACCCCAACTGAGAAACTATTGCAGGTTTAGGAGTTAGTGATTCACCTGACAGTTCACCTGAGCAGGCACAGGACCCTGTGGCTTCCAGCCCTGCATGGGGCCGTGCAGATCCCTCTGCTGCAGGATCACCTCCAGCACTGCACCACCTCCCTGGCCTTGTCTTCCTCTGGAAACACAGCCAGTATCATGCAACTGCAAGCATACTTTTTATTCTGTCTTGTTAAAGTAGTTGTCTTATTAAGACATTTGTTGTCAGGTCTTTCTTACTGAGATCCAGACAGAACCCTGAGCTGCGTGTCTCTCTCTCTCTCCTCACCCCATGCCCTTCCTCCAATGCAGAACAAGTGTTGTGTTTGATTCACTGCCCTATCTGCTTCAAATTTGCAACAGCCAAACCCACGCCACATTAGAACTCAGCCAGACATTGTGCTGCTAATTCTCTTCTTCCTCCAGCCCACACCAAACTCAGCAACATCTCCTCAGCATACCTTCATCTTTTAGTCTTCGTTTCCACACTCAGGAGAAACATCTGTTTTCTCTTCATCTTTTTAGTCTTCATTTGTTCATCCTTTATTCTTAATCTGTTACAGGAACTCTCTTCCTCAGGAACTTTCTTCCAATTGATCAGCTGCTTGTTTTCTTCTTTGCTGCTCCTCATTGCTTCTTCTCAGACTGATTTGGTTTCTAGTTAATATATCTCTAGCCTCATCCACCACCTCAACCATGATCACCTGGGGGCAGGTGGGGCCTCACACAGGTGGGCCAGGTTCTACCTCTGGGCCCTGAAACCACTTGGGGAACAAAACATGTTGCTGGGTTATGACTTATCCATAGGTCAATTCCACTCGGGTCCCACAGCCCAGGCCCCAGCACTTCAGACAAACAACAGCAATTCTGGACAGACTTATCCAGTATCCTGTATTCTACCCTAGGGTCAGACACAGCCATGTCAGGTGGATTAAATTAACAAAACCCCACCATAGCCAAGAGTCACTAACAACATCTAAAGGTCTTGATCATAGTCCAAAGGATTTTTTTTCACAGAAGAAACACCTCAACATGGAACCCTGGACTGCCATTAATACAGTCTGCTTGGTTTCATTCACCTTCATCTCTAATACAAAGCAAGTTTCTGTCAGTCAATCTAAAAATAGCAACAAAGTCTAATAGCAATTTAACAACAAGGCTTTTATTTCTAAAATATGTTATGTAGATAAGGAATACTTGAAAGCTTAATGACTTCTTACCAGATCAATGATAGCATATATAAGGGTCTTTGGTTTAAGCAGAAAAACAAAGGCTTTGCAGCTCCAGTCTCATTTCCTTTGAATATTCTTCCAACATTTTTTTTTTCTTTAAATAGGTTTTATTCAGTTTTAACAAGGTCAACAGACCAAAGTAAAAAGAAATTAAAATAAGAAGCTGGTACCAAAATGAAGGAGGAAGCAAACTGAAAAACAATATACATTTAATATTAATAGGATTTCACTATTTGAAACCTCAATGTTATCAAACACTTTCTGTAAAAAAATCACCCCCTTTTTAAAGTTCCATGTTTCCTTCTCCTCAACAGACTCCTAATCCAGCATGTCCAGAGCTCTTTGACTAACTTTAGACACTACTTATCCAGAGCACCCCAACACACACTCCCGTTGCTACCAATACTACTATCTGCAGTTTAAGATACTGCCAAAGTCTGGCTGAGCAGACTCTTGGACTTCCAAAGCTGCCATCACTTCAGCACACGAAGGATTAGCACTACACCACTTCTTAAACAAGTGACAAATTCTGAAACAAAAGGGACAGATTACCTCAGAACCGCCTAGGTATCAAAATAAACCCTTACTTCCATGCAGATTTTAATGATAGCAGTCTTTACTTCTTAAGGGAACTGTCCCAGCTTGACTGAAACGACACTCTTTGAGATACTCAGCAAAAAGTGGATGTGACTGGTTTGGGTACTTGTAGGTCACCCCTGTCAGACTGCTTTGATAAATAGAAAAGTCTGTCAGCACAGAGTAGAGATTTCTTTCAAATAGAAAATACTGCCTGTCTGGAAGATACTGAAGATTACCTCATTACCAATATTGAAAAGTTTACTGCATATTGCAGGAGAAAATAAAATTTATAAATAAACAAACAAACAAAAAACAACAAGCAAACAAACCCCAACAAAATCACCAAGTTTTTTGTATTCATAAAACAAAACACTATCTTCTTGCGGCAATTTTTCTCCCCAAGTTTAGACATTGAAATATTAGCTTTCTTTTTTTTCAGTAGAGTTATAGGAATGAAAAACAGAATGAGAATTGGGAAATTATTCCAAATTTTTGATTCATACTACTCATCAATGGTCAGAAAGTCAGATAGAGATGTGACTGGGCCCTAGAATAGAAAACAGGTTCTTTCAGTCTTTACCACTACTTTGTTTTATCTCTGTGAATAAAAATTGCTTTATTCTAACATCCCACAATAACAGATTACTGCAGTAATATCAATAGGGCTTTAAGAGCATACTCTTTCAAACACTTTTCTACACATGTGTTTGCAAATCAGGAAGATAAACCAATGAAGATGAGTCTTTCCTCTGAGGCTGAATGCCAGACTGTCAATTCAGAACTTGGATTATAAAAACATCTCTTAGGCCCAGCAGGAAAATTACATATTAGCTACTTAGGGTTTTTATAAAGGCACAGTCAGTCATGCACCAAGGGTAGAACTTGTCTCTTGGGCTTATTTCACACACTTTTTGGTGCTTTATCAGAAAGCTCAGATCATAGATTTTGTGACTTCATATATTATATCAGGTTACTGTTTCCGACTATCAAGATTACCCATGGAAAAAGCAAAAACAAGATCAAATAATCAAAACCGCAGACAAGGTGGCAAAATGCTTGAAATAAAATACATCACTGTGATAAACACTCTTGCTTCAGATGCCACTAGAGTAACTGTGCAATTCATAAGGCCTGACTTTAACAATTGGCAAGTGTTCTGTATTACTGCTGGTTTATCACTTGCTGAAATTGGTTTAGTAACAGCCTTTATAAATTTATTATAGAAGTCATCTAGCAAGGTTTTAATTTTTACTAGATGTGCTAGCTCTAAAACCATGAGCCAATCAGACTTCTTTTTGTTCAGAAAGCCTGCACACAAACAAGATTAAAAATATCAAGATAATTGACTTTACTCAGGTTAGTGTAATAATAAAGTTTTCTGCTTTATGCAAATTCCTATAAAAACCAGACAGACCAAGTAATCACTGATGATATTGCCAAACACTTGTACAGAAGTAGTGTCATATTAATAAAACATTTCTGAGTTGCCTCATCCTGCAAAGAATGTAAGTGGAGCGTGGATGAAATATATATCAGCATTCACCAACCGGAACACCTAATCCCATTAAAAACATCACACTGGTAATTCACCTTTTCATCTAAATAAGCAGAAAAGCTATATATAAGTGAGATTCACTGTACACAAAAATGAATTTTATACCCCTAATTCGTATAAATCAATTTCAGCCAAGGATAAGAGGTTTTTGAGAATCGATATGATTTTATCTATGAGCAGACCTGCTGATTCAGTGGCAATTGTTTTCAGGATTATCTCCGATTATTACAGACCCGACAAGGAGCATGTGGACCAGAACTCAGAGAAATGAGTTAATCCAAGTGAAACAGAAGCAGCAGTTACAGAATGAAATTTTGACACAGTCACCCCAGAGAAGGACTTTATAAAGTATTCATGGAAGGTGCCCACTGTGGCAATACAATATGAATTTATCCCAGAGGAACATAAAAAGCATCTTCCCATAATAGGGCAGACACAGCCTTTTTTCTGTCTTTTTAGCTACAATGAAATTGCATCCAGTGGTGAGATACCAGTCACCAGATCGTTACTGTGGGAATATCAGTAGCAGCCATCATTGCAAGAAGTCTTTAAATATAAAAGTGTAATAACATAAAGGAGGGAGGCGAGTAGCGAAGTTCCACAGCAGCTTTGTGTGTGTATTTGTTATTCTTGCCACTTGCTGTGAATATCACTGGGGAAGGTCACTTGAATCCAGCAGTTCACAGCATCATGAACTGCTAGCTCAGATAAAGGCATTAGACTGTGGAAGATGATAATATGTTCTTCCTTCTCATAGATATTAATCTAAGCTACACCTCTTGATCCCTACACAAGAATTTTAATTTGACCTGGAAGGATAGCACTGAACACCATCAAAATATTTTCTTTTGACAGAGGGCAAAATCACAGAAAACCTTTTAAATCCTACTATTTAAAACAGATTAGTGTGTCCGTGCAGTGTAGTCAGGGTCTACAGATACAGATACTACACCATAATATGCCATAAAAGTGGATGCTTCCAAAACTCACCTCTACATCACTACGTCTGACACGTAGCTGAAAGCTGCTTTTTAGTGTCACCATATTTTTCATGACTCTTATCACTCGACCAATCGATATGATAAATAAATTGCTGAGTTTCAGCTTGTTTTCCCTTTTTATTGTACTGTTGTTCTTGAAATAACTCATTTGGACACCCTCTGCAAGGAAATGATGATAAACACCCCCAACTCAATGGGGGAAACACACAGCACTGGCCTATCTGTGAGCACGACTTTGGGAATGATGTTTCACTTTTTCCACAGCTCCTCTGTACAGACACAGTAATTCATGGTTTAACAATACATAGGCATTCCCATAATAATTTCTGGACATGAGGCTCAGGTCACCCCTACAACTTTTAGGAATGTAATTAAATTGATCCACATCTTGAGAATACTATTCGGCTCCTGTACATTTAGCTGCAAAGTGAAATATTTTAATGCAAGACATTTAACATGTGCATCAACATTCAAAATCCCATGAGGGAAACTTCAGGGTTTGACTTATCCTTGGCAAGATTAATCCAGGCTTTACACACTACAAATTAACCATCCAGGTTAGCACTTTTTGTATCAACTGCAATATTGCCCAAGCTCTCAAAAAAACCCCATAGATCAGGAAAAACAAAATTACATAGGGTTATGTGGAAGCGTGATCCTTAAACTTAAAGAAAAAACAAACCAACCAACCAACCAAAAACAGAAAAAAAAAGCCAAAACCAGAAAGACCACACATTGTAAAAAAAAAAAAAAATGTAATAAGATTTTTGTAGCCTTACTGGTTTTAGATTTTGGTTATTAATGCATCAGTGTTTCTTAAGTGGAGATTCAAGAAAGAAATACAACTTAACACCCATAGCAGAGCTACCTCCTGTTCTCCACCTGTGAAATTTTCAGCATTTTAAGAACTATTGAAATTTATGGTTTTTAACTATTCTGCAATTATTATTCTTCTACAAAATAGTATTAAACTCTGAGAAAAATTTTGAATTTTCCCCTTTAAACACTGCAGAATGTCAAAAGCTGTAACACTTTGGCATCTGGCTGTACCACAGAAATAGACATATTGCATGGCCTTATCTGAACAGGCCCTAGCATCAAGAGCCCTAATTACAATTAATACAGAAGCACTTGATGGACTTAAATTCCATTTAGTAAGAAAGGAAAAAGAAATACTACAAGCTTTCCAGGATTACTAGTCACACAATAGCAGCAATATTCAGAGCAATACTTTAGGTGAAACTGCAAAAATAAGTTACAGCCCTAATTATGTTTACTTGAGATCAATCTGTTTACATTGGGTAAATTTGAGCAATGGATTGATAAAAGTAAAAATATTTAGAGCTTACCCAGAGTAAAAAGCCAAATTTGGCAATGTATCCCTACTCCTACCAATATTTAGGTATTTACAGACAGTTTTGAAATCTCTTTCAGAGTTGTTTCTCACTGCATTTCCAGGTTGAGAGCTTACATTCACACCCCAGCCAAACTTTTATCATATATCACCTTGAAGAAAGTAAAATAAGTAACTATACAAATTCAATTATACTATTAAAAATTTTAGGACTATATTTTTAGAAGTACTAGGTGTCTTTAAAATTTGATTCTTCAGGAAAATAAACAAGACACCCACAAAACCAGCTGACAGGCCAATAACAAAAGGCTTTCAAGTGATAAGGACACAAATCAGAGAACTGAGCTTCTTCATCAGATCTGTCAGTAGGTCTGATTTGTATGACTTACAAATCACTCTGTCTTCTATCTTCCCCTAGCGGGTAGCCAAAAATACCAAGTTCTGCCCACTGAATGGGAACAACAAATAAAGCTCAAAGTAACAAGTGTCATCAGTATGTAGTCACACAAAGATAGCAAACTTGGTCAGAGAAATTATGTACGATATGAAATTGTGCTAGAAAATACACTTACCTCCACATGTATGTTCTCATCTGTATCAGGGATTGACATGAATCAGCACCTTAGACATAAGAGACTGTTCTATCAACATTTTCTCACGTTGCCCAGTACCAAAGCTTTGACACATAACACCACATTATGTTTTGGTACCTATTAGAGAGAAAATCACAGAAGCATAAGCCTTAAGTTAACTAAAATTCTGCATTTCATCTGAACATGTCTCTAGAACAGTATTTAAATTCATTCCATATGACTGCACAGTGGGATACCTCACTCATTTTTCTCAATTATGGAAGAATGAAAAATGGTCTATTTGCTTTTAGAGTGCAAAAACCTCATGTTATACAGGGATTTACATGATTGAACAATTCAATGATAAAAAGGGGACGCATCTGCCGACAGTTGCAGTACAAACTATTCCTATTCTTCGAAGTTACTTGACAGAAACACGTAATTGAAGCACCACTTTTCTGTATTTATAATATTTTGTGCTTAGAAATGACCTTTTATTTCTCATCAAAGGTAATGAAGTACTTGAAATATCTATACATGTGCACACAAAAATTTATAGTCTACTATCTTTTAAGACTGCCATTGCATCCAAGGTAAGTTTTCTACTGAATTACAATAAATTACTTAGACTTTTCTAATTCCAGCAGTCTTAAAAGAAAACCTCTTTCTAGTGCTCTGTGTATCTCACTGTTTTGCATAAGAACAGGTAAAATCTATTTGAGTCTGCTAGAGATGCATTTCTCAAAGGAAAAAATTAACCATATTCCACTCATTTCTCTCTGCATAAGCATTCACTGGATTGAGCTATTGCTTTAGGGCCCTAACACATAGCAATGTTTTTATTACATCCTTAAAATATTTGCATCATACTTTATAATCAAACACATGCATAGCAGTAATAGACATTCATGCGAGTCCCTCATTTACTAAATGCCACAAGATAATAATAACATTTTATATTACACCACAGAATCCCAAAGCATTTAAAAGCATTAGCAAGTTAAATTGTATGATAAATTTGTAAACTAGGTAAAGATCACTTCAAGATAACTTTCTACACAAAAGAAATTATTTTTATATGAATAATGTTCTGCTTAATGAAGAGCAAACACTGGAATTTAAAAATATATTAAAACTGTCCAGGAGGAACGATGTTATAATCCAGTCCAAAACCTTGCTGTGGAATATTCACAATGAGACCACTACTCTCAAAAACTGCTATAAAATTACTGATGTTATTGATCATGATAAACATCCTTTTATGTCACTCTGATGAAAACCAGTCAGAAGGCAATAAATGGTAAATGCAGCTTGATTTTGGTGTAATACAATTTCCTCAGTGGCTAGAAAATAGAGAACTTCAAAACTTTCTAAAAACACTCCTTTAAAAAAAGTTCTTGAGATGGAAAACCCTATCTGTCAGCTTTTCTTTCTCCCACTAGGATTAGAGAGAAGCTTCACATTAGCTTCACTGGAAGCAGGATACTTTTTTCTATCTTGGTAATCATTTGTTCACAATTTATAAAGAAATTCCCATCAACAAGATTTGTGTCATTGTGTCCTGGTTTTGGCTGGAATCGAGTTAATTTTCTTCCCAGTAGCTGGTACAGTGCTATGTTTTGGATTTAGTGTGAGAGTAATGCTGGTAACACACTGATGGTTTAGTTGTTGCTCAGTAGTGCTTATCCTAAGTTAAGGATTTTTCAGTTTCTCATGCTCTGCCAGCGAGCAGGTGCACAAGAAGCTGGAAGGACAGGACAACTGACCCAAACTAGACCAAGGGGTATTCCATACCATAGGATGCCATGCCCACTGGGGGGAGTTGGCTTGAGAGGCAGGGATCGCTGCTCAGGCTTCAGCCAGGAGGTGGTGAGCAACTGCATTGTGCATCACTTGTCTTTCCTTGGGCTTTACTTCTCTCTCTGTTTGTTATATTTCTTTTCATTACTATTATCATTATTATTATTATATTTTAAGCTGTTCTTATCTCAACCCACAAGTTTTACTTTTTTTCAATTCTCCCCCCCATCCTCATAGGAGGAGGGAGGAGTGAGAGAGTGGCTGTGTAGTGGGGTTAAACCACTACACATTGTTAGAACACCACACATAATAAACCAAGACAAGTTTCATTCTGTATTGTTTCATCATCACCATCAAAAAAAAAATAAAAATCATCAACAAGCAGATCTTGCACTGTACTCTGAAAGTCACAAACCCCCCAGCCTTTGCAAGTTCTAAAAGCATATTTCAGAAACATAGTTTCATTTTCGAAGATACAAATAAAGAGGGTTTCTTGGGAAGTGCACTAACCATTCTTACTCTTTCAGTTATTGTAAGAGTACATGGGGAAGAAGTTCCTTGTGAGGTACTATGGTTGGAGATCAAACCATTTATATGTTCATAGTACACCTGGAAGCAAACTGGAAATGACTGCTAAATGGGGAAAGCAAATAGTATCATTTTGTACTTGATGAATTCTAAACAACATCCTCTATATTTGAACCACTTCCTGAATATCATTGTAGTGGGTCTGTCT
>VYZX01033957.1:0-42906 GCA_013401335.1 Brachypteracias leptosomus
TGGGGCGCTCGCACAAGATGGCGGTGGGGCGGCGGGAGAACGTGCTCCCCTCTTAGATGCGGCCGCGGCGGCCCCTGCTCCCGGCGCCCGGCGGGGTTTACATGGCGCTGGAGGACCTGCTTTGTCTCTGCTTCTCCGTCGTCCTGGCTGTGCAAGGTGGGTGAGGAAGGAGCTGGGGGGGGTCGAGGGGGTCGCTCGGTGCCCCCCGAGCCCACGGGCGGTCGCGCCACCTGCCCTCGCCCCGCGGGGACTCCCTGCTGCGCCATTTCTCTCTCCCCCTTACTGGCCATCCCCCCTCTCACTAGCCCTTTATCCCCCTCCGTCCCCCTCAGTGGCCGTGTCCCCTCACCCCGTGGCCATTTTTCACACCCCCCTTCTCCATCCCCTCTCCTCGGGCCGCTTTTCGTCCCCCTAAATCGGGCGACGGCCACGCTCATGGCCTCGACCTATGTGTGGACGGTGCCTCCTTTGCGGTCACCTTTTAGGGGTGACACAGGGCGTCCTCCTCAGAGGACCGAGCTGGGGGGGACCGGGCCAGCAGCAGCCACCCCTGGGCAAGTTTCTTCAGGAGGGACGGCTGCTGCTGCAGGCTGTGGGGACCAAGTGCTTGCTGGTCCAGAGCAGGCCCGGATGCCTGGCAGGGCCATGGTGGAGACCCTCATCTCCCCTTGCCCTGCTCCCACCAGCACCTGACACCTGGGTGGACAGATGTCCTGGTGGTCAAGGAAGCGACCCAGGAAGAGCTGTGCTCCTTGTGCCCGTGTTTTGCAATGGTTACACAAACCTCTCCCTGCCCGGGTACACGTACGCCTGGCCGGCTTTCTGCGTCTGCCGTCGAAGTTTGCATCGGGGGTTGTTGGAGTCGAGGACCTTGAGGTGTGTGGTTTGTTCCCTCTGCCTGCCCAGACCCACAAAAGCTTTTGTCCTCATCCCCGAGAAGGGGTTGGGAAGGTGTAGGTTGGCGGAGCTACGTCGAAAAATGTGAGCCATGTGTGTGCCCTGGAGTTGCTCTCGTTTAAAAGAGCCTCCTAAACGGGGGATTGCGGTGGAGGAGCCATCCCTGTGTCATTGTACATTTTTATTCCTTTTCATGATGCATTCAGGTTCGGTAGAACATAATAACAGCACAAAGGATGTTTAGTCTTTATGGCTTCGAAAATAGCCTTTTTGGGGGAGAATACAGTGTGCTGGAGGGCTGCGGGGTTGTTTTTCTCTTCTTTCTCTTTTTCAGAACATTGTGAGCCCCCGTAAGGGGTAGGTTATCATTTGATAGAGGTGCAGCATTACAGTGGCTGTGCATAGAAGTGAATAACGGTCCAAGTAAATGGCCCATTGTCATCGGGGTGTGTGGGTTTTTCTAGATGGATGGCAGTCTGTGACCCCACCAGCAGACGGAACTGGGTGAGCTGGGATGAGTGGGAGCCACGTCTCCTGCGTGTTTGAGCAAACAACTCAGTGAATCCCGAGGCTCGGAACGTAGAACAATCACTTAAAAAAGAAAAAAGGGGGGGTGGTGGAGTGAATGTTGTTTTTCAAACCCACTTCAACAAGAAAACTTCGACTGCTTTGCGGGAATTTTCAGTTTTGGCTTCTCTGCTTTATTTGCAAGCAATTAGGCAACTGGTGAAAATAGTTTCTGTTTGTTTTCTAACAATGGGCTGAGCATTGTGGAGAGAGGCTGCGAGCGCGGCCGTGCAGCCTGTGGACGTGCCGCTTGGTACACGCCAATGTGCTCTCCAACAGGTGGGTTTGATTCTGAAAGGAAAAACATGGACTTGTTTCAGTCTGAAATTAATTTGGCCGAGGGTTGAAATGGTTTTGGGAAAGTCTGCGTTTGATCCCGAAACCCACGTGTTTTGATCCAAAGTTCAAGCCGCGCCGCGTACGAAATGCCTACGAAAGAAGTAGACTGGAAAACCTTCCCCCCTCTGTGGACTTGATGGAAGCCGTGCCAGTTTACACTAGCTGGGGATGCAATCCAGGGTTTTGAAAGCCTTCTGCTTGTCTTACTTTGAGACTGTTTTCCCTGCAGTAGCAGGAAAGGGTTTAAAAAAAACAAACAGCAAACCCAAACCATCCCCTCTTTGGTTGACCCCGGCAAGGGGGCTGTGCTGGTTGCTTTCCTTGGGGCTCTTTACAGGAGACATGTCTGTGGGAAGCAGGCTGAGGGACCAGCTGAAATCCATCTGGGTTTGCAGCACTTGGATTTGTGGCTGAGGCTTCTTGCTGCAGAACACATTTCCTTTTTCGACATCACCTAACTTCAGTTGTGATTTATTTTATCCTTCCTGTCACACTCATCACCCCACAGCCTGCTGCTCACCATTGGTGCAGGGCTGGGGAAGCTGGCGTGGCCCTTGGTGGGGATCGTGCTGCCATCACCTGCACTTCCACAATGTCCCCTCCCTGCGCATCCCCTGCTCTTCTCGGTGTTGCAGTGTCACCTGTCCCTGCACTGGGTTGCAAGGAGGCAGGGTGAGCAGTGCAGAGAAGGGGTGTTTCTTACAGTCCCCAAAAAAGTGGGCACTGACAGTGCCAGGCACTCTGCACACCATGTTGGGAAGGTTTTGCCTGTGTGGTGTTTCCAGGGGCAGGTTTCTCTCTGCTGTTGTGCTGTGGCTGTCACGACAGCCAGTCACCGAGCCCTGACAGCTCCAAAGTGGGGAATGTTTCTGCTGGCACTTTTCTGGTGTGTGAAGCTGAAGGAGGAACCACTCGGGCTTGGTTCTGGTTTTGTTTTCCATAGCTTTTTCCTTCTCTCTTTCTTTTTTTTGTGCCCTATCCTTTCCTACACTGAAGTCCAAAGTGAAACAGAACCCACTGATTTTCTGGTGTCTCCCCCCTTTTCCACAGCAGACTTTCTCCTGGCAGCGAGTTTGATCTGCTGTGGGGGGCCCCAGGCAGGGTGGGTGTATCACCAATACTACATGAGCCACTTCAGAATGGAGCGAGTAATAATTTAAAGTGAAAATGTTTGGCAATCTACCTTTCCCTGGGGAAGAGGGTGACAATTCTCCCTCTGTGTGTGCTTGCAGGAGCTGGAGGCAGTATGGCAAAGGTCTCTGCACTGGGGGCACTGGGACCTGCTGGGGTGGGCTGGCTGTTGCTGTGGCATAGGGGACATCTCGCTCGAGTGCCTGCTGTGATTCTGGACCAGTTGATTCATCTGCTCTGGTATCTTCAGGGTGCATCTTTAGATAAAAGTAGAGATGCTGCAGACTTCTCAAAGGCGTTGAGAGGATAAAATCCATCAGGGAGGATGAAATCCATTAATCAGCATTCAGCACTTATAAAATCTCTGTTGCTGTAGTGTTCAGCTATCCCACGGGCAGGATGCTGCCCTGTCCCCATGTTGACTCAGAAATCCATGACTCCTGATACTTGCCAGGTGCTTTGAACTCTGCCTCTCTTGGAGCTGCCTTCCCAAAGGCTGGCTGTTCTCCCAGGAAAAAATCCAGGTACTTGTGAACCAGTTTGGCTATTTGCAGTGTAAGAGATGCAGCTTGTGCAGTTTACGTGCCCCTCTCCTGTTTAAATGGCTGCCTGGCCATTAAAGCCTAGTCATGGTTATATAATTAAGATGGGCATTAATATTTAATCTGATTGTAATTTGTTGCTGGAATCTCTCCCAAACTGTATCTCCGCATGAGGTGAGGTGGTACCTGAGGCAACACTGAGGCTGGTGGTACATGGAGGGGATTTTCTGCTTGGACACTGAGAATTATAAGCCTGCCTTGAGTGATGGCAGAAACCCTAACCTTACAAACCCAGAGCGATCACAGTCGTTTTGTTATCTGTAGGAAGCAAATGTTTGCTTTATAGTCAGCTGTAATACTAGAGGGGATATGGTAAATCCTTGTTATCAGTATTTGCCAAGTGCACGTTGGGCCAAAATCAACTCTGGTGCAATTTTGTTCCTTTCTGGAGAACTGGACCCGCTTGTCTACAGTATTTTTAGCCTGGTTTTCTAAGGAAGAGACTTCCATAGTCATGCTCTCTGCTTGTCTGTCCATCTCCCTTCCCTTTTCCCACTAATTCTTGGACCTGCTGATCAGTCGTGGCTGGTGTGGATGTGGAGAACTCAGAGGTTTTTGAAAATAAGCAATCAGGTAGAGGAGAGAGATGCAGTTTCTGTGTGGATTGAAGGAGAGACACTGGAAGACCCACCCTGGGGAGGAACCTGAAGGGCCTCAGCTGCAGGAAGAGCTTTGAACAGAGCTTGCACCTTGCTCAGGTAGGGCAGGGTAATCCCACCACAAGACACAAAGCTGCAGGAAACCACAACCTCAAGTCCTTGTATCCACTTGTTTATTTTATTTTTTGAAGTCTTCTATGCTTTAAAACATCTGTTATTTTATAGCTACATCAGCACAGGGCTTGGTAGCTGGTTTGCCTTCCTCTCCTTGGGAAAGCCTTTTTCAAACACAGGACTTGGAGCTGCTGTGACATTGGCTTTTTCTATTGTCTTTGTATTGGTCACTTGCTGTCTCTGCCTCAGTTTCCCCATTCCAGCTAGGCAGGAGATGCTGTTGCACATTAAACACATGAAAGAACACTGTCACTCTAAGTACCCTTCTTGCATTTATTAAAATTTCATGTGTAAATGAGCTCCAAGTGCTGCTTATGCTTTTCTGATTTAACACCTTCTTGGTGAGAGGAACCACAGCTGTTAAAACTAAATTTGCCATCTTCATAACTGAGTTGAGCTGTGTTTTCATGAGCCTTTCTAGAGATGCTAAACCCCACACCAGCCATGAGGGTAAGGCCCAAAGAGCTCCTTCTAGTTTGTCTTTCACTGGTCTGCTCAAGTCATCCTGGAGACACCACTGAGCTTGCTAATTCTGCAGAGCAGCAGAGCCTTTGTAGGGAGGGGAAGAGCTGGCTGGTGTCTACTACCAGGAAGGTAGATACTGCTGAAGTTGCAGCTGCTGAGAAGAGAAATTCCCTGGGAGAACCCAAACCCTTGTCACCAGCCTTGTTTGAGCATATCTAAGGCTTTGCAGGTGTCAAGACCCTTTGCTTGTGAGTGTGTAGGTCGTGGTGCTTCTCCCTTGGACGTGTTTTTATTCACATCTCCGATGCCTTTTGGTGTCTCTGTCTGAGGCAGATCCTCTCCTGCTCTTAATCCATGGGATCCTGCTGTTGTGATACAGGCCTGCTTTATCTGAGGAGCCCAGCAGATGCAGTGTGTTATCTCTGTGGGTAATAACCATACTTTGTGGTGGTTATGATAAGCAATTACTGTATTCCACTGAAACTTTCCTACCGATGTTCTGAAATTCTTGAAAAATCTGTATCTGCT
This sequence comes from Brachypteracias leptosomus, assembly GCA_013401335.1. Classification (NCBI taxonomy): domain Eukaryota; kingdom Metazoa; phylum Chordata; class Aves; order Coraciiformes; family Brachypteraciidae; genus Brachypteracias; species Brachypteracias leptosomus. The sequence goes on from VYZX01033957.1 coordinate 5,303, forward strand.
TTTTAAACACAATTGCCTGTTGCTGCCATCTTAAATTCAGCTGAGCTATCAAATAACCTGCTTTATTCTGTGCTTTCTTGTTCTTTAATGTTTTAATTATTTTTTTTAAGATCTCTTGTGTGAATTTCTTGAGGACAGGTCGTTAATATTAAAGGTGCATTAATGAAATGTGAGCATCCCCAGAGGTTCCTCCCAGCCCAGATTGGTGGGACAATGAAAATCTGGTATAAAATCTGTTGCTTTTGTGCTTGTTCTGCTGTGGCCCTTTACCTTATACTGACTGACTCCCCTGCTCTCATTTCCTGCTTGGGTCTTTGAACCACATTCCCTTTGGAGTTGGGATGATTTAGCAGCTTGTTAAATATGAGGATTTGGGAAATTAAAAGAAAACTTCAGAGAAAGGTGCTGGCATGACAGAACTTGGAACAGAGGTGGAGCAAAGCTGGGCTGTGGAGGTGATGCCAGCCCAGCAGTGGGTTGGGGGCAGTGTGAGAAGGTTCTGCTTTATCTTTCACTGTCTGCACATCCTTGATAGTTTCTAAATTGACTTGATAGATGATTAAGTTAATTGGTGTGACCAAAAAGGTCGTTACTTTGCAGGGTGGATTTCCCGTGCTGTGTTGTGTGAGTGCACCAAGGGGTTTTGGCAAAACCTGACTGTTTCCACATGCAGGGCTTTGGGTAAATCTCTTTCAAAAGCTTCAGCAATGCTTAGAGGTTTTAAAATTGCCTGAAGTCTTGTGCTTGGTTCAAGACTCTCCTCCCTGTGCCTCTCGGCTGGCGAGTTGGATCCCATTTGCAGAATGGGTCTGTGTATTTTCCAGACAAAAGTGGAATTGTGCCTGATATTAGGAGAAAACTAGCCAAGTGATTTGTTAGTACTGCAACTGAGAAGGCTTTTATGTTCCTTTGGAAATCTTTGTCCCCTTTTGGTCTCTTTCTTTCTTTTTTTGGAGATGGCCTAATGAAAAAACTCATTGTGCTCCTTGTGCTGTGCTGACCCAAAGGGACCCTCTTGTTGACCCAGAGGGACCGAGCTAGTTGCAGCCCATTTCTGCCCCACCAGTCCCACTTGCTTGTTTGATTCCTGGCAAAGCCTTGAGAGGTTGTAAGAAGGAGACATGGAGCTTTTCATGGCCAGGAAAGACAAGGGGCAGGGAGGGCAGAGAGTTAGCAGATGTTCAGGTTGATGTTCAGAGGGTTTAGCCTGTGGTGTTGGGATGGGACCGGTCACTGTGGAGGAGATAAGGCTTGTGTGTGAGATTCTGGGGCACATTTGAGGTTATCTTCAGCAGTGGGGTAAGAAGTGTGGCATGGGGTGGAGGATCTGGGGCTGCAGGCTCCTGCCTGGTAGGTGTTTTCCCCTACCAGAGAGGCTTAGGCAGCCCTGCTGGTAGAGAATTCAGATTGTCACAGGAGGACAATCATGTGCTCCCCAGGTCTGGGTGTGCTTGCAGAGGCACTGCACCTTGTTGGGTTCAAGGCATCTTGGCAGAAGACACAGGAGATAGAAAGGGAGAAAGAAACCCAGCATCTGATCCAATTGCAGCTCCTTTGCTGGCTTGGCAAAAATTGTTTAGAGCCTCCCTCCCAAGAATGCTTTTGTAAACATAATGCTGCCTATTAGCCATGTAAATTACTGTCATTGGTTGCAATTGTGATGGGAAGATAAGTGTCTTGAAGCTCTGGTTTGATTTACCCCTCCTGCCCCCCCAGGCTGGCTAACCAGTTGTTTATGTCAGCGCTGATTGCAGCTTTTGTCAGGGAAATCAAAATATTGATCAAAATTATTTAGCTCTGTTTTCCCTAGGTCACAGTAAATGCAACATTTCTCCCCTTTCCTTTGTACTCTTGTTCTCCACACTGAAAACAAAGCAAACCTTTCCTGGAGGAGATGAGCTGTACGTTCCTCAAGTCAAATGTCATCCACTTGAAGAGGGTCCTTAGGAGCAGACTTGATATCAGGAGGCTTTCCTCAAGAGCCTGGCAGCTGAAAATCTGGCTGGCAGCATCACCTCAAGTACTATTGTGGGGTTTTCTTTAGGTGCAAAGTGGGGGGAGAAGGAAGTTTCCCCCAGCTGCTGGCAGAGAATAGCTTCCCATTTACTTCAGGCTTGTGGCTGCTGCCAGGATTTTGTGTGTAGCAGCAGAGGGAGTTAAGTGCAGGGTGAAAGGCTTCAGTAACACTTCAGCATCTGGGCACGAGGCTGAGCCATCAAATAATTCTTCTCCCTCCTTTTTTTTTTTTATACCAGCCAAGGCACTTGGATGGTTCTGTAGGTTTAAGGTTGTGCTTCTTCGTGTGTGCTGCAGGAAGCTGAGGATGTTTCTTGTGTTGGGTTTAACTGTTGTGTTTGAACAAGAGCATCTCTTAAAGAGCAGCACCCACGTCTGACTTAAAAGTGTCTTGTGGGTGCTTGTCCATCACAGCCCCTGGGTAAGGTGGTGGGATGTCCTTGCTCAGGAATGTGCCCCTTCAGTCTGGGTTTCCCAAGCTGTGGTTTATAGGTGTATATGAAGAGTATGTGTACACTGATCAAATTTCCTGCTCACCTGCTTTTTACTGAGCTGAGCACAGGCAGGTCCTTGAGTCTTTCACCTGTTTTCCATCCCTTAGTCTCATCCTTCTGTAGCTGACACCAGTGTAAGTAAAAGCCCCACTTTTCTCAGCAGTTTGGTGTTTGCTCAGCAGGGGAAAATTTGGATCAGGACCCAGTGAGTCCCTGGAGGCACCTGTTTCCCCACAGAGAGAGGGGCTCAGCTCAAACAGCCACTGCTGGATGTGGCTTTCCAGTTGTGATGGCATCAGAGCCAAGCAGAGGGAAAAGTAAAGAAACCTCCAGCTCTGAGAGCACCTTTTTGATGCTTACACACAGGAAACCAGAGGAGGAATCAGGATGGGGCACATATGTGCAGCTTCCATACAGCTTTTAAGGAAAAAGGCTGATGTCTAAGCTGAAATCATGCTTGAGTAGAAAAATACCATCTTAGTCTTATGGCAGCTTTCCCCAAATAACATCTCAGCTACGTCCTCCACGAGCCCTTCAAGTACAGGTGGAGCATATGGAGCTTTGTCCTCTCCCCCTCATAAAGATGCCCCTGACATTTTCCATGTTGCCTACAGAATGCAATTTTTATATTCTAGTGTCTCCAGCCACTGCCCAGTCGAGTCCATGAAGCAGCAGTGAGCCTTCAGAAGCAGGAAATCAATAGCAGAACTTCTTGGACTTTAGGATGGAGACATTTGCTTCCCTGCTGTGTGGCAGACTTAAGAGTAGCTCCAGGCAACACTTTGTCTGCATCGTAGGTTTTTAATTTGTAAAAGGAGGTATTAAAATTCCTGTCTGAGAGGCTGAGCACAGATACTTTGGGGATGGAGGTGTCCAGCTGCTGTGGGGCAGGGAGCTGGAGGTGTGTAGAGGCCTGTAGAGATGGAGAGTACAAAATAATCTGTTTATGTGGCTGTGAGGACATGGTTGTGCCTGTCCATGATGTGTCAGCACTGAATGTGTCTGGGTGCAGTGTGAACACAGAGCTGTGTGTACGTGGTATGTAAGTGCAGGCCTGTAAGTGAAGTTCCTGATTATTTGTTTATATATTTTCAAGTTTGTGGGTTTAAAAAATTGCTGCCCTCACAGGGAATATTTTCTTCTCACCAGAAACTTGTTAGACTGGAAATTTCACAGTATTCATTTTTACAGCAGTTCCATAACTGGGTGCTTTGGAAAGGGGAAAGCAAAGGTGGGGATGTGTGATTTTATGTAGATTTCATTAAAAATGTGACTGGGATTATCCTGCTAGCTATCCCAGCGATGTGAAGGGCTCTGCTGGAAAGCACAAGTGATTACAGGTTTGGTGACTAACAAATAATCCTTGGCTAAGATGGGGTGGGCTCAATTAATGTTAATCCCTGCTCAGCAGTAGTAAAAGTTGGATAAAGTCAAGGCGATTTTTGCAAGGCTTTTACTGACCTGAACGTGAGAATGATCACACAGCATCCCCTAAAATGGAATTGGTTCTTTGGAAGTGGCACCATTCTCATCATTTCATTCTTACTCTTCAAAATGGCCCAAAATTGCCTGGTTATTAAGATGAGGATTTATCTTGTGCTGATGTTCTGTGCTGAGGCGCACAGGACCTCATTAGAGAGGAGCAGCAGTAATTAGTCTAGATTAATGGAAATAAATCAGGGTTTAGTAGCAAATGAGGTTGTGTTCCTTGGTCCAGAGCAGCCACCATCTCTAGTGCTCATCTAGCAGCCTGATGCTCAGAGGCCACAACCTCTCCTCACCATGGAGAAAAATGGGTGATTTGGGTGTTTCTGCTGAAACCTCAGGATAAATCCAGGTGTTGTTTTTAGATGTGTTTGGGTGAAATAAGCAGAAGCCCAGACACACCAGGGAGAAGCTTCACATCCAAGCCTGGATCCCGTTGCTGCAGGAGGGCCCCAGAGTGGTGGGATGGTCCCCACCAGCATTCTGCTGCTGGGATACTGCAGCATTGAGAGCGTGCCCTTCACCATTTGGAAGCAGACTCAGTCCTTTTACTGCTTTGTCCTCAAACTGTCAGGTTTCAGCTGGCTGCAGCTTTGGAAAAAGGGAAGATTTATGTGCTCTGAAGAGAAACTTGTGCTGACAGTGGGTAAATGTGCTGTAGATGTTGGAAAGTTAAACAGCCAAGTCGATGTGAGGGATCTTGGAACATAGGCTATAAAATATATTTTCCTCCTGTTGCTGTGTTAGAAATAGGTTAAATTTGGAAATGGGAGGGCAGATTCCTAACCATCCTCACCCTCAGTTCTAACCATCTCCACCTTCAAGGGCATCCCAGTAGCCATGGATATGGGCTTTATCTTGCTTTTTCTCCTAAAATGATCCCTGAGCTGTAAGAGCTCATTTTACATTTTCAATGATAGCTGAGTTTCCAGATGACAACCAGATACTGCCTTTTAAAACTGGACTAGGTGAGAAGTTATACCAGGAGGATGCAAAGTTCTGAGGTGGTCGAGTCCTTGCTAAGGTCATTGCATTGGATCTCTAGGGAAGTGATTGTCCCCCTGGCACTGGTGAGACCACACCTCAAGTACTATGTTCAGTTTTGGGCACCTCAATAGAAGAAACAACTCCCTGAAAGGAGGTTGGAGCCAGGTGGGGTCAGGCTCTTCTCCCAAGGAACAAGCAATAGGACGAGTGGAAATAGCCTCAGGTTGCACCAGTGGAGATTTAGGTTGGATATTAGGAACAATTTCTTCCTGGAAAGGGTTGTGAAGGGCTGTCCCAGGCTTCCCAGAGCAGTGCTGGAGTCCCCATCCCTGGAGGGGTTACCAAGCCATGGAGATGTGGGGGACATGGTTTAGCAGCAGACTTGGTAGAGGAGTATTATGGCTGGGCTTGATGATCTTAAAGGTCTTTTCCAACAGAAATGATTCTGTGATTGTCTACCTGTGGACACTTCTTTGACTGAATAGTTTAGCATCTCCTCCTTTATTATTTTTCAGCCTCCTTCTCAACCCCACCCTTTTATCTGCTGTTGTCCAGGTAAGACCACTTGGCTGGTGGTATTGATAACGTACCTTTGTGGGCTAGGTGATAACAAAAAGGAGCAGAGCATGGCTAGATAAAGCAAGCCAAGGGTTGTCCACACCCATGGAGGGGGCTGGTGGTGGCCACTGCAGCCAGGCAGTGAAGCACAGAGGGGTTTGTGATGAGGCCACGTGGTGGATGGTGACAAAGCTGCACCTGGACAGAGTCTGGTGTTGTCTGGACTGCCCACTCTGTTCTCTGCAGAATTACCTCCTGGCCCAAGCCCCCTCACCTGTCTCTGGTGTTCCTGTGCTCTGTGGGTGGTGTGTGCTCTCCACTTCTGTGTCCTCCCAGAGGAGTGAACCCTCTGTTGGGGTGGTGAGGACTTGCAGCAGCAGTTGTCTGCAGCAAGCTGTTAAAACAGACTTTCCTGATAGTTTTCTTTGTTGCTCTTCTGGATTGTCTTCTCCTCCCCTGTGTGCTGGCTCATTATTTCTCATTAATTCACCATTTGGGCAATTACCTGGGATATGCAGGAGGGTTGGCAGGAGTTTGATGAGCCTGACTTCTCTTCTTGGGAGTAGGTGACTTTGTGAGGATACAGTGGGACAGGCTGGCTGTTGGGAAGAGAGTGGGAAAACACAAGGAGCAGAGAGAGGGGCTGTGTGTGCAGATTGGGACTGAACCAGAGCCCTTCTGGATGCTTTGTATCTGCTCTTGGCACTTTGCCCCATGTCCTGAAGGGACCCTCCAGACCTATCAGGGTTCTTTGCCCTCTCTCTTTGCAGACAGTGTTTCAGGTAAGAGCAGAGAGGACAAAGCCAGCACACAGCAAGATAAAAGGGTTGTCACTGATTAAAACATCACAGCTCCTCTGCTCATGGCTTGTGTTTTACTGGCAAATGTGTCGTGATGCTGGTTTCCCTGTATGAATGCTCCTCTTTTTTAAGCCTTGTATTCATAGGTGGACTTCCCAGCTGCTAGGAAGGACCTCTGGAAACTGGACTAGGCTGTTTGATGGATGGTTTCACAGTTAGAGTTGAGGCTGTTGATGGAGAAGGGGCTTTACCCACCCTTCTTCCTTCTTTATTTTCAGGTGAGCTGCAGAATCTCATTAGGAGTGGCAGGGCTTTGAAGATTTCTGGCCTAATTATCTTATTTGTGCTGTGAGTAGCAGTGAAATCCATGTGCTGTCAGGGAGACTTTGCTATTGTGCCAGCTGTGCAGGGGTGGGAGAAGAAGGCCTCAGGAAAGGGCTGGTGTGGAGGGTCTGTTTCCAGCAGCACAGGCTGGCTTGGGCTGTGTGCGTGTTCCTCAGCTGGACAAGGGCTGCAGGATCTCCTGCACAACCTGGATGGGCTGAGGGAGGTGTGAGTGAGAAGCTGCCATGGTCTGGATTCCATCTGTGGCCCTACAAATGCCTTTTTTGGGAAATGCTTGTGAAGGTCCAACTTACAAGGTCCTTCATGAGGACTGTAAAAACAGATTAATGATATGTAGAATCTGCAACATCATCTGCTGTCCTTGGGGAAGGTTCAGGCCTGTTTTCTGTGTCTCTGACTTCCTAGTGGCTTTCTTGGCAGGAGGTTTTAGGTGTCTTCACCAGCAGTTACCATACTTCACCATAATTTACCAATAATTACCAAAAATCTTGCATATAGAGGGCTTTGGAGGACTGAATTGTCCCCTCTTTTCTACTCAACTCACTTCTAACAGGAGAGGGATGCAGAACAAGACTAACCTTGAGAAAAGCAGTGGCAGAAGGAGCTGTGTTGGGAGCAATAGTCTGTGGAGCACATCAAGAGCTTGTGAACTCTTAATGTAGCCAGAGGCCATCTCAAAGTAACAAATGGACAGGACGTAGCTGATGGGTTGTGGCAGGAGGTGGCCAGAGATACCCAGGAAGGGAAGAGAAGGTGTTTGCTGAGGCTGCGTGAAGCAGCTTCACAAACTAACTTGAGGAACAAACCCAAGATGGATGTTCCCAAAAGAACACAGCTGCAACCCTCTTTTGGGGAGCTGGAGCCACAGAGGTGGGCAGCTCCAGCCTGACTTTGGATGTAGACACATCAAGGTGGGCTGGAGTGAGGTGGCAGCAGGGATTGAGCTGTGTCTTGCCTGGAGGCTTTCCCTCTGACCTGGGCATGCTGGATGCTTCACAGAGGTTTTCCATGAACACGGTGCCTAACTGGTGCTGTGGAGATACATCCCCTTATCCCTCTCTCTACAGAGGGGCTGTCTGGTTGTTGCATTAAATCATAGATTCATTAAGGTTGGAAGAGACCTCTGAGGTCATCAAGTCCAACCATCAACCCCACACTACCATGACCACTAGACCATGGCCATAGTTTCACGTGCTATGACCTAATTACAAAGGTGGTGGGTCAAACATAACAAGTCCCAGTGGTGTGTGAGGGCTGTGGCAGAGCCATGTGTTTGCACATCATTTCCCAGCCTCTGGTAGAGATTTATCTCTATATTTATGCTCGGGTACAAGGAATCTTCTGCTATTTGAGTGAAACGGGTCAAAATATTATTAACTCTAACTATTCCCACCCTGAAGCTTTAACAAAGTGTTGCCACATCCCTTGTGTAGTCAAGGAGCTTCTGAGGCAGATGTGGTCTAAGTAACACTAAACTGCATGTAGCAAGAAGGTGAGGAAAAGGAGTGCAGGAATATTTGCTGCCTTGATCATCACTTGAAGACAGAAGGATGAGAAAGATCTTTGATGATTAAGATCTTTGATCTCTAAAATGATGAAAAATTTAGAAACACTAGAATGTACTCCATCTTTACACAGTTGGTGGGACTTTTTTGGGTCAGTATCTCTCTGCTGCTCTTTCCTTATGGGGTCCACACCCAGAAAACCTTGAGGGCAGTAGCTTGTTTTTCAGGTGCTACAGGTGATTGGTCATTGATGAGTCTGTGGAGCTTTTTTCCTCTGGCCTTCTCTCTTAACTGTTGTGTGTGTTGGGAGTCATCTTCCAAGTTCATGTGCAATTGTGGCTGGGTGGAAGGCAATTAGTTGGGTCCTGTGGAAAGTGGACCTGGCACAAAAGCATCACAAGATGCTGGTTCCAGCTTGTTATAGCTTGAGGGATCTGACTAAACCCTCCCAGTCCTGCTTTAGGTGAAGCCAACCAGTCTCCACAAGGCTGTTGCTGACTCCTACTAGCTCTACCTGAGGCTCACATCTCCAGAACACTGATGACTGAGTAAAACCAGTGTGTAAAGTCATCCTTGCACATCTTGGGTGTTGCTTTCCCTTTCTGTGGTTCCAGATAGCAGCTGGGAGAAAGTTGGTTTGGAAAACAAAGCTGTTAGGAACTGTTTGTTTAGACACAAGGCAAAACAAAAGTGGAAAACAGAATCTGTCTATTCCCTTCAGCCTCCCACCTTCTTTTTGTTTAAAATGTCCACACGCCATTTACTTTCAATAAACAAAAGATGTTTCCTATAAGCTGGTGTTTACTAGGAGGGAAATGGGATTTATTAGAGAGCAGAAATCCCTGCTCGTGCCTGTGTGTTCAAACTGCAGCAAGAGTTCATAATTTTATAGACCTTTCAAGAATAGATTTCCTAAAGCAAACAGTGAGGAACTGTTAAATTATAGCTGTGTAATACAACGATGTAATTGTGTGCTCAGGACTAATGGCTTTATTATTCTGTACCCAATAGGAGTGGTTTGGGCTGGTGGGAGATAACGTGCCTTTCCTGAGATAGCTCTGGAGCTAATTCAGAGGAGAAGGCAATTTTAGATTCTGGGGCAACTTCTTGTCTGGTAATGAGGGAGATAATGTCTGTATGGGTGTTCTCTTACTCCAGCTTTCCTCCCCAATCATGCAGGGAGGAGCAGCTTCCAGAAAAGCAATGTACAGCTTCTCTCTACAGCCTGAGAGCCACCGAAGGCTCACACTGCCTCTGAGTTAGGGTCTCAGCTTCTCCAGCATTTGCTTGGGGTGTCTCTGGGACCTGTTTGCCCTTTAGAGGGACTAGGAGAGCGATGCAGTTCCCCTCCAGCATGGTGGGTGGTGGGTGCTGTGTCAGTGCCTCTCCTCAGCCCTGTCTGAGCTCAGGAGCCCTGCAGCACTCCCAGGCAGTCAGAGCATGGTGTTGGAGCTGGGGGCTTTGGGACTGTGCTGCTGAGTTCTTCAAATCCCTGGGCATGAGCAGAGATGACCTCAGTGCTGGGCACATTGAGACCCAGGGTTGAACCTCACCTGCCCTTTTCTTTCCACATGGAGCTTAAGCAAGTTGTGGTGCTGGATGCCTGGTCTTGCCTCTGTCTTCCATGTGGCTGTGGCCTCCATGTGACCAAAAGTCAAAAATTTTGCTGACCTGGCTGGGAATGAAGCTCTGAAAATAGGGGCTGTTGGAGGAGGGTCTGTGCTCCTCTCTGTATGAGAAGCACAAGGGGATGAGGTGGTCTTGTCCTTGAGCTCCTGCTTCCTCTGGACTTGCAGTTAGCCTGTCTGAGGATGCCTGGAGCCTGGCTGGGATCTCCAGCAGATGTGTGCATGATGCCCTGGCCTTCCTCCAGCTCCAAGTCATTGCAGTGACCTCTACTGAGACATGTATGTTGAAAGGGACTGATCTCCCGTGTTTCTTGGTTTCTTTCTCCTGATTCTCAACTTTTGCATGATCCATTGGGCTCATTTCTGGCTGCCCTCATGCTGGAAAATCTGGTACCAGCTTATTTGGGCTCTTGGAGGAAATTGTCTTTGCAAAGAGAGCTGTGGCTTGTAATGAAATAGCTTTGTAGTGACCCAGTTTCAGTGCTGCAGTATGTCTGTGCTGGCTTTCAGGTTGTTCCTGGGCTAAAAATATGGCCCATTAAGACTTCTGGAACAGGATGTAACCATATTTTAAAGCTATTTTATTCCTTGTGTGTTATTGCTAAAGTGATTTCACTGATTTTACTGCATTTGGAGACCTACTTTGTAAGATCACTTTGAAGTGGAAGTTGAGGAAAGCACCAGGAGAGTGTGTGTTCCTTATGGTGGTGCCTCGATGGACTGGGACCTGGGGGGCAGGACTGGGGAGCCACACTGGTGTCTGGAGCTGACTGGAGCAGCTATTTCCATGTCTGATTTTCTCTGCCCCCAGATGACAAAGAGATTCAGAATGGCAGGGAAAAGATTAGCATTAGGAGTTTTACCACCTACTTCATTTGAAACTGGATGCGCTTGAGATGTGTTGAACAAATGGACAGTGGCCTTTCCTCCTCCCTGGGGATGGCTTTTACATGGATGGGAAGCTACAGATGGGGCCCAAGGCAGAAATGCAAATAGGCAGAGCTGTGATACGAAGCATTTGGCAGCATCAGGGGCTTAAAAGCTCCCTCCCCACGGCTGCTTGATCCTGCTCTCTGGGCTCTGCTGACACAGCTGGTTGTGGGCTGCACTGTGAACTGTGCGAGTGGAGCTTTGGCCTCACAACTGGGGGATTAGGGCCTGTGCTGAGGCCAGCCAAGCCCAGTCCATCCCAGTGCTGCTCGTGAGAAGCCCTCAGAGGTGTCCTGGCTTTGGAATGACTGCTGTGATTACAGCTCTGCAGAGGAGCGCCGTAGCGAGCGTGAACAGCTAATTAGTTTTTATAACCCTCTTTTGTTTGCTTTTGGAGCCACGAGTCCCTCTCTTGCTTGCCTGGCTCCCGTTGGGTGTCGTGACAATGTCAGCACCAACGTGTGAAGCTCATGTTACTCGAGGAGAGCTCAGGCAGGTTTGGTTTCAGCACAGGTCCTGTCCCTGAGCTCTTCCAGCACCTCCCTGACAGGAGGCGAGCGGCGTCACAACAGGTTTGGCCCTGAGACTGTGAACAAAACAGTTTTGAGGGGCAGATCTCCCACAGCAATGAGTTCAGGGGGGGGTTGACTGGTTTTTTTTTTTTTTTAGACCAAAAGGTCAGATCTGTTGCCTGGGTTATGCAGAAAGGTTTTGTTCTGGAACAGCCTGCTCCTGATGAGCTCCTGTTGCTGCTGAACTGCCAGGCACTGCTCTAAACACTTTTTTCTGTGCTTTCCTCATGGGTGAATGTTGGAGAAGTCACTTTTTCCTGCACTTTCCTCACGGGTGAGTGTTGGAGAAGTCACTTTTTCCTGCACTTTCCTCACGGGTGAGTGTTGGAGAAGTCACTTTTTCCTGCACTTTCCTCACGGGTGAATGTTGGAAGTCACTTTTTCCTACACTTTCCTCATGGGTAAGTGTTGGAGAGTTCAGTTTTTAGGTGATACGTTCATTTCAGGCTGGGAATTTTTGAGTGCAACAACTTGGGACAAATTTAAAACACCCCTGGTTTTGAGCCTGCCCTGCTTGGAGTTTGGTTTTAATCACAAGTTTTAGTAAATTGAGTCTATTGAAAACATTCTCAGTGAAACTCCCTCTTTTTTTTATCCCAGAAACTGTTAGCTGTCTTCAAGAAACAATATTTTAATTGAAGCCATGATAAAAGCAGAGCAGCAGCGGTTGTTGTAAAGCTTAATTTATTAAACAGCTTTGTTTTTAATGCAAAAAAAAAAAAAAAAAAGGATCTGTAAAGAAAAAAAAAAAGCTCTGCACTTTAAAACTGTCAAAATAAAACCTACAACTTTGAAGTCTTAAAATACTTTGGGAAATGCTGAATGTTTTTGACTGGTTATATGGAACAGCTGAATTGACTTAACTGGAACAAAATTAGAGGAACAAAGAGGTTTTGTTTCCAGAGTGTATTCTTTGCCCTTTGACAGGGCTGTCTGGCTCCCACTCCCAGTTAGATACCCAGAGCAGGTCTCTGTCAGCTTCCCCACTTTGCTTAGACTTTCCACACAACCAACCCACTGGAACAACAGTAACATGCTTATAAAAGAGCAAAAATTACTGGAAGATTCAGAGGCAAGAGCAGAATTTGAGTCTCCTTAACTATTGTGCTGGTTTTTTGAAGTCTCAGTCTCATCTTGATGGTTCCTCTTCCCCAGTGCCACGTGTCAGTGTTGAGTTGGAAGATACCACAGCCTAGCAGGGCTTTTCCTGGCTGGTGGTTGATGTTGCATCCATGAGTTGGACCTTCTCAACATGGTCTCAAGAGACTTACCTTCCATGGAAGATGCTCTGAAAGTCTCTCAGTAAACACTTCCCATGCACACAGCAGCTTTCATCAGCAAAATGTGAGGTGGTTTCTCTGCCCATGGGGCATCCTTAGCGTGGTGACTGGCACCATGGCAGTGGGAGGTGCTCATGGGCTCTGCTCTTCTGTAGCCATCACTCAGGGCTATTTGCATGAAAACAGGCACTCTGTAAAGTCTGTCTTCTATTGGGAAAGGGTAGACAGCAGGAGGAGAGAGCAGCTGAGAACTGAGCTCTTGTTCTTTGCAGGATATTTGCATGGAAACAAAAGAGGGTGAGAAGCTGCCCAAGGGTGGGATCTGCAAGGAGAAAGGCCCCAGAGTCATTTTCTGTGCAGCAGCATCAGGTCCACGTGAATGTGATTTTGACACTGTTGTGTGCTGGGGGTCTCAGGGGTGAGCCACAGATGCTGCTTTTGTTTTCAACTTCTCTAGGCCTAAATCCTCTGCTCTTAGTCTGTGGGAATTTTGCTGCTGCCTTCACTTCACTAGAATTAGGGCTTTTAGGGTCTGCTGCTGAAGTAATAGAATTGTAGAATTAGGTGGGAATGGTGCAAGTTATCTGTTCTTCCCAAATCCCAGCTTGTAGAAGAGGTAGGATGCACTGTGTAGATGTGGTGCTGAGGGACATGGTCTAGCAATGGACTTGCAGAGTTGGGTTATGGTTGGACTGGATGATCTGCCCATCTCTATGGAAGAGAGCACCTTACTGGTAACAGCAAGGGCCAATACATGTCTCCCTCTTCCATCACTGCCCCTGCAAGGCCCAAACCTCTGCTCAAGAGCTTTCATGTCCTTTTGAACTACAGGTATCAAGTTGGTTGCAAGCCAGAGCACTGCCTGAGCAGATGAGCTTTGGATTTAGTAGCTTCCTTAGAAATAAGTGTCAGCAAGGTGTCAGAGAGGTTAGGCTCATTACTAGATCTCATTAATTCTGTGGAATACCCTGTAGAGAAGGTATTATTAATTCTTATTCTGTTGACATATATTAACATATATAATAGTTGTGTAATTGTTACTGATAATTATGATAATATTAAGCTGCTTCTCATAGACAATAGTCAAAATGGGTATGCAGAAGGTGCTGTGGGTGCTCTTAAATCACAGCTGATGGGCAGGAGGGTGCTGGTGTGGGCACAGTGTGGGGAGAGGTGCCCTTTTTCTGCCTGGGAGCAGAGGCTGGAGGCTTCACAGGTACAACTGAGTGTTTATCTGTGCTGGTTGGTTGGGTCAGGGCGTTCCTGTGCTTTTGGCAGTGATTTGGTGTGTGGGTGCTCCTGTTGCAGTGATGCACAAGTTAAAAAGACATTGCTGAAGTCACCTAAAGGGTGAGTTTGGAGAAGCCTCTTCTGCTTTGTCTTGCAGAGAGATCTCTGTCAGTGATAGTCCTTACTTAAAACCCTCTCACTCCAGGCTTTTCAGATCACTACCTTAGATGAGATAAAGCTCTTGGTCATGAGTGTTGTGTTTGCCTACACACTTGCTACCCTACTAGGCCAAATCTTGCCATAACAGAAAACCAGAGGCTGCCCTGATTTTTGGATCATTAAAAGAACTCCAAGACAATGTGAAGCTCAAAGTTCTGGATTAAAATGTGTTCTCCCAGTACCAGTTTTTATATGTAAGAAAACAAGCACATGGAGACCCACAGCAGTTGCAATACAAGGTTTGGCTCAAAGGGTACAGCTCTTTTTTGGTTTACTGGAAAATAATACACTGTGGCAAATCTGAAAGACAGATCCAGGGTAACAAACCAGCATGATTATAGCTGAGAAGTAATATTCAGGATTGTCCAAAAACCAGATTAACTTTTCAAGCCAGCTTTCTCTGATGCAAATTGTCAACCGTTGTGTTGCAATCAAGAGTGGGAATAGCAAAATATGAAATGGCGACTCGTAAAGAGGAGCCATCTAAAGTGCTTTGTGTTGCAAGATGTCATGAAAATGGTTTGGAAATGTTCTGTGTTGTCCCTCAGAGCAAAGCCAGCTCTGCCAGCTGGCAGGTGCCCTCAGCTCTGCCTGGGCCCGGGGATGTGTGGGGTTGGGGTGTGTGCTGGAACATCCCGTCCGTCTCGCAGGAGTCAAACCAGGGTTGTTCCCAGCAGTGCCTTTTGAACAGAAATACATGCATTTTAAAAAGGCTTTGTCCAGTGCAGGTGTAAAAATCTCCAGCTTGATTTTCAGTGTCTTTTTTTTCTGGGTAGCTGTTCTGGGCAGCACGGGGGTAGTTCTAAAATATATCTTATGGTTCCTGGTCTGTAGGATCAATACAAGTTGCATTCACTGAATGTCCTTTTCATTAAGTTTGTATTATTCAATATAAAGGATGGTTTTTCTTCCTTCCTCTTGTGCCCCCATTGCTCTGTGTTGTAGTTCCCTTGTGTCTGGTACTTGGTGTTACAACTCCTGTTTGCTTTATGGATTTCTCTTCCTGCTCCTTCCATTGTTATCCTTACCTGGTTTGGGGTTTTGTGTGTAGCCCAAATTAAAGTTGTGCACTCTTTGCAGAGAGCATCTTGAGCTTGAAATTTTGTGGCTTGGTTTCTTTTTTAAATAGCTTGTATTAAAATTATGTGCTCTTTGCAGCAAGCACCTTGAGCTTGATTTTCATTTTGTTTATGAGGTGTCCAGGGCAGTTCTACCTTGATCTTCAAGCAGGACCACCCCAAGCAAACTAACCCAACCTGCAATCCTCATCCTGCCGAAGCTTAGAGGTTCTGATTTCCCCACTTTTTGCCAAGACCCTGCTGGGCCAGGTCCAAAAGGTGAATTCAGACACCACTCAGCTCCTCTAGAACTTTGTTTCCAGCTTCAACCCTTGCATCCTCTCCCCTTGGTCTAATTAAAACCCGCTGTAACGAGCGCTGTGAAGCCAGCTGCCGTGCCTTGGCAGGTAGTGAACGTGGGGCACTGAAACCTCCAGCTAATCCATCCCTGCTATGAAGTCATAAGAATCTTGTTAATTTTTAAAAAGCCCTTGATGCCCACTAATCCAAATCAATTTTCATTTCTTTCATAAAGTCCTGCTTCCATTTAGGCTTCGGCGAAGAATTACAGCTAATTTGTTCGATTTTATAACAGTATAATTGAAAAAGTGATTTTAATGTCCTGGCAACCATATTCCCTTTCTTTGGTTGTTAATGAAAGAATCCATTAAAGTTAAATGATTTGGGCACAGATTCAAGTTGAATCGCCTGAATAATTCTAGGGGAGTGTTTGGGACCATCTGCTGCTCTGTCATTGGCGTTTGTGTTGTAAATGGGACCGAGAGAGGGACTTCACAGGTCTTGGTCGAACCATTAAGCAGAAAATATCATTTTAATTTTCTGATCTCAGTGTAAATATAGTGGAAATACTCAGGGGGGTCGGGGCTGTTGTGGTCTGCACTCATAAATATCAGTGCTGAGCTCTGCTTCCCCATCCTTTTCAGGGGCTCTCATGGCTGTTTGTATTGATTACACCACATCATTCAGCGTGTTGTAAGTTCCTTTTAATGACAGGCAAGACAACTGGAAACGGAGCCTGGGAAGGGGAAAGTGCCTGTGATGGAGAAGTGTTCCTCTGCTGCCTCGAGTCACACTCCTCCTTTCTGTCTGGTACAGACAGAGCTGTGTGTCCTGGCACAGGGCTGGTGAGCGTGAGCACAGACAGCCCATAAATCAGAGCAGCCCTTGTCAGCGCCTTCCTTCCTTGCATAGTGTCCTGGTGGGTGATTTAGGGCTGCTGGGCCAAGCTGGCACTTGGGAGCTCAGCCCTTGTTTACCCAAGCAAGGGCAGTCAAAGGGCTCATGTCCTCCTTTCCCTATAACACACTCTTCCTCTTTCATAGAACTGTAGAATTGTTTAGGTTGGAAAAGACCTTTAAGAGCATGGAGTCCAGCTGTTAACCCACCACTAAACCATGTCCTTCACTGCAGAGCTTGCTTTCTGTCCTTGCTGACACATGACATGGCTGGGAAGCAAAACACCCAAGGAACCAAGCCATGAATTCCACAGGGGATGGCTCTGGCTCTCATGGGTTTGAGCCTGTGCCTTGGAGGTGGTGAGACTTTGGGCTGTTAAAGCTGGAAGCTCCCATCTCACAGCTCCCATCCCCACGTTGTGACCTGAGGCTGCTTATCACAGGGTTAATATTTACCCACTCAGCCAGGGCAAGTCTCCATCCCTGCTCCTACAGCCTTGCAATGTGAAAAAAAAGCAAAATACAATTCCAAGTCGTGTCTGTCTTTGGAAATTACAAGACATAGCCCATGTTTTTGGAGGCCTTTAGAATGGGAGAGCAGGCTCTGCTCTGTGAGCTTGCTCCAGGGCTTTACACTGCATTGTGCATCTCAAAGTTTGAGTTGCAAAGGCTGAGGAATTGTCTAGTAGAGAGGATGGGATTTATTTGCTGGAGCAAAGAGCTGCAGTGGGGACACTGACTCATCCCTCTGTGCATTGACTTTTCCCAAGGTGTTCAAAGCCAGGTTGGATGGGGCTTTGAGCAACCTGATCTAGTGGGAGGTGTCCCTGCCATGGCAGGGGGGTTGGAACTAGATGATCTTTAAGGTCCCTTCCAACCCAACCCATTCTGTGATTCTGTGAAGGTTTGAAATTGCATGTGATGCTTATTTTTGAATTTATCTTTTTTTCTCTGTAGGGCAGTGAGAAATGAACAGCTGAAATAGTCACTGTTGGAGCTGTGGAACATTTTGGAACATTTTTCAATTTAATGCGATTATATTTATATCTTTGGAATATACAAAGCCACTAACCTGGGGGGAAAGAACTACAAAATCTACTTCAGAGATTTAACTGTAGCCCACAGGTGAAGGATCTTGGTGTGTTTTCTTTAGTAATAGTTTCTAGTTGAGGGACTATTCTCAAGAGGCACGGTGCTGAAGTTTTTATCACATTCTGTACTTTTAGCTTTCACAGGCATGGAGAGATGAAAGCATATCCTAAAAATATGCTAAACTTAAATAGTTCAAGTGCAAAAATAGGTAATGTTGAGACAGGAGATCTTGCTTCAGACTCACATCAACCCTGTGTATGATGCATGACATAAAAACAGGAATTTAGCATCTCACAAAAGCAAAACGACTGGGTTTCCTTTCTGACATGGGTGAATAAAGCAGGAAATGTTTAAATGTTGTCCATGAACTCATGCAGATCTAAGCCAGTTGTTTTAGTGTGATGTGGTCGTTCAG
The DNA here is from genome assembly GCA_013401335.1 of Brachypteracias leptosomus. Taxonomy (NCBI): domain Eukaryota; kingdom Metazoa; phylum Chordata; class Aves; order Coraciiformes; family Brachypteraciidae; genus Brachypteracias; species Brachypteracias leptosomus. The sequence goes on from VYZX01033957.1 coordinate 23,113, forward strand.
AATGGCAAATATCAGGCTTATTCAGCTTGACCTGCTGCTCAGCAGCAAAATTACAGTCCCTGCAGCAAATGGGCCTTCTAATGTTAACACCAGCAGATAACAAAAATAGCATTTAATAACTTTCATTAGAGTTAGTGTTTCTAGGGCTTTGGGGCTTTGCTCTTTCAAATAATTTACATAAATTGCAGGTACAAGCTGCTGTGCCAGACTGTCCATCTGATTCTCTCTCTGATCAGAGGCTATTAAGGCACTTGTTTGATGGTCTGTTACCAATAATTACCTTGGATTGCATTAGGAGCATTTCCAACATTGCAGCTGGCCTGTATTTTTCACTAAGTGTGTTTCAGGGCCCAATTACAGGACTCTGATGTGTTATTGTTCCAGTGAGCTTGTTCAAGCTTGTAATTTTAATATGCCCCTACACTGTAAATTGATGAAGGCCAAGCCCAAGGCTCTGTCCTGAGCTCCCCAAGCATCCCATGTTTGCAGCAGCTTCTGCAGAGATCATCTCAGCTGTCCTCTTGGGCTCTTGAAGAAGGGGAAGGTGGCAGCAGGGAGATGGAGGCTTCCCCAGGGTTCAGTGTGCTGGGTGCTTGGTGGGAAAGGGATGGGAACAGCTCAGGCAGAGCTGGGGGTTGTGAAGATTGAGTGATTTTAGTGTTTTAAGTCACTTTGGCACTTCTTTCAGGGCAAGGGAGGCTGCACCCAGGGACAGCTTTCCCTGCTCTACTCTCCTTGGGAAGAGACCTGAAAAAGGCTGAGTTTAACAAGTCTAGATCTTGGCCTGCTCTAGGCTTCAGCTGCTGTTTCAGGAGCCTTTCTGGGGTCAGAGAGGAGAAAATACAAAGGCTGAACCTTCATGAAAGAGTCACACACTTCACCATTCACTTTATCATTATGGTTGCCAGTGACAATTCAACACAATGAATTAATTATTACAGCTATTGATTTGTTTCATCTTTCTGGACCATTTGTTTGCAGAGGATACATCAGAATACCAGACATCTCAGTGAAACTCAACGCCACCCTGAGAGCTGGTGCTGTGTTTATCCCTCTCTGCTGGGGCATCAGCTGTAGAGACAGAGAAGATGTTTGGACAAACCTGCTGCTTCTACAGAAGCATGAGAGTGTTTAGTCCTTTCTAGAAATCAGTTGATCTTTACTGGGTTGGGGTCTCCAGGGTTACCTGAGCCTTGAGCTGGGGGCTCTGATGGTCTTGGGTGGCCAAAATGAGCCTCTGCAGTTGGCTTCAGCCTTAGGAGCTTCAGAAGTGTCTTTAAAAATACTTAAAACAGGGACCTTTTCAGCTGTTTTGTTTCCTTAGTGCCTGGTATGTTATATTTATACACAAAGATTAATTTACTCAGGGCTTTGGCAGCCTTTGCTTTCATCTGAGCGAGTCTAGTCATTAACCTGTTTACCTTAATTACAGCTTTAGATAATACCCAGCTTTTCAGGTATGGCCTGTAAACAGTGCTGTGGCACTGCATGTGTTTGAGATAAAGTTTCTTTCATGCCATCTCTTCTGCTTTCTCATTTCTAGCTGGGGGTTTGAACAGAAAAAGGGCAAGAGGCTCTTGCCCATCGTTGTTCTTCAGGGATACTTGTGTTTGGAGCATGCTACAACAAATCAAGAAATTCTAATTAATTTAATGTTTCAATGGAGGCACTTTGTGTGCTTATAAAGATATCATAATGGACCACTGTGAAGTGAATGGGTTGGATCAATGCTCCAAAGCCACAAAACCTCATAAACTTTTGTTAGATGCAAAGATCTTTATGATTAAGTGAAATAGGAGCTGCAGGAAGAAGGTTCCAGGGTTGCACAGCTCATCTGCTTGGGACAGACACAGTTGACAGGGCTCAAGTACATTTGCTCCCATGTGACACTTTGGTCAGAAGGGTGTTTGGGCCATGACCCTCCAGACTCCTCCCGTGCAACTGGGTCTGGGTGCAAGGGGATGGCTCCTGGCATGGCCTCATGCCCTGGCCCTTGGCACAGGGATGGTGTGCCAGTCTCAGGGCAAGCTCTAGCTGCACGCAGTGCTGGTTGGGCACCCAGCTGCTCCTGAAAGGCTGGGATCTGCTTAGTGACAGGGGATGATCTGAGAGTCCCTTGCTGCCAGCTGGATAAATGTTCCTGCAGCAGTGGGAGATGCTGCATTATTAAACAAACCATCTAGCTTGTGTTTATGCAGCATCAGGGTAAAATCTGCTTCCCACTGGTGAGCACTGGAACCGCTTTGTTGTGCATGGGTATCAAGTGTTCATAAAATGGTCTTTCCAGCAGCCCTGCAGATAGTTTTAGGAGCCTTCTGTTCCAGAGAGGCTACATGGAGGGTGAAAGTGTAAATTTTCTTATTCTTAGTTTATTCATGTTGCTATTACATGGTGGAAAGTTCCAGTAACATCTGGTAACTGGGAAGGGAATGTAGGGATCTTGATCCCTCCATCTCACAAGCCTCGTTATAGCTGAGTGGAAGAATGTTTTCTGTTTTATTGTGCCATGGGGAGGCTGAAGACCTGCTGCACAAGGGGATTTAGGTGCTCAGTTCCTTGCTCAGTCTCCCATTCAGCCTCCAGATCATGGGAATCAGGTGCTCCAACCCCAGAACTCCTCCAGCTCTGCTTTCAGTTGCTGAGCACCCAGAATACAGACTTCACCAGAGGCCTCCATCCAGGTTTCTTTCTGGGTCACCACTTGCCAAGCGCAGTTGCCCTAAAACCAGGCTGAGACCAAGCTATTGACTTTTAATTGTCAATGCATAAAGTTTCCAAGAAGAAAGAGGGCTTTGTGTTGCTTTAATGGGGACACACTGAAGTGTAGTTGCTCTTTGAATTGGACAATGAAAACGTAAAGATTTTCCACAGCTCTGAGAGTGTCTGAAGAGCATCGGCAGAAGGTTGCATTGAGCAGGACAATGGCACAGTAGTTGGCTTGCTGAGAGGTAGGAAAACCCTTTGGAAGTAGCAACTCCACTTTTCTTCAGCGCCGCTCGCTCCCGATTAAACGAGATTAATGGTGCTGTTGAGTTCCACGAGTCCAGCATCCAAAATAAATACATAAATCACGACAGCGCGGAGTTTGAACTCCTGCCACCTCCTGTGGGCTGTGGAGGGGAGAGGGCAGCCCCTTGCTGTCCCCAGCTGATACCCCTCAGAACACACACGACGGCCCCGTGCTCTGCTGGCCCAGCCCGGGCTGCTCCCCTCTCTCCTGCAGAGGTTTGCTTTGGCTGGAGCTCCGCAAGGTGCACCAGCCCCTTCCAGAGTGCCAGATGTGTGTGCGATAGGAAACGTGCTGGCCGGGCTCCAGCCTCCGGGACCTGCAGCACAACAGCGGCTCCCCAGGAAAAACCTCCGGCTGCCAAGCACTAGGAGTGATGTCAGCTCTGGAAGTGTGTCAGATTAGAAACCCTTGTACTTTGCTCTCTGTGAAGTATTAATCTCCCAAGGCCTGTGCTGTAATGGGTCTTGTCTGGCTCGGAGCAGCTTTATTTGTTTTGGGCTGGAAGCGTTGGAGGGGTTTCGTGTGAAGGCACTGGAAGCTCTCCCTGGTTTAGCTGCTTTGGGTTGGGTCCTGTCCTTGGGCTGATCCTGGGGCCTCGCTCAGCTTTGCCAAAGATGAGCCTCGCCGTGAAGGTCTAAGCTTTGTGATTGCTGAGCTGGGTGTTGCAGGAATGGGCTGGGATTTGTAGGGATGATTGCGCCTGGGGATCTTGTATGTGCCCCTGAATTTCATTGACTCCCTGTAGCTGAATCACTTTGTCAAAGAGAAGATATTATATCTCCCCCAAATACTACTGTGGTGGCTTGGGTGGTGACATGTTGTGATCATGATGAGGAGCTCTTGGGGCTGGTCCTCACACCAGCCAGAGAAAAGCCTGAGCTGTGCCTGGATGGGTTTATCTGCTGAGTTATGGCAGTGTCTGTGTGTCTGACCCAGTGCTGTGTGTCCTTGGGGTGCTGTGCCCTTCAGGAGCTGGCAGTAAACTTCCCCATGGTCCTTGCTCAGGGTTGTGGATCAGCTGATTCCAGCTGTGCTAGGGACTGTACAAAACCCAGCAGCACAGATTCAGCAGTGCACATAAACACCTCCCTTTTGATTTATGCCTGTGTGGTTTGTTTTTAAAGTAATGACTGAAACACAACTTGTCCTCCTCTGAACAAAGCCATTTGTCTCCTGTTGAACAGTAACCTTTTATTTGCTCGTGCTGTGGAACAGAGCTCAAGGACACGTTTACTGCTGAGAGCCAAAATGTCACTGGAACAAGCATCTCCCTTCTCCTTGACTGAAGTGGTTAAATCCCAGGGAAGGGACATAACCCCAGGTACAAGGAGACAAGGTGGGTGTTGTGCTGTGCTCAGCCATGGAGTAGGAGCTCCCACCAGGTCTGGGGCTTGGAGTCTTGCATGTGAAAACACTGCTCTGAGAGTCTTGCCTCTGACCAAGTAATTGCAGAGTCAGGAATCTATCAGACCTCGCTGTGGTGGTAGCTCACACTTCACCTGGTTATTTATAGTTTGGAAATTACTATATAAAAATAATTCATTTTTTCCCCTTTCCTCAGTGATAAGTTGGGCTATTCCTGCCTCCTTCTGATGTAAAGATGGTAAGAAGAGGTTTTGTCTGTACCTTGAGATGTGTGATTTGGGCAGGGAGACGTTGCCTGGTTTAACATGGATTTTCCAATGGCTGCTTTGGAGCTGGAATCAAACCTGCTGCTGGCAGGGGCTGTGCTCCTGTGGAGGGCAGGGGACAGCTTTGTGCCTTGAAGGTTTCACAACCTTTGTTCCTCCCAAACGCCCTGTTTTTTATGCCACTCAACAGGAGACTTTTTAATTTACTTCACTAGGCCTGGACACTGGAGGTGGATGGCTGGCTGATGGGAGTGAGGAAATAAATGGGAGAAAAGGAACATTTTTCTCCTGGGCTGTTTTTGTGTGTAATGCAGCCTCGGGGTTAGCAACACGGGAGGGAGCAAAAAACCCCTGCAGAGCCTGGGTCAGAAAATACCATTTTCATGGGAACAAAATGCTCTTAACTTGCTGCATCAAAGACCTTTCATTTTGGGGCATGCTCTATGTTTGAATACATCTGCATTCCCCCAGATCTGTGTGTGTGTGAATGCACGTGTATGTGGTGTACATCTACATGTAAGTGTGTATTTGCACATGTACTTATAATCCAAAAGCCACTAGTGTCCACCTTGGAATAGCTCAGAGTTTGCTGGGCTTAGTGGAGTTTTTCTGGGCTTAGTGGAATTTAGCATGAACTCTGCTGGTTACCTGGGGCTGGATGGGCACAGCCTGCACTGTTCTTCTCTCCTCACAACTCACCCCTCTGCTTTTGGCCCCTTTTCCCCCACAGAAGTATTTTGAGAGGTCTCAGTTGTGTTGGGTGGTTGGTAGACAGGTGGTTTTTGTGTGCTGTGATGTAAAAGCCTGCTTTGAATGTCTGTTTGATGTTGCCCTCTGAAAGGCAGCACTGTAGAGGATTCCCTGGATTTCCATCAGCTGGAAACTTCCAGTTCTGCTGGGCTTTAATGCTTGAAACTACATCCAGGAGGAGCCAAAGGCAACAAGCTCTTCAGCTCCCCATCTGTAGCTGAAACACCTGCCTTGGAGTGATATGTGGAAAGACCTTCCAGCACCTGGCTCAGGAGCCCACCTCTGGTGGTGTTGATGTCTGCTGGAGTAGCTGTGTGAGGCTGTTTGGGGTAGTCTTCACTTCACTACCTTCTTGACCTCCATCAGGTGAGAGGGTGAGCAGGAGGCTGTGTTCAAACAGGGTCACCTCCTTTTCTCTCACTCCACGATGAAGGATGGAGGTTGGAAATCGTCAGCAGCTTCTGTGAGCACTTAACATTCCTGATTTCATTTGGCTTTGATCTCACTCGGAGTAATTTTACTCTCTTCTGATCCTTTCCCTTGAAGGGGCTTTTATCTCGTTGTCAGGCTTGCTAATTTAGTGTGGTGTTTTGAACCAGACCTCCTCCTACGTTCCCAGAGCCTGGAAGGTATTTATTTCTTAATCAAGGAGCATTTATACAGTTCTTTGGATATCTGAGGACAAGAGTTGTGGTGGGGCTTTTTGCACTGCCAAGGCTGGGTCCTGAGCCCTGCTGCCCCAAGCTCTGTATGTGCAAAAGGCCTATCCCCAAAACCCTTCAATATTTAATGGAATCATAGAATGGTTTGGGTTGGAAGGGACCTCAACCTCGAGGCCAAAAGGGCAGGAAGAAGGGCTGGATATTTTGAAACAGGTCAGAACACCCTGATGTTTTTTTGGGGGCTTCATTTGCCCAACTGGAAGCCTTCCCAGGCTGCATTCAGTGACAGACAGTGATGGGTTGTCACATATTTGACCTTGTTATGGTCTTCTTCTCCCAGGTGCTCACTTTGAGCCCTGAGGGCTGTGAGTACATCTGGGTTTTTTACGTGCCTTCTTGGTCTAGAAACATTTTTGGTGCTTCTGGAATAAAGGGCAGTGATTTGAGTGTGGTCACGAGCTCTCACCATTGCCTGGAGCCTGCATTGTTTGCTGTTGCAGTAGACACTTGCAAGCAGGAACATACAGATGCCCTCAAGGCTGGTTGCTTGGGAATGGTTTCTGCTGTTCCTGGCTGAATTACGTGGTTGGAACAGGTTTCCAGGACAAGAGTGACTGTTGCTCTTTAATGATGTTGTGCAATCATATGTTTATTGGTGTGAAGGCATGAAAGGAGGCAACCTCCTCCTGGCAGGAGCCAGTGAGATGGTGGTGTCATGACCAGCTCAGCAAACACACCTAATAGATGATAGAAACAAACCTGTCTGGTAGCAACCAGAGGTGGAGGATCCTTTGCTCCTGGTGTTACTATTTTCCTGGACTGTGGCACAACCATCACCTCTGAGGTCCAGGCTTCAAATGTGTTTTCTTCCAATGGTCCTTTCTCTTCTCTTGGTATCACAGAGACCTGCCCCAGGCTGCTGGGTTAGGGGTGGCTGAGCTCTGCAGTCCAGCACCAAATTTTGTAACTGGTCCTTTTCTTCCTGAAAATACCAACCAAGCAGCTTGGATTTGTAGGTTTTGACGTTGGGGAGAAGAGCTGGGTGATATTTAGGAATACAGAAACATCATCACATGCTTTTAAAAGGCAAATACTTCTTCTCCTGTGATGGAAAACATGGAGCTGTCTGTTCTCTCTCTGCTGCAAGCAGGTTGGGTTGATTTTTGAAGGATTGGAGTTTGAGAGGCTGGTAATTGCTTCTTCCCAACCTGTGCTGGCGTGGGAAGCTGCACTGCAGATCTCTGCTCTATTCCTGGCTGCCTGAGCCAGCCAACTGTCCTCTCGTGCTTCACCTTTGGAAGAGGAGGAGCATTTTCAGCAAAAAATGCCTTTTTAATTGCTGTCTGAAGAAAATAGAAAGTAGGACAGATAAAGGGGCTGTTTCCCCAAGTGATGAACAGCCAGGCCTGGCATGGAGCAGGAGCCTGTAGGGAATGTGGAGGCAGGAGAACAACCCATCAGTGTTCTGTCCCATGATGATGGCAATCAAGAAGCAGCAGCCAAGTAGGATTCTGTGCAGCCTCCTCATCACTGAAGGGATGTAGGTGGCCAACATCGAGGACATAGGTGGCCAGCATCAAGTTCTCAGCAGTCATTCTGCAAACTGGCAGCGATGACAACTCTGACAAGTTCCATCCCTGTGGGATTGGTGGGCACCAAATCAACCTCATGCGTGGGCAGGGTTAGACCCTTCCTTCCAGGGGCACCTGCAGTTTGTGGCACATGCCTTGAAATAAATAATTCCACCTTCCTGCATGTGTAATTCTGCGTGTCATTGCCCCTAATTGCATGCTTAACACATTCTCTTTTAAACCCCAGCCCTTTTATCAGCAGTAGGTACGAGCAGGTTTAATAGGGTGTTTGAATTCCTATAAAATTAATCTGTAGCCTTCTGCGATAGGGGACGGGCAGGGAGCCATGTGGTTCACATCCAGTGTTGATAAACTTGTTAGAGGAGCAGGAAACATTTCTGATTGGAGCAGTGACAAAATAATTTGGAGCAGAGCCATAAAAAGAGTGGATGGGGATGGTTGGAGAGCAGCAGAGATTGGAATTGCTGGTGTGTGGAAGCAGCGCTGCCAGCCAGCATTGACTTAGTGTCTCTGGAGAACTCTCACTGCAAATGCATTTTATTAATGGCAATATTCTTTTAGGAAATGCTGAGCCTTGCTTCAGAGGTGGAGCTCTCCTACGAGTACGTGGGTTTGGAAAGCAGCCAGACCAAGACCTGCTCAGCTTTGCTTGCTGGTGGTGGCTGCAACAGGCAGGTTGCCTGAGGGCATGTTCTGGGTATGGTGTGTTCACAGCTGGAAGATCCTAGTGTGGAAATGCATCCATCCATTCTCATTCTGGATTCACCTGTATGGGATAAAACGCTTGGATACAGCAGGTCACGTTTTACAGCCATTCTTTCACAGAATCCCAATGTGGTGGAGGTTGCAAGGGACCTCTGGAGATCACCTAATCCAACCCCCCTGCTCCAGCAGCTCACCCAGAGCAGGGGGCCCAGGATTGCATCCAGGCAGGTTTGGAATCTCTCCAGAGAAGGAGACTCCACAACCTCTCTGGGCAGCCTGGGCCAGGCTCCAACACCCTCACAGCAAAGAATTTTCTCTTCCTGTTCAGGTGGAACCTCCTGGGTTCTAGTTTGTGCCCACTGCCCCTCGTCCTGTCACTGAGCACCACTGACAAGAGTCTGACTCCATCCTCTCGACCCCTGCCCTGAGTTGCCCCTGAGGGCAAACAGGTGGTCGTTGGTGTTGGGGTACCAAGGTGGGCTTTGCCTGCATTTCATTGTCTTGTGGGTGGTGTTGGGCCTTGGAGGAGGCTCTGGTGTGTCAGCAGGTGAGGAGGAGCCCTGGAACATTGGGGCCTTCCTGCATCTTCTGTGCTTGCTCTTGCTGTAGCCATCACTTCACCTTCTTCCAGTTGTTTTGCTCTGCTTGAATCCAGCACGTAAAAATCCAGTGTGGACACAAGTGGTGGCTACTGGGAACAGTGTGGGGTGGCCAGAACAGTGCAGGTTGTGGAGCCCTAGGGATGTGTGATGGAGAGTGTTGTGCACAAGTGTCATGGGAGGTGCTGGCCACCTAACAGGGCTGAACTTCACCTGTTTTCTCCAACCATGCTTCCTTTGCTGGGGAAAACTGGGCTGTGGTTAACCAAGGAGAGAAACCCCCACTACAACTCTGTCTTTTCTTTGCAGGGAGGCTCTTGGAAGGGGATTCTCTGGAGCTGAGCTGTAGTGCTGGTCCTGCAAAGGTGATACTGGAGCCAAACCAGGCCGTGGTTTTGGACTGTAACCTGGCCCCTGGTGAGCAGGTGATCAACATCACGTGGAAGAAGAATGGGTTGCCACTAGTGGAGCAGGAACATCTCCACGTGCTTCCCAATGGATCGCTCTTCATCTCATCCCAGGCTGTGGCCAAGGACAGTAAATCCCTGGAGAGGGCTGATGCTGAGGGTAACTACTCCTGTGTGTCCTACAGCTCCCTGGGGGCTGTCACCAGTCAAACGGCTGCAGTCAGATTTTCAAGTAAGTATTGGGTTGTTTTTTTTATTTTCTTTTCTTTTTCTCCTCTCCTGGTGTTCAGACAGACCATCTGCCTCCCAGGGAGTTTGAGAGAAAGTGTCTAGGAAGTGAAATTCTATTAATCATGTGTAGGTGGGATTTGGGATCGTCCACAAATTGTCAGTGGTGCCTTCCTTGCCCCACTGCTGACATCTCTGTAGCTCTCCCAGGTAAGTGCCATCAACCATGAGCTAGAAACGGGACCCTCCTCACTCTCCAGTGCTTGTTCAGACAGAGAACTCAACACTTCACAGCCCTGAGTGCAGCACCTTCTGCCTGGGGATGTGGCTGTGGGGGTCTGACAGCTCTGGCTCTCCTGGCCAAGGCTATGATGGGCTGGTTGATTCCTTGTCCAGGTGAGGTTAGAAAATAATGCAAATATAGTAACACTTCTCTCTATTAGAGTGACTGAGATGAGTGTTGGTGAATGCAGCTGCACAACACACTGTGAGGTGCTTTTGCACCTAGTCTTGAACACATCCAGCATTGGGGCATCTACAACCTCCCTGGGCAACCTGTTCCAGTGTCTCACCACCCTCAGAGTGAAGAATTTCCTAATCTAAATCTACCTTCCAGTTTGAAGCCATTACCCCTTGTCCTATCACCACAAGCCCTTGTGAAAAGTCCCTCCCCAGCTTTCCTGTAGCCCCCTTCAGATACTGGAAGGCCACAGTGAGGTCTCCCTGGGGCCTTCTCCAGGCTGAACAACCCCAACTCTCCCAGCCTGGCCTCCCAGCAGAGGAATTTCAGCCCTCAGATCATCTTTATGGCCCTCCTTTGGACTCACTGCAGCAGCTCCATGTCCTTCTTGTGTTGGGGACTCTGGGGGTTTCCCCAGGGCAGAGCAGAGGGGCAGGATCCCCTCCCTGCCCTGCTGCCCACGCTGCTGGGGATCAGCCCAAGATGCAGTTGAGGCTTTTGTGTGAGTGGAGACATCTCAAAACCCCAAGACTGGCTTAAATTGCCCTTCCCTCCCCCTGAGTTTTCCAGAAGAGCACACAGAGGTGATGCATCTCTCCACCCCAGTCTGGTTTTCTTCCAGGAGCAGAGAATTTCAGGTGAACTCCCTCCTTGTGCACACTCATGTGCCTCCTTTTATTACCATCTGCAGAGGGAAAGTGCTGCTTCTGAGGCACAGACACACACCTGACATCACACTCTCCTCTCTGAGCAGGAGCAGCAGGGGAATTGATTAATGAAATGCATCTCTGGCTTCGATTTGTTTTGTGGGCTGGGCAGAAGCACTTGCTGCATGAGCATTCAGCTGCTGCAAATGAGGATTGTAAAGGCCTGGCTTGTTTTTTCCCCCTGTGCCACTGAATAAAGTGACTGTCTGAAGCTGTCTAGGTGGAGCTGGAGTTATTCTTTGTGCTGGTTGTCCTGTAGGAGAAAACCTGTTCAGCAGGTGGGTTATCTTATCCCTGCCATCACCTCGTGCTTTGGACCCACAGCACATTCCCTTCCCAGGGACCAGGGACCATCCATGGTTGGCCATCCATCCACACCTCGTGGCAGTGGTGGCCGTGGCAAACAAGGAATGAGTCCCCAACAACTCTTGGTGTGAGTGTGACCACAAAGTGAGCATCTGCTCAGGCTCTTTGTGGCTTTCTCCAAGCCCTGCTCCCACGTGGGCATTATTTTCCTTGTGGAAAGGTGTAGCTTTCTCCCTGTTAATAACCACATTGGTGGAGATTTGTTAAAGCTGTTAATTTAGGCTTAAACATTTTGTGTGAGGGAGGTTCTAGGAAATTACAATAATTGTGGCTGTCAGCTCAAGACGTTTGCTGTGCCTGGAGGGAACGTGGCTGCTGGCAGGGAGAGCAGGAGAGCTTCAGTGTGTTCTGCACCACAGCAGGAACCCACTCCCATGGGCTCTCCTGATCTGCTTTCCACACAGAGAGCCTCTGGGATTTGAGGCAAGGCAGACTGGGACTTGCTGTTATTCTCAGGATTTATTTTATGTTGTTTATTAGGTGCCTAGGTGAGGGAAAGCTGGTGACTGCAGGCAGAGCCAGGAAACCTCCAGCAGAGAATGCTCTGGGCCATCTGCAGATAGGACAAGGAGTAATGGGTTCAAACTGGAAGAGAGGAGATTTGGATTGGAACTTAAAAGGAAATTCTTCACTCTGAGGGTGGTGAAACACGGGAAGAGGTTGTCCAGAGAAGTGGATGCTCCATCCCTGGACGGGTTTAAGGCCAGGTTGGATGGGGCTTGGAGCAACCTGGTCTAGTGGGAGGTGTCCCTGCCCATGGCAGGGGGTTGGAACTAAAGGATCTTTAAGGTCCCTTCCCACCTAGACCATGCTATGATTCTATCTGCTGCCAGGAGAGGTTAGTTTTGAAGGTGCCATCCTGAACACACACTGGCATTGATGGATTTTCTGTTAAACTCTTGAGTTCAGCAAGTTTTATTCACATGAGCTGAAAAGATCTTGTAATCCACAGAAGTGACTCTGTGTTAAAATAGTCTGCGGCGTATATTTGAAAATCCTAAAGCAGTTGGCTGAATTGCAGCCTTCCATATTAATGTCTTTTCCAGCTTTTTTTTCTGGGCAAACATTTTTCATTGCCACTTGTATTGAATTGAGAAACTTGCCTTGGCCGACAGCTGGTGGGAGAATTCAGTCTGGAGCTGCTGCAGGGAGCAGCGAGTTGCTTGAAACATGTGAGAACTATTTAAATGAAAGAAAACCCACTAATGACAGCCAAGGTTAAAATGGGTCGTGTTAAAAGCATTTAATTTTCAAAACTCTGCTTACTTTCTCAAGCTAACACTGCAGTGAAGTATGTGGTGTGTATGTTTGTGTGCCATCCAAAGAAAACTTCAGTTTTGGAGCCCTGTAAAATCCAAAGTAATGATGGATGTTGTTGGGACAAGCCCATCATGGTGTTGAAGGACCAAGAGGTCACTTGGGGTCTTTACAAGCACAACATGGTGCTTGGCCCAGCAGTCAAACCTGTTTTCTGCTGGGAATTTATGTTTATTGTGTCATATTCAGGATTTTTTTGTGTGTTATAGCATTGCTGGATGAATTTGTTCAGCAGGGTGGCTTTAACAGCAAAGGTGGTTTAACAGAGAAGCAGGAGCTGGTTCTTCTGGTGGAGAAGGATACAAACCTTCTGCCCCCATCAAGGAGCCCACATGCATATTCAAACCTCCAGCCTGTGACTGAGATGCCTGTGGGTTATCTGTTGATAGGACAGATGCTGACAGCCCCAGGAGGAGGATTTCTCAGCGGGGTTTCGCTGTGTGCGTGGAAGGGGAGGAAGATGAGGCAGCAGCTGGGTGTGAATGATGGGAAGGGTGTGGACAAAGCAATCACAAATGTTAGTGCTTTGTCTCCAAAGCAAGTTCAGCCTCTGTAGTGTAGAAAGATGCACATAGACAGGGGTGAATCTTGGAGAGCAAACAAGTGTCTCGGCGTGTATGAAATCACAGAATCCCAGCATGGTGGGGTTGGAAAGGACCTCTGGAGATCATCTGGTCCAAGCCCCCTGCTCCAGCAGCTCCCCCAAAGCAGGGGGCCCAGGATGGTGTCCAGGAGGGTCTGGAATCTCTGCAGAGAAGGAGACTCCACAACCTCTCTGGGCAGCCTGGGCCAGGCTCTGACACCCCCACAGCAAAGAAGTTTCTCCTCATGTTGAGGTGAAACTTCCTGGGTTCCAGTTTGTGCCCGTTGCCCCTTGGCCTGTCCCTGGGCACCACTGACAAGAGTCTGGCCCCATCCTCCCTGTGGGCAGTGCTTTTGTGTGAGTAACTTGAGATCTGGCTTTGTTCTTCCTCTCACCTTGTTGTAATTCCCTGTGGCTGGGGGAATGCAGCAAGGAAGGGGAACTACTCATCTCCCAGGGTTGTGGCATTTCCCTTCTTCCTTTTCTCATTCTACTTGTCCCTCCTAACTGGAGCACATGAACAGGCAGGGAAGCAATTTAGGTAACTGCTGAAACCAGCTAATGTCCTTCTTTTCTCTCACACTATTGCCTTAGAGGGGAAAATGAAGCAAGAAGCAAATTTGCATGTGGAAACCTTTCCATTATTGTTGCCCGGGCTGCCGAGGGTCTGTAGGATGTGGGAAAGGGAGGAATTACATTTCAAGCTACCTTTGGGAGAGATGAGCCTTCCTCCTAACTCATACATCATAAGTTCTCAGCACAAACCCTGCATTATTAACTCTCCTTCCCTCCTTCTCTCCCCAGCATTGTCGCGCTTTTTCCAGCAGCCGGAGTCGCAGACAGTGGAAGAGAATGGGATGGCCCGGTTTGAGTGTGGCATCGAGGGGCTGCCCTCCCCTCTCATCACCTGGGAGAAGGACCACGAAGCTGTTCCTGCAGAACCCAGGTGATTCCCCCATTCCTTGCCTGGGACAGCTTGACAAAAAAGAGAGCAAAACTTTAGGATGTGGAAATCCTCGGTAAAAAGGTAGAACGAGGATGACAAGCCAAGTTTGGACCTGATAATTAAGTGATATAAGGGGAGGTGTTCAAGGGGCTCCTGCAAATTGGTCCATAAAACAAATAAAATGAACTTTCAGCAAATGGTCTAGAGGTCAGGCAGGTTGGACTTGATGATCCTGAAGGTCTTTTCCCACCTACATGATTCTATGATTCTCTTCTAACTTTCTCCCAACATCCAGCCCACCAACCAAACAAACAAAAAGAGGCAAACCCTTTTTTATTCCTGATCTCTTGTTCTGGAATCTTTGCCATGATGGACCAAGTGCTCACCCTATAAAAAAGAGGCCTCTGTGTATGGACCAGGGCACAGCAGGCTGTGGCTGGACTGCCTTTGGCTTGTCCTCTTGCGTGAAGTGAGGTGGAAGTCTTTTGAGGGTTAGGGTCTAGCATGAGGAATATTTCTCCAGCTGTCTGTGGGGATAGAGTGCTGGGGGTCCTGGCTGTACCCAACTGAACTCCACAATGTGGTTTTCCTTTCATTTTGGTTGTGGTTTTAGAGACAGTCGTTTTCTTCCCTGTTTTCCCACAGAGGTTTGTCTCAGGGTTAATGATTCTTCTAGAGCCCTGTGTGTGCTCAGTAACCTGGGAGAGCTTTCCATTTGTTCTATTCCCACGTTTAGAGGTTATCTAGTAAAAGACCTTGAATTTTCTTTTTTTTGGGGGGAGAAAAAGATAAAAATCCTGTAGCATGACACCGTTTCCTTAATGAGAGTCAGTTACAGGCATGAGGATAAACCATTAGACATCACTCCTGCAGGGGATCAGTGACTGCGTTGTCCTTTACTTGTTAAAAACTCATTTTCTGTTCTGCAGAAGGAGCCGTTTCCCTCCCAGGGAAGTTAAGCCAAGAGGCAGGAGGGGAGGAAGGAAAGAGGAGGTGGGGGAAGCTTTAGGAATAGCTTTACAGCAGCCCCACTTACATCCTTCATTCTGAAGTGTGGCCTCTAAAGCTTTATAGGAGGCTGTTGCTTTGTAATGAGAAGAAAATTAATTAATAAAAAAGAAAGAAGAAAAACCCACCAAAAAAAGACAAGGCTGCAGAGGGAAGTGTGCCAGAGATAGGGCAATGGCTTTTTAATGAGGCAGCTCGATGGATGTTGTGAAATTACTTGCTCAGAGATTGCTTTCAACACGAGCAGCCTGGAAATTGTTTTCCTTGTAAAAGCCAGCCCGTAATCTCTGGCTGCAGATCTTGCTTTTTAAATCATGTTTTAGCTAATATGCTTTTTTCAGAAGGATTTGCTGCTTTTTTTTGGTTGTTGTCTGGTTGTTGTTGTTGGATTTAATATAACTGGCTTTCGAAGGAATTAAAGTGAATTCCAGGAAACGTTGGCTGCCAACCAGGGCTCTCTGGTATCCTTCCTGCATCACGCCTCGGGATGGGATTTCAGGGCAGCCTGGTTGCTGTGGCCTCCCTCCTGTGCTCACTTCTGATGGACCTGGGAAAACACAATCGTTTGGGTAGGTGGGCATCAGGAATCACAGAACATTAGGAATTGGAAGGGACCTCGAAAGATCATCTAGTCCAACCCCTCTCCAGAGCAGGATCACCCAGAGCAGGTCACACAGGAATGTGTCCAAACAGGTTTTAAACATCTCCAGAGAAGGAGACTCCACAACCTCCCTGGGCAGCCTGGGCCAGTGTCTGTCACCCTCACCATGGAGCAGTTTCTTCTCATATTTAGGTGGAACCTCCTCTGTTCCAGCTTACACCCATTGTCCTATCACTGGATGTCACTGAGCAGAGCCTGGCTCTATCCTCCTGACACTCTCCCTTTACATATTTATAAACATTAATAAAGTCACCCCTCAGTCTCCTTTTTTCCAAGCTAAAGAGCCCCAGCTCCCTCAGCCTTTCCTCACCAGGGAGATGTTCCACTCCCTTCAGCATCTTTGTGGCTGTTCCACT
The DNA here is from genome assembly GCA_013401335.1 of Brachypteracias leptosomus. NCBI lineage: Eukaryota > Metazoa > Chordata > Aves > Coraciiformes > Brachypteraciidae > Brachypteracias > Brachypteracias leptosomus. The sequence goes on from VYZX01033957.1 coordinate 39,101, forward strand.
CCCTTAATCATCTTGTGATGATTTCATATTGCAGAAGAGCGTGGTTGGGTGTGTGTACAAAGTCAGGCTCTGGGGCTATAGATACAAGCCTTGAGATAAGGCAGCTACATCAGTGTTTAGCATTTGAGAGGGGTAGAAAAATAATGAGAAACTGACATGGCTTTTTTTCTTCTTTCCTTTTCTTTATTTTCTTTTTTGTGTTGATCTTATCTTTGGACACTCTCATCAGCCTTTGCCCTTGATGCAGGTTCTACCATGGTGCCACCTCAAAGGGGCTCAGCTTAAAAAAATACGTAGACACCTCAAAGGGTAGAGAAGTTCTTACTGCTATCTGGACCCCCCAGGACAAGAAGGACCTAAAAGGAGCCAAGGAGGGACTTTCACAAGGACTTGTAGTGATAGGATGAGGGGTAATGGGTTCAAATTGGAGGAGAGGAGATTTAGATTAGAAATTAGGAAGAAGCTCTTCACTATGAGAGTGGTGAGACACTGGCACAAGTTGCCCTGGGAAGCTGTGGATGCTCCATCCCTAAATGTGTTCAAGGCCAGGTTGGATGGGGCTTTGAGCAACCTGGTCTAGTGGGAGGTGTCCCTGCCATGGCAGGGGGGTTGGAACTAGATGATCTTTGAGGTCCCTTCCAACCCAAACCATTCTATGATTCTGTGTTTTTCAGAATATGTTTCCTGCCCTGCTGAAGTTCAGGACAAAATCTTTCATATGTGAAGTATTTTGCAATTCTGGCTCTGAGGTACTTTGAAAAACCACGATCTTAAATCTGCAGCAGCTGCTGAGAGGTGACTTGCAGGATTTCTCTAGGCTGCAGTTGCTTTGGGGTGTGTGCTGCAGCTCTTGGCATGATCTCTTCTCTGGTTTAGGTGCTGTCTGAGTTTCACACCAGGCTCCAAATTGCTGTTTATTTTCCCTAGAGCCAAGATGAGTACTTGGAACTGGAGGTCTTTGGAGGTCGGCACATAAACACGTAGTCTGCAGTCATAGGATCTTTTTCCACATTTTGGCTCAGTGAAGGTTTTATCTGTGTGGAGAGGTTCCTTCAGCCAGGTGTCAGGAGTGCCTGGATGTGGCTCCTGTTCCTGAGCTGGGAGCCAAAGGACTTGCAAACTTTGACTCTGCACAAAGCTGCAGGTTCCTGACTTGTCCTGAGGCTTGGTGCTTCATTTTGTAGATCCTCAAAAGACTGTGAGGAAGGGAATTGGGCTGTTAGTGCCAGAATACTCCCTGCTACACACACAGTGCAGTGTGCTGAGCTGTGGGGTTGCAGGGATGTGGACACAGGACAGTGGTGCTTGATGTGAGCTCTTGAGCATCACTCTGGTGGTTGTCACTGAAGCTCCTCCTCGTGTAGAGTTTGCTCAGGGAGGAGCAGAGAGGAGAGCAGCCACATGTTTGTGTCCTGTTGCTCTTGCAGCTTCTTCCTTCTGTGCCATGGTAGCTGGGCCCTGCTCTGGGTGTGCTGCCCTTTAACCAGCTGCCTTTCACCCCCATTCAGGGTGTTCTTCTCAGATCCTGATGCTTCACTGTCAACAGCAAAGTGCTGAGACTGACGAGGTGCTGGCATTTCTATTTCTTTGTCTGTCTGTCCTTTGGTTTTTGTTTTCTGCCTAATCCATAGTGAAGGTGGGCAAACAAAAAGCTCTGCCCTTTGTGCAGAAGGACAACTAGCACCAGCTGTCTGCTCTGAACCATCGGGCTAACTTGGCTTCCTTGCAGGGAAGACAGCCTGGGGATGGAGCAGAATGCCCTTGCAGGCTGCCTGGGGGCTTCCAGTCCAGGGCTGCTGGAAGCCTGAGGAGCTGGAGGCTTTGTGAGCAGCTGGGAATAATTGTGGGTAGAGAAATCCTGCCCTTCTTCCCTCCTTGCTTCCTCACCTACGCTGGGCTTTCCCACCAGGACATGCTGCATCAAGTCTTTACTTCTGGCCTTAAAGGGACCATCTTGAGCAACATGTGAGTTAAGTCTCCTCACTCCTTGCTCCCAGCTCCTGCTGTGTTTAAAATCACAGTGGCTTCTTTTCTGCCCTCCAGAGAAGTGGGTGTGTTGGCTGAGCATGACCGTGGCCACAGTCCAGAGCAACCTGGTCTATCTGACCCTGCTCTGAGAGGGAAAAGACAATTTTCAGAGGTCCTTCCCAGCCTGGGTGAATCTGTGATAGATAATTGGAGTGTCTTTTTGTGGCTGGGAGCTGCCTTGCCTAGCTGAAATATGTTGATATTAATTACAGACTCAAATAGCAGATGCACGACAGAAATAAATATTATCGCAGTGGGAGGCTTCCCCTCCACAGGGCTGAGAGGAGACAAATATTTGTCTCCTTTCTCCTGTGTCCTGATGAAGCATCTTGATGAGGGCTTTCTGGGTGCCACCTCCTCTGAGGTCTCTGGAGCTTGATCCTGGGAAAAGTGTCATTGTAAGTAGCAGGAGCATGGCTTTGAGATGAGGGGCAGTTGTCCTTGTGTACATGGGAAGCTTCAGCAAGTCTGTGTCCATGAATCAGACTGGGATTGTGCCAGTGAAAACAGCATGGAGACTTGGAGGAGCTCTGCTGGCTTCTCTCTTTCCTCATCAGCTGCGAGGAGGACGAGAAGTGATGAGCTCAGATTGCAACCACGGAGGTCCAGGATAGATGCTAGACTCACAGCAGGGATATTTGTCTCTGGAGCAGCCTGCTTGGGGCAAGGGAGGCATTTCCAGTTCTGGAGATGTAGGATAAATGTTTGCAGGAGCAGCTGTGCTGCTGTTACCACGACTTGAACATGGGATGAGTGATGTTTTAGGTCCTTCTGGTTCCGTGACCCTCGCTCATGGCACTCCAGCTGCTCCAGCACCTGGAGAACCACAGTTTTACTTATCACATTGACTTATTGGGATCTTTGTGGATGGGATTCATGGTTATAACTTGTCTTTGTGCTGTTCCCGTGCAGTAGCTGCCATCCTTCCCCTTAGCAATTGCCTTTGAATGTGTCCTCTTCTTAATGAAGACTGATAACCCAGAGCTGCCTGTCAGGAGCTCAGCAGCTCTGTTTATAGAGCCTTGCAATTAAAAATGGATCTCATCTATAATTAAAAAGGATCACGTAGGCTTTGTGCCTTGCATTCAAGAATAAAGAGGCTGCCATCTAGGAATCCAGGCAGAAAATGGAGATGCTGACAGCCAGCTCCTACTTTCATGCTAATTGCTAATCATCTGCTTTGTTCAGTATAATGCAGCAAGGGTTGTGCTCGTGTTATGAGCCATGTCTCCATTTCACTCCGTGGAAGTGTTGCCCAGTAGCACCCCATGGGTGAATGGGAGGGGGATAGTGAATGCCCACCTCTAAGTTTGTCAGCTTGTGAAAGCCAGAAACTCATGGAAGAACAAGGAAATCAACCCAGGAATGGTGCAGCTTCAGGTGCCTTCAGGTACTTGAGGTGCAGCAGGAAAAAAACAATGTTCAGACTTCTTTGCAATGTGTATTTTCTCTGGCTACCAAACCTTTGTGAAAAGCAGGTGGTGAAACTGGCTGTGGTGTCCACTTGGAGACATCCACAAATCTATATGTTGAAATGTGTGTGTATGTAGCTGGTTTAAACTATACAGTTGGTTGGCATCAGCAAAGTCCTGATCTCCCAAAAGTAGGTCCTATGTGGTGAAGGCTCCAGGGTGATGGGTAGGTCTGTACTTGCTGCTTTTTAAGAACCCCCATTTGGGTTGCTCAGAGGTTTCATGGTCCCATTCTACTGTGGTTACCAGGACCTGCACAGGATACATTGGCAGGAGAAAAGGAAGGGATAGAATCCTAGAATGTTT
>VYZX01033957.1:43251-198107 GCA_013401335.1 Brachypteracias leptosomus
GGGGGGTTGGATGAGATGATCTCCAGAGGTCCCTCTCAACCCCTACCATGCTGGGATTCCGTGACAAGCCAAGACTGGCAGAGACAGAGGAAGATGCTTGCCCAAACTAGCAAGAGAAATGGAGGCTGGAGCAGTTGGCAGGGCTGTGTGTGCCCCGGGTTGCCTAGCAGGGTCTGGAGGAGGTTAAGCACAGCAACATCCAACTTGCATTGTGTCCATATTGCTGGCTCTTTGCTGAGCTCTTGGGTACACTCCAGAGATCTTTTTGTGGTGGTTGGGAGCAGCCTCAGCTGGGCTTTCTTCTGGTGACACAGACCTTTGGAGAGCTGCCTTTGCCTCCTGATGTGGGCGTCAGTCTTGAGTGCGTTTTTCTTTGTAAACCAAGAGTGCAGTGGGCAAGTCTGGACATGAGAGCTGAGAGCAGGAGTGCAGTGGGGGTCCCCAGACTCCTGCATCCTTCCCACTGCTCCTGGCTGCCTCCCCAGGTCTGTATAATCCCCATCCCACACGTGGGGAGTTGAGCTGTGCTGAGCTTTCCTTTCTCCCAGGACAGTTCCCTCTGCTACGTGTGTCTCCTGGTCTCCAGCTTTGACCTTGAAAGCTCTGAAATCCTTCCCTGCCTTTGTCAGGGATTGCCTTGCTTGGCATTCTGCTGCCAGTGGATTTTCACAGAGCTGCCTTTGCTGCTCATCCATCAGCAGGGAGCATAATTAAGTGTGGAGCCTGAGAACACACCTCTGATCAATGGATTGTGTCGAGGTAATCTGTGTGGAATCTGCAGAGAATTGGTGAGCAGTTGAACACTCTCTACCTAATTGCCAGCCCCTGCTAGATCCTCTGGGTGCTTAATGAGCCATGGAAGGGAGGGGAGCTCTTGTGAGGGGCAGTTTCACCCTCCAGAGATACCTCCTGCGTTGGGTTTGATTTGATAAGGAATATTGATCAAGCTACAAAGGTGCCTACACCATCCTTGGCATCATAACTGGTCCTGTGTAGTCATCTCGTGTAACTTTGCAGTGTTTAATCTGCTTTGCAAATGGAGGCAGTGGAAGAGGTTAAATGGGAAGCATTCCTTCTGGAGCACCAGCAGGCTCCAGCAGATTTCTGCCTGGAGTTCTCACCCAAATCTCATTTCTGCAGCACCACACCACCCGCTGGCTGCAACAACAAATATGTGAGGTTCAGTTTTGCACCAGATTGAGCGGGTAGTGATGAAAAACATGCCTGTTAAATCTCTGGGGTTTTTTATAATTGGGGAGAAGTATCTCTGAGACAGATGGGAAGCTGCAGTGACCTGTGCAGGCTGCAGGCTCCTCCATGAGTGACTGGCATGGTATTGATCCTTTTTTTGTTTCAGCACTTCATCTGAGGCATATTTTTGGATGCCTGGACTGGCTTGAGGAGTCTTTTCCCCCATTCAGAAGCTGCTGATAGTAGTTGGAGTGAAGTGGTCAGGCAGAGATCCTTTGTAAAAAATAAAACCAAACAAAAAATTCCAGGAAAAGAAATGAAACAAAAGAACAATAGCCTGAAATCCATCTATTCAGTGCTGCTGGAGTTGTTTATTTGGAAGTTTCAGGGACCAAACTCCTACGTGTCTGCAGGCAGGAGCAACTGAACCACTTCTTCCCTGCTTGCTGGTGGCTTGTGAGGGGTTTGTGCTGAGGTGAGATGTGACTCTGCCCTTTTCAGTCCTGCTGCACTGCCAAGGCTGCTGGAAAAGGTTTGTGTGGTGGAACCTAATGCCCTTCCAAGTGTCCCCTGCAGCTCTGGTGTCCCACTGACAGCACTGGGTAGTGCTGTGTGGTGCTGAGTCTGTGCTCTGATGGATTTTGGGGCCGTGCTGGTTATAATGCAAACACTTCCACTGAATTCCCAGCTCTTGGGTCTGGGAACATCTCACATTCATGCCTCTCTACCCCTGCCAGACAGTGCTGGATTTGAACTGGCCGTGCATAGCAAAAGAATCTGTTTCCCTAGAACTCTTCTGACCAGTTGTTCCCCATAAGATAACTGGGAATGGTTCCACCTCCCTTATTAAAACCTTTCCCCAGTGGAGTCAGCAATTAGCAGAACCCCTTCTGTCATATTCACATGGCCTAAAACCCCCCAAAATGCTGTTTCTTGTGCTGGTGTGAGTTCCCAGTGCTGTGGGGACAGCACGTTGTGTGTTGGAGGCCCAGCTCACACTGGCCTTGCCCAGGCAGGGCAGAGAGCAGCAGGGCTGTGAGCCCTGCAGATGTTTTGGCTGTGCAGACTTCATGGTGCAAATTTCCAGACGTTCCCCTGGGAAGCAGCATTTTGAGCTGGAGGGGAGGAGAGCAAAGCAGAGAGTCACACAGCCCTGCAGCAAATAGGGATAAATTGGATTTTCCCCTTGGATCTCCACTGCTCCCCAGCCAGTGGAGTGCAGGACACATCTGGCAGCTCTGTCCCTTCACCTGGACAGAGGGACACGGCAGCCCTGTGGTGTTCTCTGCCAAGAAGGGCATTAGGAGCTGGCTGCAGGAGGCTTTTCCCAGGCACCATCTGTGCTGCTGCCTTTGCCTGGGGTCAATTCTCAGCAGGGCTTTTGTCTTGCTCCTTTTTCTGGAGGCAGGCTCTGGACTTGTATGTAAAGAGTTAATTCCCTGTGTGTCCTGGTGGTGTTTCCAGGTGCTTGACATGGACAAGGAGGTGTTGCCATGCTCTGTAAAGCAACTCTCAAAGGAGGGTGGCAGAAAGTGACAGGACAAGAGGTCCAAACTTGAACATAGGAAGTTCCATCTAAACATGAGGAAGAACTTCTTTACTTGGAGGGTGGCAAAGCACTAGAACAGGCTGCCCAGAGAGGTGGTGGAGTCTCCATCTCTGGAGACATCCAAAACCCACCTGGATGCTGTCCTATGCAACCTGCTCTAGGTGAACCTGCTAACACAGGGCAAGGACTTCATCCATTCTGCTTTTAAGTGACACAAGGATGGTCATTGCAGAAGAGTGAGGAAAGGGTGGTCCTGGGAGCCAGGACTCTTGGGTTCTTTCCTCTGTTAGCAGGTCACAGAGGAGAATCAGTTCCTTATCACTTAAATTGCTGCCTCTGTAAATAGGGATGATGTAGTAACCTTGGAGTTGCCCTCTTAGAAGTGATGGGTCAGTCTGGAGAGTGGTGGAGGTCTCTCTGCTCAGGTCAGCTGGGCTTGCAGAGGAAGATGCAGGTATGTACCTGGTTGTGGGGTTTCCTCCTCATGTCTTCTGCCCCCTATTCCAGATCTGTGTGTGCAGAGTAGCTGTGGTTGCTGTGACATGGATATGGGTAAAATCTTTCCCTCAGACCAGGCTGGCAAGGAAGAGAATGTGCAACAGCCTTTCCCTGACACTGACAAAACCTCTGTGTGGTGATGTTTGTGTGGTGGTCTCACAGGATGTGTCCCCTCTGCCCATGCAGAAGAATGAGGAGCACAGACCAGGCTGATGGGTGCAGGTAGAGCAGGGCTGTGGTCTGGGCTGAGCATGCTGCTGAAGAGTCTTCCAGCAGATGAGCACGTCCCCTGTGAGCTGGGATTTTGTGGTGTGTTATTAGAGATGACACTGCAAGATTGCCCTTGGCAGAACATCATTTACATTGACAGTTGTAGCAGCTTGCTGCAGCAGTGTCCCAGGAAACGTATTTCCAGCCAAATATTTGTATGAAATATGATAACAGGGACAGAGCTGGGAGGCAGCTGAAGCAGCTTCACGTTTTGTTTGTTCTTTTGGTGTTTGTAGTGCGGTGGCTGAGGGGACCAAGGGACAGCCTGGCTCGGGGTGCTGGGACCTGGGTGGTTCCTGCTGCAAAGGAGCACACAGCTACTGATTGGGATGAGCTCTGGGGCTGGGGGGAAGGTGGTGATGAAGTGAGCAGCACTCACAGTTGGCCACCACCTCGCAGAAACAGACGTGCTGTTACCACAAGTGGATCTGCAGTCGCTGCATGTGTGAATGAGGTGCTGGCTGCTGGCCTGGGCCATGGTGCTGACGCAGGCTCTGCCCCCCTCACAGCCCTCAGCACGGGTGCCCTGCACTGGGGACAGGGCAGTTCACTCTGGGGTCACTGCTGCTCTGCTCTCACCTCCCTCACCACAGCCAGCCGTTGATTCCTTTGTGTGTGCAGCCAAGGGTGAAGGTCTCAGCTGGGCAGGGTGGTCTTCCTCCAGCAGAGGCAGAGGCAGCAGGGCCTTGGGGTGTTATGGGGCAGAGATGTGGAGGAGGAGGTTCTACAGCTGTGCTTGTGGGCACAGGAGGCTGCTGGAGGTAAGAGGGTCGTGGAAATACATATATAGAGAAAACACAGGGTGGGATGAGGCAACTGTATTTTAACTGTGGGTTGTTGATTTAACCAGTGAGTATTTTCACCTCTGGAGAATGGGACATCCCCATCCCAGCCTGCAACTGCTGTGTCCCCGTTCCTTGGTCCTCTTCTGCTGGCCACAGGCCTCTGTTGCTTTTCTCTCTCTTTTAGCATCCTGCTTTCCCTTGCCCTCTGCTCTCTCTTTACTAACAGTTAAGCCAGGAACCACTCTCCATTTGACACCCTGAAAGCTCAGCCATGAGAACTCTTATTTCTCTGTGTGTGTAGCTCTGGTTTCCTGGGCAGCAGGTACCTGGAGCTGTTTGCATAACGCTGGGTTGTGAGAAATGCTCTTGATCCTCCTTTGTGGCAGGGGATGCTGAGCAGTAGGTGTGAATTCAGAAGGAGGAGACACACAGTATCTGTAGCTTAAGAAATGAATCTTGAAAGCCAGAAGTGACCTTCTGCTTAACATGAGCTGTAAACTCCTACTCCATCTCCCTTTCAGTGCTAGAGATTTCAGGCACGCATGGAACAGGATTGAGACCACAGATTTTTGGGTGAAACTCGTGAAGGGCTGGTGCAGACACGTGTCAGGCACCCACCCAAACATGCAGCTCCCTCTTTGCCTGGAGTCGAGGGAAAGCTGCTGGTAGCTCAAGTGTCAGCAGCCTGTTCCCAGGAGCCCCAGGGGGAGTTCCAGCTCAGCTGTCTGTGAAGTTTTGCTGGGGCTATGATGTGCCACGCTCCTGACAGCTCGAGCAGCCTGTGGTGACAGAGGGTTTGATACAAAATTCAGAGCCCTCACCTCCCATTAAGCAGAACAGCCAAGCCCAGGGTTGGCACTGAAGTGAGTGGCAACAGAGGTGTCAAGGATAATAGAGCAGAACAAGAGATGTGGAGCTGGGAGTAGGTGAGCTGAGGGAAGCAGAGCTCTCCTACCTGCAGCGTTGGCTCTGCCTGGTGCTTGGAGCTGTCAGGCAAGGCAAGGCTCTTGTGGTACAGGCAGCTCTGCCTCCAGCTCCTGAAGACTAGAGGTGGCTGGATTCAGGGGTGGTTTGCAGGCCTCCAGTGTTCTGCATCTGTGTCCAGTGCTGGGCTCCCCAGGTCAAAAGAGACAAGGAACTACTGGAGAGAGTCCAGTGGAGGCTACAAAGATGCTGAGGGGACTGGAGCATCTCTGTGCCCAGGAAAGGCTGAGAGCCCTGGGGCTGCTGAGCTGGAGAAGGGAAACCTCAGAGGAGATCTGATCAAGAGCTAAAGGATGGGGATCAAGAGGCTGGGGCCAGACTCTTGTCAGTGGAGCCCAGGGACAGGACAAGGGGCACCGGGCACCAAGTGGAACCCAGGAGGTTCCATGTGAGCAGGAGGAGAAAGTTGTTTGGTGTGAGGGTGTTGGAGGCTGGCCCAGGCTGCCCAGAGATGTTGTGGAGTCTCCTGCTCTGGAGACTTTCAAAACCTGCCTGGACACATTCCTGTATAACCTGCCCCAGATGAACCTGCTTTGGCAGGAGAGCTGGACAAGATGATCTCCAGAGGTCCCTTCCAACCTGCACCATGCTGGGATTCTCTGATCTTTTATCAATCCAGATCTGCTGCACTTTTGAAGCTTCCTGAAATAAGAGCTGCTGTTGGGTTAAGCTCAGACTGAAGCAGGGCTTAAGTGTCAGGCTTCATTCAGCTCTTCTCTTCTGGTGGTGGTGTAACTCCCTGGTCCATCAGCACATCAGGGATCACCCCTGGCCTGTCCCGGGGGTATTGAACAGGCTGTGCCTGCACCATGAGGCTGGACAGGAGCTAAGAATAGAGGCTGTAATTAGGTCAGCAGCTTGCAGTGGGCTGTGGGACAGGGAGGCTGATGTGTTGGGTTCCTGATGGCACTTGTTAATTATTAACCATGTGTTAGAGCAGCACCTCGGGAGCTCTCTGAGGTCGAGGGCTGGTGGTGCCCTACAGCACTTAGAGCATCCCAACAGCTGGAGGGAAGGTGTTGCAAGTGTCCAGAGGCAGAGAAAAGCTCATGGTCTTGTTGCTTTAAACATGGGACAGACATATGGAGGAGGTTTGTCCCTGTCTCAGAGACCCACCAGTATCTACGTGCCTTGTGGTGCTGAGGAGCAAGAATGGGGTCAGTTGGCTCGGATCATGGGGGAGGCTGAATCAGGAGCTGAGCTGGGCTGCTCTTGAATATCTTGAATCACAGCATATTAGAGGTTGGAAGGGACCTCTGGAGATCATCTTGTCCAACCCCCCTGCTCCAGCAGCTCACCCAGAGCAGGGTGCACAGGATTGTGTCCAGGTAGGTTTGGAATCTCTCCAGAGAAGGAGACTCCACAACCTCTCTGGGCAGTCTGGGGTGCCAGAGATTGCTCAGGACACAGTTGGGAGTTTGTCTTCAGTAACTGGGAGATGTCTGTTCCCAGAGCAATGCCACGTGGGTTGTGGATGAGAGTGAGAAGCAGCAAAAGAGAAGGATGGGATAAAGAGGGGCAGGTGGTGTCACCAGACACTGTGACTTCATCCACAGCTTCAGACACATCAGGGCTCTCTGTGGCACTCAGCAAGTGTCCAGCCAAAGGGCTTTGACACAGTCTGTGGCTATCACTGATCTTTCCCCATGGAAAGCCAGCTTTCCTTCCAGACCTCTCCCAGGAAAACAGCTTTGCATTGTCCTGAGTTAATGCAGATGCCTCCATCTGCTTTGAGCTCTTCCTTCCAAGTTGGCAGTTCTCTGGTGCTGCCAGACTGTGTTACTGTAGGCTCCCAGCACGTTGTGTGTTCAAAGCATGGCTTGTAGGAAGCATTCTGTGTAGCTGGCATCAGGGAGACCACACCACGAGGTGGCTTCCCATAATATTTCTCTTCTCAAAGCTCTGCATGACAGTCCCATGAACGACCAAGTGCTGGCAGATGGAATGGGGCAGAGCACGAGCCCTGGTCACAAAGAAATCAGGTTGTGTCCTTCTGCAGCAGCCTCCAGCCTGTTCCCTCTCTGCTGTCACTAAGTGTAGGTGAATTGCAAATGGATGTGGTGTGGCAAATAAATCTGAATTGCAAATAGATGTGATGAAATAGGTGTGAGCCCCTGGGAAACATCAGCCTCTGAGCAGCAGAAATGGAGTGAAATGGCTCCAGTGGCTGAGACACAGTGAGGTGACTGCATAAGGGTCTTCTCTTGGCCATGCCTCTGTCTCATCTCTGTGCAAGAGGTATCAGATTATCTTTACCTGCCTCACAGCTTTTTGTTCTTGGTGGTTTCTCCTGCTTCACCCTGGAAGGTGATGTGCTGGCCTGGGAAGATGCCAGAGAGAGCTGGTGTAATGATGGTTAAAGAAGTGTGGGGATGTTCCTCCTGAACCAACACAACAGACATGGTCTAGGGGTCAGGGAGATGTTGGATGAAGGTTGTACTTGATGATCCTAGAGGTCTTTTCCAACCTCAATGATTCTGTGATTCTCTATGACAGATCTCCAGGCTTCCAAGCATTCAGACACACGGCCTGAGGTCTCCAACCTTTAGGCTGACTTGGACCTGCAGCAGAAAAGCAGAAGAGCAGCTCTCTTGGTGCAGGGGGGCTCCAGCACCTCCTGTTTATTTTGCCTGGCTCTGCTTGGAGCCATGGAAGTGTCTGTGCTTCCAAGGGCTGGCTGGGGAAGCGAGCAGGGATTCTCCTGCAGCCTGCCTGGCTCCCAGCCCTCTGGATGAGATGAGGAGCTCTTCCAAATGCCTGTGCACACACAGAGAGCCCATGTTGACAGCTTTACTGGAGGTGGGTGGTGGGCACAGCACTCTCTGACTGCTTTGCAGCAGAGCTGAATGTAATCTGGGTGTGGAAGACTTGGTGCCCTGAAGGATCAAGGGTTTGGGAGTGGGGGAAGAACCTCCTAAAAATCTAAATAAAAAAGGAAATGGTAATTTTTGGAAAGGGTGCGTGTTTGGGGAGAAGAGGGGGCAGTGTTTGACTTGGGGTACTCTGGGGAGACCTGAATTGTAGGGTGGTAGAAGGGCAGCACCCAACATCTCCAGCTGCTTCTGAAGAACCACTGGAGCCCGTCCTCTCCTGGCTCTTTGCTTTCCTGTTTGCAGAGCTGTGAATCTCTGTGTTCAGATGGAAACCATTACAAAAGAAGAAATGCTCATTGCTAAGCATGCTGAGGTTGGAGATCTGACATTATATCAACCCAAAGCAGATATCCCAAAGTTTTAGGAGACAGGCAAGTGTCTTGCCTAGAGCTTTTACATGTTATCTCCCATCCTGGACCTAACCCACAAGTAGAAATAAATTGTAGATAAATTTCCAGGGCAGTGTAAAGGAGGCAGGTGTTGGAGGATGTGTTTTCTCCTTTGTCAGCTTCTTCCCTGAGCAGTCCAGGAGGTCTGTGAGTTGTCTGAGAAAAGGGGGAGAGCTTAAGGAGCAGGAGCAGGACATGCTCTGCAAACAGTGCCTGCATTTTGGAAGGTGTGTGCTTTGCACTGGGTAATTTGCTCCTTTATTGCCTGCAGAATCACAGCAGTGACAGCATTGACTTTCTCTAATGAACAGCTGCTCAGTGCTAGGATCTATTCCCAGAGGAGGCTCCCAAGGATGAATAAGGTTTCGTGCTCCTCCTCCAGAGAGGGTGAGAAAGTTCACAGAGCAGAAGATTGTTGCTTGATTGTTGGATATCTCCAGATCTTGAACTGCTGACAGCTCAGAGCTGAATGTGTCACCATGCAAGTCATGTTTAACCTTCCAGCTCTTTCACCAAGGCAGGGTGTTTATGGAGGTGGGAGAGAGGTGTGAGTTCCCTTCCAAGTCATCATCCTCTTGTCACTGCAACAACCACCACAAATTGGCTGAACAAACCCCATTTTCCTCCCGTGGTGCTGCCTGAATCCTTCACTGATGCTCTGCACTAACAAGAGGAGAGCTGGTGAATTGTAGATGTGTTAAAGTCAGACCCACATTGTAAACTCTTGGACTTTGAAATCACTTGTGTATGATATAACTCAAGCTATAACTTCAAATCAACATTTTGAGTTTTATCCCTTCACATCCCTGCTCATTGTTCCCCTTAGCTTTGAAACAACCCAGGTTGGGTTTTTAGGGATCTGTCTGGTGTGCTCACTTGCTGTCTCAAGGTTCCCTCTGCTCCTCTCCCCACCTCTGTTTGGTTTATACTACCCATTGTAAGTGATTTGTTGTGTTTCCTCTGTGCCTGGCCCCAGAACCCAGCTCCAGACACTGGGAGATGCCCTTGGGAGCAGTGGAACCAAGAAGAGAAGCACCCAAATTTGGCCTGACTTCCCTGTCTCATGATGGGAAAGTGACAAAACCACATAAACTGAGAAATCTGCTTGAGTGAGTCATTCCTAAAGCATAAAGCCAGGGGAAGATTTTGCAATGCTTCTGCAGCTGATCAGTAAGTCTTGTCTCAGGCTGTGATAGCACCCTGGCCGTCTCCCTCTGCAAACACAAGCATGTGTGACAGACTGTGCAGGAAAAGAGCCTCTTCTCTAACTCTTCCAGTGCCCAGAGGATTTCTCTCAGCCCAAACACACACCCTGAGCCATCCCCCAGCCGTGCTTGGCACCCTGCAGGCATCTTTTCAGTCAAAGATGGTGAAATTGAAGCACAGAAAGCCCACAGAGGCCATCAGTGGCAGCAAGTTTGGATGGGAATCCACGAGTTGTGCCTTGGGCTGTGCAAAGCTTTTCCCTTGGAGAGACAAAACAAAGCTGGAGGGAGGAGGAAATCTGAAAGATGAAGTTTTGAACAGCAGCAGAGTGGAAGTTTTTAGCAGCATGGGATGGGCAGCGGGTGTGTTCAGTGACCTGGTTCACTCAGGTGCTTGGAAAACTGCAGCTCTTTGGTTCTGACATTGTTCCCTCTTGACCTGAAGTGATCTTAATGGCAGTGGAGGTGAAAAGCTGACTTTGGTTTTACTCTCTGATGTTGTTTGGAGGTTTTCCTGGTTAGCTTGGTTCTTGAGAGCTCTTCAAACCAAACCAAACCCAGTTTGTAGCCATCCAACCTGTCCAGGCAGCCTATTGAGATAGCAAGGGAGAAATGGGCTCTAAAGGGGGCTCAGTTTAAAGAGGAGCTTGACTTGTAGGCTTGCTCTGAGAGCCCCATGGTGAAGTGCAAAGCTGGAGAGAAATGTGTCTGTGTGTGCAGGCAGCACATGGGGCATTCATCCATGCACACTCCCAGGAATGCACTGGGAAAGCAAGCAGAGCTCTTTGGTTTTGTAATATCCTTTCAGTAACACTCAGCAACAAACAGACACAGGGTCTGGGTTAATAGGTTTTCCCAGTAATTTTTCAGTCTGAAACCAGATATTGGGCTGAGGGAGGAGGAAGCAGAAATGGATGTTTGAGCTGCAGGTCCCTGTGGCTGTTACTGCTCTTGGTTGTCAGAGAGACCTTGAGTTTGGCTGTCAGGGAGCCCTGATAGCAGCTCTTCTGCAGAGAAAGAGTGGAGCTGGTGAGTTGTCAGCCCCTTTGGATGGCCTTTCTGCTGACTGCTGACCTGGCCATCAGGGAGCTCCTTGTTCTTTCCCTCCCAGAGCAGCCAGGGTGCAGGATGGGCAACACCAGAGGGATGTAACACATGGTGCTGCTGTGGGACTGTGCAGGGTGAGGGGATGAAGTGTTTTGTTGCTCCTTCCCCAGCCAGGAGAGATGTGAGGCCCATGGAGAGGTGAAGCTCCAGGCTGTGCCTCCACAGCAGAGCTTCACTGCTGAACCAGCAGACTGCAGAGCTGGGCTGATGGTTCAGAAAAGCCCTCTCCTAGTGACTGGCAGCACTACAAGGCAGCTGTTTAGGGACCAAGCAATATGGGACAAGCACTTTCATGAAGTTCCTATAACCTCTAAACTGCCTTTGTGAGCCAGCACCTGGGGCCATGCAACAGAAGAGTGTTTAAGTCAGGTTTGAGGAGCTTTCTGCCTTTGCCTTCAGCTTGGTAGAGGGAGCTGCTTGGAAATCTGGCAGGGAATGTATTGCCATCTGGCTGGTGTTATTTTTTTCCTCTAGATTTATTTTTTTCCCCCAGCACTGCAGAAAAAGGACAGCTTTCTGCACACAGACGTGGTTCAGCCATGTCCTGCCCAGCAGCTACACCAGCAGCCCATGGTGGTGGGTAAAGAAGCTCAGTGGAGGTCTCTCCTTGGATATTCCTGCTCCCAGGACCTGGGGTGGCTGCTGCCCTGTTCATTTTCATCAAAAGCTGCTCTGTGGGTCTCCAGGGTGGGCAGATGAGCCTCACTCACCCCTGTGAGCTGGGCCTGAGCCTGTGGAGATGTGTGACCACATCCACAGCAGGGAGCAACTCCTCCCCTGGCTCCTTTGCACCTCTTTCCTCACTCACTCTCTTAGTCACTCATCACAACTTGTCGTGTTCTCTAGTGTCTTCCCAACACTGCAGTGGCTGCTGTAAAAGCCTTTTCCTTTGCTTCTGGTGCTTTCTCATGCATTTCCTTCCAAATCCTGGCTGGAAAACTCCTTCTCCTTGTTCTTCCCCTGCCGTTGCCTCATCCCTCTCTGCTGTATGGGGTAGAGAGAGGGTAGAGCATTAGAAATGTGCTGAGCAGCCTCACCCATCCAGCCGGGTCTGTGCTCAGTTGTTTTGCAGGACTAATGATTACTGGTGGATTTGAGAGCTTTGTTGAGCTGACAGAAAGCTGCTGTTCCAAAGAGCCTTGCTTTCCCCTGATCCTTCAGCTTAGGAGCCTGTTGTGGAAGCTCCTGTGTCTGTTTTTGCATTAAGCCCATTTTCTGTCTCAGTAGCTCTCAAGCCCAGCCTTGGCGCCGCAGTTGAGAGCAGCCAGGACTTTGATCTGTTGGTCAGTGAGGCCTCTGAGTCCATGGCCTGATCTGCTTGCTCCTCTTTGTGGCTGCACGTGGTGGCTGTGAGGCTGAAAGTGGCTGTAGGCATGAGGGATGTGAGCAGTGAATGTCTGTGGGTGCAGCAGAGCCAGCCCACGCTGTGCTGTGAGTGCAGAAGGGGATGGTCCATTCCCACACACACCAGGACCCCGTGTGGTGTCCTTGTCCCACAGAAAGGATGGTGCCTGGCTTGGCTTTGCCATCGTGCCCCAGGGCAGCTCTTCATGCTGGGGTTGAAGTTTAGTGTGGTCCAGCCACTGCCCCAGGTAGGGGACCACGGGTGCTCCTCGGTCTCTGCTTCCATCTGCTGGACAAGCACTGGCTCCTGCTCTCTCCTGTCTTCCTTCTGTGCCTTGGGGATTTTACGAGACCCTTTTCAACTCTGCTCATGTAATCACAGAGTCACAGAATGGTGGGGGTTGGAAGGGACCTCTGGAGATCATCTCATCCAACCCCCCTGCTGCAGCAGCTCACCCAGAGCAGGTTGCTCAGGATCATGTCCAAGTGGGTTTGGAATCTCTCCAGAGGAGACCCCACAACCTCTCTGGGCAGCCTGGGCCAGGCTCCAACACCCTCACAGTGAAGAAGTTTTACTACAGATGGAAACCCCTTTTCACCAATTTATGGACCACAAGAAAATATCCATGTTGAACCAACTCATTGGCAAAGACTTCTCCTCTAGAGTGAACAGCAACGAGCCTGGGGATGGGCTGAGCACAGAGCATGGGGTGCAGCAGTGGGTCACCTCCACTGTGTGCTGAGAAAAGAGCTTCTCTGCTTTATATTCATAAGAAAGTCAACTATGAATGAGTGTTGCTTGGATGCCACAGGAATAGCTAGTGTGGGTCAGGCCAGAGGTCCAGCCATCTCCAGGAGTGACCACAGCAGATGCTAGAGGAGAAAGCATGTTAAAAAATGGAGCAGGGATGACATGGTCCTTTCCTTGGACATCTCCCTCAGCATCTGACAGTCAGGGATGTGGAAACATCTTTGGCTGGGGACTGCACTAAGACCTTCATATTTAACAGTCCAGGTGAATGTGTCCTTCATTGTCTGAACCTCTTGGTTTTGAACCCTGCAGCATCTTGAGAGAGTTTAACTGCTTTTATTTGTTGCCAACAACTTTCTCCACTAGATCATGGGAGCACCTGGAGCAGGCCTAAGAATTCCTTGTACTACGTGACTCCTCTGCAGTTATTTTTCCCTTCCTGAGGACAACAACAAGTGTCCCTCAGAGTCAGATATGTTGGGGAGAGCTGGAAGAACAGGGTTGCTACTGTCAAGGGTCACCAACAGTCTGGTCTGCTCAAGAGTGCTCTGGTTGTTCTTGTCTGACAACAGCAATTTGGCTGCTGCAAAGGCATTGCCTTAACCCTCCCTTAACCCTGCTCAGCAGTGGGTGGACTCAGGCAGAAGGTTCACTGCAAGTGAAAAAAACCCCATCCCATTCTCCAGACATCATGCAATGCAGCCTGGAGCTCTTCCTTGATGTACCTGTTGGCTGTTGGTCTGTGCATGTGTAAGCTCAATAATTCTGTCTCCTCCAGATGGGTCATGACTCCTTTGGTCCTTGTGCCACCAGGTGAAGCCTGGACACACTCTTGACCTCTCTCTTTGTTGCAGTTTACAGTACAGCAGCTGGATGTTGATATTTCTTTAACCAAGCTCCTAGATTTCTTTCTGTAGTCACTTAAAAGCAAGATCTGCTTTTCTCCTCCAGCTGGGCACGAGCCATTCCCACATGTGAGACCACCTGGGATAGCACAGCTGAGGTGTCTGGGCTCTGCAGTCTGTATTTTTCTAGGGGCTTTGCAGTTTGGAGAGACAGACTCTTCTGTTTTATTTCTGCCATCAGGTTCCCAGCCAGCAGGAGGAGATGTCACCATCATTGCAGCTCCAGAGAACACCACGGTGGTGGCCGGGGAGAGCGTGGTGATGGAGTGTATGGCAGCTGCTGATCCCACCCCCTTCGTCTCCTGGATACGCCAGGGTGAGCCTGAGGGGCAGAGTTAAGCTTCTGTTTGTCAAGAGGAACCTGTGGATACTTTATTTTGAAAATCAATTAAAAAGCAGAAGAACCTGTGGGACACAAAGGGTGCTTCTCACACCGATACCTAATGGTGCAGGTGGTGTCACAGGGTAGGGTGTCCTTGCTAAACTGGAATTACTCATTAAATCTAGGTTACAAAGCACATGGTTCACTTTGTAGTTGTGTGACCTATGAAATATATGAAGTTCTAATGCCTGGCTGCCTTTTGATCTAAATTAGTCATCCTTGTATGAGCTTGAGCAGGGAAGGTCAGGAGATGGGGTCAGGTCTGTGCCACTCCTCTGGGGCTCAGAGGTTAGTGGGGATTCCATGGAATCTGCCTTTGCTTTGGAGAAATTACTTGTGTTATCTTGCAGGATTATAGAAGCTGATAAGATCTGTTAATCATTGGAGCAGCTGGGCGTGTTGCTGGGAGGGCTTAATTCAAAAATCCTGCTGTGGTCAGGTTGGTAATGGAAGGATGGAGAAGATACTTAGGGCTCATCAGAGGGCACCAATGAACCAGGTTGGCATGTGTTACCCAGAGCTGATAGCCTGAGTCCTGAGTAGTCACCTCACCAAGCATCATGTCCCTCAGATGTGTTTGAGAGGCTCTAACTGAAGTCATTCTCAGCTCAGGAGTCAGTTCTCCCCCAGCAAAGTCTCTCAGCCTTTTCATAAATCCAGGTCACAACTTAAGACTCCTCTCCCTGCAACCATTTATTGCGCTTGGTCTGCAGCCCAGACTTGTCCACAGGCAGTGATTTGAGTGTGTATAAATATTTCCTCTTCCCCACAAAAAAGGAGCAAAAAAATCTCAGAGGACACAACTTTGGAAATCAAATCAGCACGGATTAAATGTTCTGGCAGAAACATTCCTGGGTTTTCCTGTGTTACAAATCCTGAGCTTTGCTCTGCTAGATCACTTCTTCATTGCTTACTGAGAGCTACTGAAGCCCAGAGTAGAATAAACATTATTAATTATCACTGTGAAAGATTTTTAGGAGGGGGAAGGTTGGTGGAAGGGTTCCTTGCATGCTTTATTTTGAAGTGTCTGCTTGATCCCCCTCTGCTGCCTGGTGTGGACTCTTCAATTAGAGAAGATGGATGAACAGCACTCCCAGCCCTGTGTTCGACAAGTGGGTTCTTTTCCAAGACTCCATTAGGGAGCAGCCGGGGTTACTGGACCATTAGTCATGTAGGTAATGCTGGGGATTGTCCCTCCAGGTTGCCACTTTGGCTCTTGCCAGCCTCACTGGTGTCAGCTAATTGCTACCATCTGGAGCTGGGTCTTCCAACTGCTCCAGTGCAAATGGGGTGCACAGATTTTTCTCCTCCTCTTGAGCGCGCAGCCGCTGAGCTGTGAGGCCATCAAAAGACCCCCAGGATGGTTGGAAGGGGCAGAGGAGCTGATCTCAGCTGCATCCCCTGCTGCTGGTGCTAAGTAGGTGCAGCTGCTCACAGGGGAGTGTGTCTCGAGATGCAGGCTCAGTGGAATCTGAGAGAGGTAAAGGCAGGTCAGTGCTGAGGGTTTGCTGTCTGAAAGTCAGCCATGCTTCTGCAGGTGGAGAAGGACAAGGTCTGGTGTTGCACCAGTGCTGCACAAGTTGGGGGGCTCTCCCAATCTAACCTGAGCCACAGCTGGCCATGGGTTCCAAACTGTGCTTGTCCATGCTCTGTCCCAGCTCTTGGCTTTACTCCCCTACACCCACTCAGAGGTACCAACGCCATGGTCCCCATGTTTCTCACATCAGAGCAGTGCCCAGCTCCAGCCAGCTGCCTTGTCCATGACATGCTGAGGAGCCTTAGGGCTATTTGAAGTTGAAGGACAGAGCCACCCTTTCCTCCCTCCCAGCTCAGCATCACCGAGCAGCTAGTGAGGAGAATGGGGAGAGGGCAGCTCATGGCTTGTGCCTCTGAGCCAAGCACCAGAGCCCCGAGGAGAACCAGGTGTCTTCCTGATACCCTACAGGTCAGGAGCCAAGCAAAGAATGCATCAGGAAGCTCAGTAAATTTGGCTTCAGGTCTGGGAGCCAGAGGAGGGAAGAACCCCTGACCTGTTAGTGATTCAATGCTCTTGCATTGAGGGGGAGGAGGCGTGTGTGTTGGTGCATGCAGGTCAGCAGGCAGGTCCAGCAGCTTCTCCCAGCTGAGTGCTTGTGTAGCTTTCCCTTGAACGTGCTGTTCCTAGAGGATCTCACTGCAGTTACACCCTGGGCATCAGAGACTGTTGATCCAAACCAGACCTTCTTTGCTTATTGCAGGCTAAACTTAACCTTGGGCCAACGTTGAGTTGAGCTGGCTGGTGCTTGGTCAAGCACTGAGGAGTGTCCCAGCTACTAATCCTCCTCTGGGCTGGGGTTTGGGCTTTGGAGGTCTCTCCTCTCCCCAGCTGTGATCTTGGCTCTAGTAGATGTGTTGCTTACAAGCCCACATAAAGGGCAGCTTGGGGCTCCCTCCCACCTTTGTGCACGTTTCTTCCTGCAGATGGAAAGCCAGTTTCCACAGATGTGATCGTGCTGGGCCGGACAAACCTCCTCATTCCTTCCAGCCAGCCCCATCACTCAGGGGTGTACGTTTGCCGTGCTAACAAACCCCAGACCAGGCAGTTTGTTACAGCTGCAGCTGAGCTCCGGGTCCTCGGTGAGTAGAGAGCAGGGAAAATGCTCCAGGTAGCTGTAGATTACCTGGACCCAGCACCCAGGAGATCCCAAGAGGTTGTATTTGTAGCCTGTGCTGGGTAAGAAGGGAGCCAGGCTAGAGCCAGGAGGCCCTGGGTTGGGATAGGTCTCGGTGGGAGAATCACCTCTTCAATTTGGGGTTTAGTTCCTTGCATTTACTGAACTCTTTTATGCCTTATTCTTGTTCTCCAGGGCTCCCCCGTGGAAATGTGTATCACCAATTAACTCTCAGTCTGGTGGAAGCCAGCAGGGAGAACAGCCAGGGATCAGGCAGCGCAGCACATGATTGATACAGAATTTATTTTTCCTTTTGGACAGAGTCTAAATTAAGCCTCTAGAGCCTGCCTGGCAAATCCTATCTTGTAAGCAAAGCTGCTGCTGAATAAAACATAGCGCCGAGCGGGGAGGAGAAGGGATTTGCTTTGCTATCTCTTTCTCCTCCTCCTTGCATTCATTTCTCCCCTCTCCTCCCAGCTACACCCAGCATCTCCCAGGCTCCCGAAACCATCTCCCGCACCCGAGCCAGCACGGCCAGGTTTGTGTGCAAGGCAGAGGGAGAACCAACCCCGACCATCCACTGGCTGAAGAACGGGGCCACCATCCTCTCCAACGGGCGGGTGAAGGTGCAGAGCAGCGGGAGCCTGGTCATCAACCAGATCGGGCTGGAAGATGCTGGTTACTACCAGTGTGTGGCCGAGAACAGCCTGGGCACGGCTTGTGCCACCGCCAAGCTCTCGGTGATCGTGCGGGAGGGGTTGCCCAGCGCTCCCAAGAAGGTCTCAGCCGTGTCCCTCTCCAGCACCACGGTCCTCGTGTCCTGGGAGCGGCCCGAGCACAACAGCGAGCAGATCATTGGCTTCTCCCTACACTACCAGAGGGCTGTGGGTAGGTGTTGGCTGCCTGTGCCACACAGCTCTGCACAACACACGGGTTGACATTTTCCCCAAGTTGGGTTAGCCCAGGTAAAGGAATTTTTCTCTTGGAGTCACCATCTACCTGTGGATTAGCCCACGTGTCCTGACTTGTTGACCAGCGTGTCCACATGGCTGAGTTGTCAGGATTTTAGTGGGACCAAGCACTTCTGGAAATTTCTTTCCTTTTTCCCCCAACACATTGATTTATTTTTTTTTATGCAAAGGGTGTGATTATTAATGGAGATGTTAAACAGCTACATTGTGCTGGCGGCCAAGCACTGAGGAGTGTCCCAGAGGAGTGTCCTCTGGGCTGGGGTTTGGGATTTGGGGGTCTCTCCACTCCCCAGCTGTGATAATCACTAAATTTTTCACACCCACAATCTGAAGTGAGGCACTTGGGTCCCTTGGGGTCTGTCTTCCCAAACAGCCAGCAGGCCAATACTCCTCCTGAACTCTTGCCAGAGTTCCTCTAAAAATTGAGCTGGTAACTTCAGCTGCCTTAGCCATGGATTAAGGAGCTTGAAGCCAAATGGTGATGTTAACATGGAGGTTTTGAAGAATTCACCAACCAAACCGGGTTTGTCTGGAGAAGACATGGTGGTTTTAAGGTGGATTTACAGTATGGACCTTGTGAGTTAAGTGATTTTCTGAGTGTCTTGGCAGTTTCCTGCCCTGCTGATCAGTGTTTCCTTGGCTCTAGGCACAGACAACGTGGAATACCAGTTTGCTGTCAATAATGACACCACTGAGCTGCAAGTCAAGGACCTAGAACCCAACACCAACTATGTTTTCTACGTGGTGGCCTATTCCCAGCTCGGAGCCAGCAGGACATCCTCTTCCATCATCGTTCAGACCCTGGAGGACGGTGTGTAGCATTAGATGGGTATTGGTGCCTTAAAAATGTTCTTAGCCTGTTCATGGTAAGCATTGAAAGTGCTCTGGAGAGTAGTGTCAGCCCCTAGAAACCTAAACCTGTGGCTCCTACAGCTTCTTGTTAGAAGCTCTTTGAAAAAAACCAAAACAAACCAACCAAACCCAAGCAAACAAACCATTTATCACATGGTGTTTTGTGAGCAGTGAAGGCAGAGTGCCAGAAGGGACAGCTGCCCAGCACAGGAGGACATGTGCACCTTCCAGCAGCATTTTCTGCAGGACAGAAGCAAGAAGTGATGGTTTTGGCAGACCTCGTGCAAGCCCCTGGTCTTCTGCAGGGTGCACTGTGTGCTTTTAAGGCTCCTGAGAGTGAACTGGGTGGTCCCACGTGTGTCTGAAGCCTGAAAAGCTGAGTTGAAAGTATGAAAGCTGCTTGCAGCACAGAGCTGAGATTCCCAAGGGAATGGGCATTCCCAGGCTGCAGTCTGAGTCCGTGAGCTGTTTCCTTAGTGTCTCCTTCATGCTGCACAGCACAGGGTAGGCTGTTTACACAGAGTCCCAGCTTGGCAGGGGTTGGAAGGGACCTCTGGAGATGATCTGGTCCAACCCCCCTGCTCCAGCAGCTCACCCAGAGCAGGGGGCCCAGGATCATGTTCAGGTGCCTTTGGAATCTCTCTGCACAAGGAGACTCCACAACCTCTCTGGGCAGCCTGGGCCAGGCTCCAACACTCTCACACCAAATAATTTTCTCCTTATGTTTAGGTGGAACTTCCTGGGTTGCGGTTTGTGCCCAGTGCCCCTTGTCCTGTCCCTGGGCACCACTGACAAGAGTCTGGCCGCATCCTCTTGACCCCCACCCTTTAGCTCTTGATCAGCATTGATCAGATCCCCTCTGAGGCTTCTCTTCTCCAGCTCCACAGCCCCAAGGCTCTCAGCCTTTCCTGGGCACAGAGATGCTCCAGTCCCCTCAGCATCTTCAGAGCCTTCTGAGGTCTTGCCCTGGTCTTTGCTGACTTGATGTTGTTGCTTCTACCCAGTTCCTAGTGCTGCCCCTCAGCTGAGCCTGTCGAGCATGACTCCTGGTGACATCCGTGTGACGTGGCTGCCCCCTCCTCCAGAGCTGAGCAATGGCAAGATAACCAAGTACAAGATTGACTACTGCACCCTCAAGGAAGGTGAGGGAAACACATTCCTGGGGGGTCCTTCTGCTCCAGCAGCATGTCATGTGGAGGGGAGGAGTTACAGGGCTGATGATGGAGGGACTCCTTTTAACCCAGGGGAGAACAAGCCTCTCTTAGCCTGGGTGTGCTGCTGGGGGTCACAGCAGTGCTGGTGCTGTGCTACTTGTTCCCCAGGGGAATAACCTGATGCTTCCCTGTTTGTGCTGCCCCATAAACATCTGCGTGAGCATCCCCCTGGTACCATCTACACTGCGTGTTTTGGGGGAAGAGCTTTATGCTGGTTGGGGAAGAAGGGGCAAATGCATTTGATTCTTTTAAAATGGAGTCTAATCAAAGTGATCCTTGTGGAAAAAAGCAAACCCTGAGTATCCTGGGCAGGCTGTGCTGCTCTGTTGCTGAGTTTTATCTGGTTTTATTTGTATTGTCAGGCACTCTAAGCCTTCAGCAGGGATGGTAACGTTTACCTCTGGATGTGGCTTTTCCAATTCCACGTGTGCTTGCTTTGCAAATCCCTCTGGGTATTTTCTTTTAAAACCCTCAAAGCTCTGCTGCTTCTCACTTCCCAGGGTCATGATTCTTCCTGAGAGAGGGATGGGGAGTGTGATGAAGTGCTGGCCACGTTCCCGGGTGTTTGATCTGGATTAGCAGCCTGTGCTGGGGCTCCTGGCTCTTGGTTTCACCCCCTGAGCCTGCCCGTGGCTCTGTGGTGTTGTAAAACCTTGGAAACGTTCACAGTCCAGTACAGTGACATAGCAGGGACAGCACTCCCAGCTGAGGGACACCAGGGGAAGCTGCAGAGACCTCTGTGATCACCAGCAGGCAGTAGGAATCTTCAGCCAGACCAGAGAGCTGTTAGAGTGAGAATCCCAGGCTGTTCTCAGGTTAAATTCCCTGTTATCTCCCTCGTGATGACCTCGAGGAGGCTGAAGAGGCAGTGATAAACCCTCCGTGTGGTGTGGGTGAAGGTGTGAATTCTGCAGAAAGCAGAGCTGCTGGACAGCTCTGGTTCAGATTAAGGGGAGGATTTAAATGCAGCAATGAGAAGCAGTGGGATGTACCTTCATCTCCCATCAGCTGTGGTTGTGTCCTGCTGTCCTGTCAGCAGTAGCAGGGAGGTTTCTGACAGCCCCTCTCCAGGCAGGCTGGGTGGTGGTGAAGGCAATGTGCTGAAGGGGGTTGTCAGGCAGGAGAGCAGCTCTGTGCAGTCTGTAGCTCTAGTTTTTCCTGGTGGAATGAGACTGCAGTGGGCAAAGCCCAGCCAGCCTGGGGCGTGCAGACCACATGGGGGTATCTGGGCTCTGTAGCTGCTCAGCTGTGTGTCCCTTTCACTGGGAAAACTGGGTTTTCAATCTTTCCCCTTGGTTCCAGCAGATCAGGTGACCTCCATCGAGGTGGGTGGAAACGAGACACAGCTCACCCTCTACTCCCTGCACCCCAACAAAGTGTACAAGGTGCGCATCGCCGCCAGCACCAGCGCGGGCTACGGGGCCCCCTCCGAGTGGACCCAGCACCGCACCCCTGACAGAGACAACCAGACACATGGTAGGAGGCTGGGAGGGCCTGGGGTTTGGGGTAGGGCACGTAGGACGTTGGAGAGCTTGAGGTCAGAGATGTTAGGAAGAAATTTTTCACTCTGAGGGTGGTGAGACGCTGGCACGGGTTGCCCAGGAAGGTTGTGGATGCCCCAAGACCAGGTTGGATGGGGCTTTGAGCAACCTGGGCTAGTGGGAGGTGTCCCTGCCCACAGCAGGGGGGTTGGAACTGGGTGATCTTTAAGGTCTCTTCCAACCCAAACCATTCTGTGATTCTAAGATACTTGCTCTCATTAGGGAATTAAAACTGTTGGGTTTGGTTAAAGTACTCACCTGGTATCTCTTGCTGCTTGCCTGGGTAGTGGGTCTTTCCTCCCTCCACTTACACCTATGAAAATTGTTAAAAAAGAAAGAAAGAAACAAGCAAAATACCCAAACATCAGTGCTGTGACATTTGGGAGTGCACAGAGTCTGTCAGAGCTGAGCCCAAGCCAGCCTCCAGTGGTGCTTCAGGAGGGTGGTATCTCAGAATACATTGAGAAACTCCCATAGTGGCTTTGTGACATTTTTTCCTATATCACCCAGCTGGTAAAACCAACAATAGAATGTAAATGTCTTGCTCTCCCCTGTCAGAGACACCCCCCTCATTTCCTCACCCCCCTCCCTCACTACCAGCACAGGGAGGACTCAGTAGAGCAGGGAAGTGGAGACAAGTGGCTGAACATTTTTTTTCTCTTGTCTTGTTCTTCTCCCAGTTCCATTTGCCCCGACAGAATTAAAGGTCCGAGCGAAGATGGAATCTCTCCTGATAACCTGGCAGCCTCCAGCCAACCATGCCCAGATATCTGGCTACAAGCTCTACTACAGAGAAGTGGGACCAGAGGAGTCCAGCAATGAAAGCCCTTTGGATGGTCCTGAAGATGAGAGCTGGGATGTAGGACCCATAAAACTGAAGAAGAAAGTGAAGCAGTATGAGCTGACTCGACTAGGTGAGCTGCTTACATCTCCTTTGCAGTTGGTGTGGAACCCCAGGGTCTGTAGATATGTGGGACCAGCATCCTCTGAGCTTTTTTTAAGAGCTCCAGTTCTGGAGTGAGGCTTCTGGGGCTTGTTCCAAGCAGAGTTTGAAACACAGAAAGCTCCAGTGCCAGCGTAGCAGGGATTGGATTTTTATCCCTGGGCTACCAATGTATTTAGTGTATGCTAAGAAGTGAATCTGAATCAATTAGTGGTTTTTATTGTGTCACTCTAAAGACTGCCTGGATTGAAATCTCTGGTCAGGACAATGATCTCTCCTTCCCTGTGTATTTCTAAGAAGTTCCAGATCTGCACTCTGAAATCTCTCTGTATTAAAATGCAGAGATGGGTTCATTCACAGCATGCTAATTTTGGGGTCAGTATTCTCCTCCACCTCCCACTAAGGGAAAAGGGACAGGAGAGGGAGTGTGGCTGGAGAACAAGTGTGCACCAGCCAGACCTGCCTGGCTGTGCTGGGTGTTTCCATAAGGAGTTAAGATGTTCCTAACATAGAATCATAGAATGTTTGAGGCTGGAAGGGACCTCTAGAGCTCATCTGGTCCAACCTCCCTACACCAGCAGGGACATCTCTACCTAGGGCAGGCTGCTCAGAGCCCCAGCAAGCCTGACCTTGAAGGACGCCCGGGATGGGGCCTCCACCCCCCTCTCTGGGCAGACCATTCCACTGATCCATCACCCTCATGTTAAAGAAGTTTTTTCTAATATCCAATCTAAATCTATCCTTTCCTAGCTTAAAACCATCACTCCTTAATCATACTAATTGGTTGATACAGGATGGAGAGAGAGGAGAAAGTCATGGCAGATGTGTCCCTGAAACAAGATTCTCCTTCTTAGAGCTCTTCCACCCCCCACTTGATGCTCCAGCCAGTGAGCTGAGTGTTTCTCCTGCTGCTTCCTCTTACCCATCTAATGTATATATTATGCCTGGTGTAAAGGTCAGGCTGCAGCACCTGGGAAGACAGTTTATGTCATCACCAAGCAGGTTTCCAGCCCCGTTGCTGCCATCCTGCTGCTGAGAGGGTGTTAACAGTTCAGAGTTTCTCTGAAGACTTCAGCCCTGTAATTATAGCACCGAGGAAGCCACATGTGAACATCATCAGGGGCTGCTCTAACCACGGGCAAGGCAGTCAGCAGAGGGGCTCCAGAGCTGGCTGAATTGGTTCCAAATGCTCTGGCACAGGGATGCTGAGAAGGCTGCTTGTTCTTCTGTAATTACTTCCTTAAATTTGGGCATCCCTCAAGCCCTAATGGCTTCCTTATGATGTGGTGCTTGGGTATCAGCTCTCACTGTGTCAGGAAGAGAGTCTCAGGTTTCTTCCAGCCGTGGATGTTCTCTCTTCTTCCCCCTTGTGCTGTTGAGTGATGGGCTCTTGCATGTGGAAGGGGTTGGGAATCTGGCTGTGCTGAGAAAGGCAGGGAGGGGGGGTCTGGACATGAAACAAGGAGGAGGAGCAGATGGGATTTAAAAGGGGTTAGTTTTATGGTGAGGAACTACCCTGCACAGATACTTAACCTCAGGTTGGCAGCCCTAATGGGATCTGTAGGCTAATGGGGGGATTTCCCAGCTCAGGGATGTCTGCCTGGGAAGCACATCAGTGGAAACTTCTCCTAAGATCCCACTGTAAAAACAAAATGCCCAGCACTGACTCTTAGGAGTGTCTCTTGGTGTCAGGGTGAGGAGACTGCATGTGGTGAATGGTGCTGTGTGGTGGGAGAGAGTTTGAAAAGCAGGGTCACCCAGGGCAGGTTCCACAGGGATGCATCCAGGTGGGGTTTGAAAGTCTCCAGAGGAGACTCCACAACTTCTTTGGGCAGCCTGAGCCTGGCTCCTTCACCCTCCCAGGAAAGAAGATTTTTCTGATGTTTAGATGGAATTTCCTGGGTTCCAGTTTGTGCCCATTGCCTCTCATCCTATTACTGGGCACCACTGACAAGAATCTGGCCCCATTCTCTTGCCCCCGCCCTTTAGCTCTTGATCAGCATTGATCAGATCCCCTCTGAGGCTTCTCTTCTCCAGCTCAACAGCCCCAGGGCCCTTAGCCAGAGATGCTTCAGGCCCCTCAGCATCTTCACAGCCTCTGTTGGACTCTCTCCAGTAGCTCCTTGTCTCTCTTGAAGTGGGGAGCCCAGAACTGGACCCAATACTCCACAGTAATGACTTGGCTTCATCCATTTGAGCTGTCTGAAATAAGAGGAGACTTTTCTCCCATGCTTGTGCTAACCTCTGGAGCAAATCATTTCTCCTTAGAGCAGCATCACTAGTGACACATCTTGTGTTTCATCTGAGGGGCATGTCCTGAAATCCTGTGAGAGAGGTGGGAGCTCTTCAGGGGCACATAAACAGTGATTTCGTGAGCTCATAAAACCAAAAAGAAGCTGTCCTGAGTCACCAGAAGGGCTTTCCCTGAGAAATTCTTCATTTCCCTGGATGTTCTAGCAGTTAGTCTTTGTAGTGCAACTACCAGGACCATAATCTACATGGAAAATAAACAGTAAGGATCTGATCCCATCTTCCCCATTCCCATGAAGGAAGATTTCATTTCTCTGGGAGGGATTCCCTGGAGATCAGGGTGTTTTCCCACTTGCAGGAAAGTATGGCCTGTGGCACCTGGCCAGTAGGAACACCTCGAAAACCTGAATGAAACAACATATTTAGCATATTGGATATATTACACAGTCATCCAGATTTGTGATCTGAAATGATCTGGACTGGATTATTCTGCTTATATTTAATGTATGATGGAATGCAGTGAAATACATCTGTTTTCGTGCTGCCTACCAGCTTCTTGACAGCTTGATGGAGCTTTATGTCTGCATGTTCTAAGAGCTGGAACATCTGGGCCTGGGTATGAAAATTGAAGCCAAGCCTCTGACTGAGAGATCCCAAATACCCCTATTTTGAGAAGGTGAATGGCTTGATCCTGTAGCAGAGCTCCCCTGGCTTCATGTGTAAGTGGTGCTGTGTTGATCCTACCCCGGGATGGAGCTGGAGGACCTGTCCTTTCCTTCACTTCATTCCCCAACAGGAGCTGCCCACAGCTGCATCACATCTGGGAGCTCTTCCTCATCCTTCTGGATCACATCCTCTGTGAGGGGCTCGTGTCCTGGAGAAGCCCAGATGCTGGGGCAGGAGGCAGAGTGTGTGTGCTGGCAAGAGACAAGCTCTGGGGTCCTTTGTTCCATCAAGCCCCTGGTCCCAGCTGGGTAGAAGTTGAGTGTGGTTTGGTCTCATCCCCCTTTTGTGGGTTTGGGAGGTTTCCCTGTGGCTGGAGGGTGTGGAAATGCAGCTCAGGCTGCCTTGGAGGCAGACAAAACTCTGTTTGCTTTGGGGATTCTTTGGAGGAGAAAAATGTGGCTGAGTTGTTTTTCTATTCCGAGCGTGAACATGTGTTGTGGAGCAGAGAAAGCCTCTGGTAATTGGGACCATTAGCCTCTGGGAGCATAATCAGCACAGCAATAATAAAATTGGCATCAGTAAGGGAGGTTTTATTCTGCTTACGTTGTCTGGCAAAGGCAGCAGTGATCTATCAGGGCAGGGAATGAAGAGGCATGGCCCAAATTAACAGACTTCATCAATGCTCTGCAGCCAAGGCAACCAAAGGCTGGCTGGGCTGCTCTTGCTGAGCTTCTCAATGGGCTGGTCATTGAAGGGAGAAGCTGGCAAGTGTCTTATTTGAGAACTTTCTATCTTCCAAGTTGTTTCCTCCATTAAAAAGCCCCTCAGATGTTACTTAATAGAGCAGAGGAGTATTTCAATGGATGAAAGGCCGGAGGAAGAGGGAAGGGAGTTTTGGAGCAGAGCAGCACAACTTGGAGAGGGAGCATCTTGTCCTGCAGCTCAGCTTGGATCCAAGCATGAGGTTCTCCATGGAGTTGGCTCTCTGATGGGAAGGGTGTAATGAGGACACTCAGATTTCCAGTGTGGGGTTTGTGTGTGCTCTTGGCTTTTCTCATTGCAAATGGAGGCAAAATAGTCACCATGCAACAAAAGCTGCCAGTGACTTAATAGGGCATGTGAGGACTTGCTGGAAGGAAGGTCCTCATGATGGTGAATAAATCAGAAAGGGCTGTGGAAATAGGAGGTGCACTTTGGAGAGGAGAGGATGTCCTCACTCTTCAGGAACAAACAATGCAGTGCATTGAGGGAGAGGAGCCACCATGCGCTGGTTTCTTTAGTAGTTTGCAAAGGAGAAAGGTCAGGAGATGCTGAGATGATGTGCTACAGGCCATGACACTGTTAACTCTTGGTGAAGATCAGGAGATGCTGAGATGATGTGCTACAGGCCATGACACTGTTAACTCTTGGTGAAGATCAGGAGATGCTGAGATGATGTGCTACAGGCCATGACACTGTTAACTCTTGGTGAAGATCAGGAGATGCTGAGATGATGTGCTACAGGCCATGACACTGTTAACTCTTGGTGAAGATCAGGAGATGCTGAGATGATGTGCTACAGGCCATGACACTGTTAACTCTTGGTGAAGATCAGGAGATGCTGAGATGATGTGCTACAGGCCATGACACTGTTAACTCTTGGTGAAGATCAGGAGATGCTGAGATGATGTGCTACAGGCCATGACACTGTTAACTCTTGGTGAAGATCAGGAGATGCTGAGATGATGTGCTACAGGCCATGACACTGTTAACTCTTGGTGAAGATCAGGAGATGCTGAGATGATGTGCTACAGGCCATGACACTGTTAACTCTTGGTGAAGATCAGGAGATGCTGAGATGATGTGCTACAGGCCATGACACTGTTAACTCTTGGTGAAGATCAGGAGATGCTGAGATGATGTGCTACAGGCCATGACACTGTTAACTCTTGGTGAAGATCAGGAGATGCTGAGATGATGTGCTACAGGCCATGACACTGTTAACTCTTGGTGAAGATCAGGAGATGCTGAGATGATGTGCTACAGGCCATGACACTGTTAACTCTTGGTGAAGATCAGGAGATGCTGAGATGATGTGCTACAGGCCATGACACTGTTAACTCTTGGTGAAGATCAGGAGATGCTGAGATGATGTGCTACAGGCCATGGCACTGTTAACTCTTGGTGAAGATCAGGAGATGCTGAGATGATGTGCTACAGGCCATGACACTGTTAACTCTTGGTGGTTGGTCACCAAATGTGATCAGTCCAAGAAAACATGTCTAACTGGGTAGGGTTGGCTACAGAAATAACCCCAGACAAACCCTGGTTGATTTTTGCAGCTCCTGGGAAGCTCTACGAGGTGAAGCTGGTGGCTTTCAACAAGCATGAAGATGGTTATGCAGCTGTTTGGAAGGGCAAAACAGAAAAGGCCCCTGCAGCAGCAGTAGGTGAGGAACACCTTGTATTTGTTGTCTGTCTCTTCTGCTTGGCCTGTGGCTTCAAAGGAAGGGTGGAGGTAAAGTTACAGAAGAAGGACAGTAGGAAAATGGGGAAGGTCCCAATATAAGGAAACTCCCTTTGAGGAGGAATTATCTTGGGAAGGGGAGAAAGGAGCAAAATACCCCCCTTCTCATTAGGGTTGTTCTTTCCCTGGGTGTGGGTGACCTTTCACCATGTGCTCTCTGACCCCAGTAGTGGCTCAGGGGTGCTCTTGGAATAACCTGAGTTTATCTCCTACATCATAAAGATTTGGGAATGTTAATTAACAGCCTGCCTGGCTTTTTGCAGGGATATAAAGAAAATAAAAGCTCTGGAGACCTAAGCTCCATTCTCAGCTCTGCCAGTCAGGTGTGGGGTGGAGAACAGCCATATCAGAGGGGGCTTCACAACCTAGGCCTGTTTTGTTCTGTTTCTGTGTCCATGGTTGTTGTCCCTTCCCTTAACCTCATGTGCATCTCCACATCTCTTTTCTTGTCTTGCACCCTAGATCCCCCTGTGCAGAAGGGTCCTCCTCTGCCCCCAGTCCAGGTCTATGCAGAGTCCAACAGCTCAACTTCCATATGGCTGAGGTGGAAGAAACCTGACTTCACAACAGTCAAAATTGTCAACTACACCGTGCGCTTCAGCCCCTGGGGCCTGAAAAATGCCTCTCTTGTTACCTACTACACAAGGTAAGGAGGGGTGCTGAGGGTTCATCTCCCATATATTGCTCATGTCAGGGATAAACACAGGAGGAACCTGCTTGGAAGTCCCAGTACAGAGCAAAATTCACACACTGGAAGCATCTGTTTTGGTCACAGATAGGTTTAGAACCACTGAACTGTGGCACCAGGACTTGTCCATGACTTAAATACCAAGGAGTCATTTACTGGCTGGTCTCTGCATCTGTTTTGCTCTAGTTGGACCTTACATGCTTGTTTCCCTCTTAATAACCTGGCCAGTCTCAAAGCATGTGTGATTTGGGTTGGTCCTCACAAGCTTGGTTTAAAAATTGCTAGAGTTTAAGCAGTTGTAATGATTTGGGGATGTATTTTAAATGTGGGTTTCCATGGAAGCTCTCAGCCTGTAGCCAGGCTGGGTTTTCAAGCTTTTCTCTTCAAGTACACCAGAGATGGTCCTGGAGGCTGGGAACCTGCTTTGCTCTGTATCTGGGAGCTGAGTGCTCTTGCATTCACACAACTGCAGGAGATCACAGAATCCCAGCATGGTGGGTGTTGGAAGGGACCTCTGGAGATGATCTGGTCCAACCCCCTTGCTCCAGCAGCTCCCCCAGAGCAGGGGGCCCAGGATTGTGTCCAGGTGGGTTTGGAATCTCTCCAGACAAGGAGACTCCACAACCTCTCTGGGCAGCCTGAGCCAGGCTCCAACACCCTCACACCAAACAAGTTCCTTTAGGTGAAAAATCCATAAAAATTAGGAGCACCTCTTCCAGAGTACCTGCTAAGGTATCAAGGTGACAGTGGGTGGTAGAACCATGTTGATGGCCTTGTGAACGTGTCCTCTTTTGGCAGCTCTGATGAAGACATCCTCATCAGTGGGTTGAAGCCCTACACCAGGTATGAGTTTGCTGTGCAGTCCAATGGGGTGGGCATCGACGGGCCCTTCGGCAGCGTGGTGGAGCGGTTCACCCTTCCTGACCGTGAGTACCTGCAGGAGTCTGGCCTGGGTTTCTCCTGGATTTCCCTCAATCTCTATCAGATTGTTCCTAATGCCCCTGAGAAATGTGATCTCAGATCACCTCTAAGCTATGATGCCCTTGAGTGCATCCTCAGAGCTGCTTTGTAAACAGAGAGGAGCAGGTAAAGAGAATTGGGGTCACCACGGGGTTGCTTCTGGGTCCAAAGAAATCCTGCTCATTAGAGAGAGCTGATGATGCATCCCTTGAGTGGTAGGTGCTCCCCAGTGCTGGGTGGCCCTGGCAGAACAAGAGTGCCTCACCCAGCCTGGTTTTCCAGCAAGATCTCCAGCTCTTAGCTTCAGGCCTGGTGAAGGCTGGGAGGCAGAGATGATCCCAGGAGCTGTGGTGAGCTAGCTCCTTACTCTGTGACAGCTTCACAGAGCAGCAGTGATGGCCTTTGGAAGTGATGTGTGTCCTGCCCCTAGCTGGGGCCAGTTGTGATACAACCAGGGCTTTGGGGAAGATGAAGAAGAAAGACACAAAGAGCTAAGGTGTGCTGGGAACACTCTCTCAAGATGAGCAGTGCTGCACAGCCTTGGGGAGCTGTGTGGCTTCACTAAAACCATCACATTTCCCTTGGCTGGGTGGCCCTGCCCTGTATTGGACTCAGCAGCCTCCTCTCTGTGCTCTCCACAGCTTGTTTGGATGAGGTGACTGGTCAGGTTGCCCATCATTTCATGCTTGAGAAGGATTCAGAGAACACAGAATCAAATCAGCAAATTCATATCTTATGGCACATTTTAAAATGCTGGTTTGGAAGGCTGGTTGATGCAGATACACCTGAAGATGCAGAGCAGTTGTCATGCTCTACAGGTTGAATGTTCTCCTCTTTTCTGCTGTTCATGCTGGGTCTTGTCTTGTCTCTTTGCAGGTCCCTCAACTCCTCCATCAGACCTGCGGCTGCACCCGCTCAACCCCTACGCTGTCCAGGTGCACTGGTGCCCCCCAGCTGAGCCCAATGGCATCATTGTGGAGTATCTCATCCTCTACAATGCCAACAACACACAGCCAGATGACATGTGGACCTTGCTGACACGAGAAGGTGAGTCTCCTCACCATGCTGTAATACCCACCAGGTCCTTCTCCTACCTTCCTCTCTGCCCACGGAGCCCTAGTTGGTCAATCCTGCTGCCCTGATTTTGGCCTCACTTGGAGCTCATGCTGCCAGTTTTCTTAGAGCATAGGCTGGGCCTTGCTCCTGGTCATATAGGAGAGTCCAGGGACATGAGGTGTATGAATCACCTCTTAGAGCTCATGACAAAATCCTTCACTTCTGAGGGTCCCAACAGAATTCTGCTGCTGCTTCGCTACAGCCTCTGGATACACTTGGAAAATTGCACATTTTAAACCTGTGTTTGACTTGCTTTTGATCAGGAAATATCTTCAGCACTGAAGTGCATGGCCTGGAAAGTGATACCAGATACTTCTTCAAGATGGGAGCAAAGACAGTGGTGGGATCTGGTCCCTATTCCAACGTGAAGGATGTGCACACCCTGCGGGAGAAGTTGTCTGGTAGGAATTTCCCCTCTGTCCTGGTGCAGGGAACAAGTTGTGTGGTCAGCAGTGGTGTTTCTGCTCACCTGATGTCACTGCACAGTGTGAGCTGTGACTTTTTAGGCCAGCGCAGAGGATCATGGTGGAGTCCTCAGATGTGCAGCTCCAGAACTCATCCCACAGCTGAACTTCATCTCTCTTCCCCATCCCAGCTCCCATGGCAGCAACTTGCATCTTGCTGCCTTGCTCTTAGGCTTGTGCAGCCTGAGATGAACTAAAGCACAGAGATGCCTCTTTGGTTTAAGCTGCTTGAAATTGTCACTGCCAAGTAATCTTCCTCCTGTCTATGTACAGAGGCATCGCTGCTGGGTTTTAGTGAAGCTGGTGCTTCTCTGAACACAAAACCCATTATACCTTCTTCCTGCCAGCAGCTGAAATGACCTGTCTGTCCTTCCCTTCCTAGATGTTCTGGATATCCACTCTGTCACAGGGATCATCGTGGGAGTCTGCCTGGGGCTGCTCTGCATCCTCTTCTGCATGTGTGCCAGCTTCCGCAACAGCAAGCAGAGGTGGGTGTCCCCTCACCTCCACAGGAGGTGCCAAAATAACTGTGAGCTGCTCCCTCCTGTTAGAATCATGGAATTGTTTGGGTTGGAAGAGACCTTTAAGGTCATCGAGTCCAACCATTCCCCCAGCACTGCCAGGGCACCACTAACCCACGTCCCTCCGCACCTCATCTCCATGGCTTGGGAACCCCTCCAGGGATGGGGGCTCCACCACTGCCCTGGGCAGCCTGGACCCCTTCCTCAGGAGCATCAGGGTGGGGGGTAGGGCCTGGTCACTTCCTCAAGGACAAGCTGAGTGGCCCAGAGGGGATCACTTTGTCTGTCAGTCTGTGGCTGTTTGGGACAGAGGAAAATGAGGCTCATGAGAGATGTGAACTCTTGTTTGTTTTCCCTCAGGGAGGCCCTGCCAGGCCTGGATTCCCAGGCAGCTGGCAACCACACCTACTACCACTGGAGCAGGCAGGGGGTGGCAGCTCCCAGTGCCACCCTGGACTCACATGAGCTGGAGTCCCTCATGTCCCCACTCCCAGAGGATGCACCCGTGCCCCTGGGGGACATCACAGAACTGACAGAAGTGCACAGCCTCATCCACACGAGCCTCCCTGAGGACATTGCCCATGGGAAAAGGAAGGTAAGGACCCATGTACATGGTGATTGGGCTCCCACCCCAGGCACGAGCCTTTCTTTGGTGTGTTGCTGCTGGGAATCATAGAATTGTTCTGGTTGGAAGAGACCTTCAAGATCATTGAGTCCAANGGACACACTCCAGTCCCTCAATGTCCTTCTTGGAGTGAGGGGCCCAAAACTGACCCCAAACTGAGTGCTGCAGAAACCTGTGACATGTAGCTGGTGTGAGAAGGTGTGATGTCAGAGTAGATGCTCTACCACCCAGGATACTCTTCTACTCACAGTCAAAGGAGCTTTGTCCATAATTAAGTGTGTTCACTTGAAGATGCACAAGAGGTGAAATCATGTTTTATTTGTGAGCTTTTATTTTTTGAAGCACTCTTCTCCTGCCCTGCTGGGTTCTCCTGACGTTGCGTCGTCTTCCCTTCCTCCCTGCCCCTTTCCTCTCTCAGGCTCGCCTGCAACATTTCATTCCATTAGGGAACCTTTAATTGGCCTAATTTAGTTAATCTGTTTATGTCTCTCTTTGTAGCCCAGGGAGAGCATGTAAAGTAATTAGGAGGTTCAGTCAAACAAATGCCTTGTGAGCACACGGGGGATTTCACGTTTGCCTCGGCGATGGGCTCGTGTGTGGCTGCAGGGAAGGTGAGCTCAGGGTACCTGGCTGACCACGAGACCCATCTGTGGTGCTGCTCATGGTCTGGTCTTCTGGAGCTCAACATCTTCTGGCTTTAGTGGTCCTGGGAGCTGAAACCATGCTCTTGGCCACCCCAAGGCTGAAGGAGAGGCCGTTTGCAGCCAAGCTGCATCTGTGGATTTTGGTGGAATGTGCTGGACCCAAGCTGAAGAGTGTGAGGAATTTCCTACAGCTCTTTCTGTTAAATCAGGAACAAATGTTTGCAGTGATGTTGTCTTACCCTGAGAACAGGTCGTGGTGGGGAGAAGTTCCCTCCCTTGGAAGGTCTTTCTGGGGGCAGTGTGTCCAGATGTTTTTCCCAAAGCAGCAATCCTGTCTGCAAAGATTCACCCAAAGATTTTAATGTGTGAAGAGCAGGGGCTGGAGAGGACAATGCCAAGGTGAGAGCTTGGAGTGTCTGACAGTGACCAGCAGTGGAGTTATGCTGAGATCAGAGGTTTGGGGAGAGGACCAATCCTGGCTGTAGCATCTCTGCCTCCATAATTGAATAGGGAAAGACCACTGAGAGTTGAACTCACTGAGGATTTTTTTTGCCAGCAGGATCAAGAGCTGGTTTTCCTGATGGACGTGGCTAGGGGAGCAGGGATCACTGAGGAGCACCCACCCAGAGAGCAGTGTTGTCACCCGTGCTGACCTGCAGGGGTGACCTGGCAGGTGGAGGAGAGCTGGAGTGGCAGCAGGGAGCAACAGGCTGTCGTTGCTGGGAGTGGGCACTGGAGGGAGATGTGCTCCCACACAGGAGACCCTGCTCCCTCCACTGCCCAGCTCCTGCTGGAAGTGCCACCTGAGCCAGCCCTGGCCACTGGTGCAGCCTCTCTGTGTTCTGTCATCTATAATAACAGTGAAAACACTCAGACCAAGAACATCTTCATGTGCAGCTGTGGTTGTGTGTGCATCCCTCAGCTTCTAGACAAAATGTTGA
Organism: Brachypteracias leptosomus; assembly: GCA_013401335.1. Classification (NCBI taxonomy): domain Eukaryota; kingdom Metazoa; phylum Chordata; class Aves; order Coraciiformes; family Brachypteraciidae; genus Brachypteracias; species Brachypteracias leptosomus. The sequence continues at coordinate 77,038 of VYZX01033957.1, forward strand.
GGCCCAGGAATGGGTTGTAGGTTCCTTGGGTTGTCTTATGTGCTTCTTCCAGGCTGCCAAAGACCTCCAAAAACTGCCTGGAACAGAGCATTGCCAGGAGCTTTGCACCCTACAGTGCCCAGCTGCCTTTGTTGCCTTCCCTTCTCCCGTGCTGTGTGTGGTTGGGGCTGTGAAAAGCCATGGCAAGGAATGTGGTAGAGCCACTGGAAAGAGAAAATCCTTGTGGAAAGAAATTCCAGGCCCATCCTGGCAAGGAGAAGTTCCCTGTGGTGCTCTAGGTTGGGTACTATCACTTTAGTCATTTAAAGAGTGAGAAATACCTCAAGGGTCCTACAGCAAATCATGTCACTGCAGGGCTGGGACAGACTCTTAGTCTGATGGTGCTGCTGCTGTTGGGCAGGTTTGTATCACTGTGGTGCCAAGGAACTGGTGGCTCCAGACCTGTGTGACCTTCTCCAGTGGCCTGCTTGCCTCTCAATTCTCAAGCTACACTCCAGAAGCCTGGCTCATCACTTGGAATTTCATGGATTATGCTTTTTCTGGTTGTATTCTTGTGGCAGCCTGAGGTTCCAGTGGAGGTTGGAGGCTCCACGTTGTCAGGAGATGTACAAACATAAAGAGCAGCCTGTCCCTGTGCCATAAGCAGTCAGAAGTGAGTGATGTCACTTCATGGGTGACTGGAGAACAGGGAGACCAAGGGCAGGAAGACTTTAACACTACTGAGATTTGAACTGACTCCTACAAAGAATCATGGGCAAGAGTTTTGAGAAGTCCCCTTGGTCATTTTCAAGTCAAGACCGCCAGTTCCTTCAAATGTAGGGCCACGATTCCTCTTGAGCCATTACAAATAATGCTGGGGGTGCAGGGTGGGACAGTCTTTGTGCTGCTGGACACCTGACAGCTCCATTGGGCAGGAGGACACGTGGCCATTTAACAGCCCCTTTTCCATCCTTTCTGTGTGTTTCCCAGTGGTCGCACACGAGGATTTGTAACTACACTGACAAGGGACTTTCCTCTGGTGCTCTCTTCCCCTTCCAGGTGACCCCCAGGCTGATGTCCTCCTGCCACCACGGGCTGTGGTGCTGCAGCTCTGCTTCCCCTGGCAGATGGGCTGGGGCTGAGGAGATGGCTCAGCCTCAGCTCTGTCACTGCTGCTTTCGGGCCAAGCCATGGAGGGGGTGGGGGAGAATGTTAAAAAGCATCTGCTTTCCATGCAAGACTCCAGCTTTTCATTGAATGGAGCCAAACCCAAGGGGTTTGGCTTGGAAATGTTGGATGTTGTGCTTCTTGAGAGCTGGAACCCTCCTTGCTTGCTGTCCCACTCCTTCCCTGGGGGCTCCTCTTCCCATGAAGCATCCCCATGCCTGGGAGAGCAAAAGCTGAAAGCATCAGGGAGCTTGGACCTGCCTGGGTTGTTTGTCATTTTCCTGTTGAAACTTTGCATGGAAAAAAAAGTCTTAATGTTTTCTGGGAAGTCTTAGATGAGAGCTGTGCCCCTGTCCAGAGCTCACAGAGGTTCTCCTGTATCTGCTGGAGGGAGAGATCAGCTGTGGGCAGAGATTCCTCTATGTTTGCATGACATGGAGCTTTCCACCAGCCCTTCAGCAGTGAATCCTTTCTCTCCCGGGCACATCTGAAGCATCCCCAGCCTTATTTTGCAGAGGATTTCAAGCTAGGTTAAATAACCATCCTCATAAAACCAGGGAAGGTTTCAAGATCAACATATTTCCTACATGCTCCCTCTCGGCTCGTATATTTGCATGAAATCATGACTTGTCACTGGCAAGGTAACATGATCCAGGCACATTTTTCCCAGTCGAAGCTGCTATAAAAAGGCTCAAATGAACAGGGCTTGTTTGCTTTGATAAGGATTTAGCCATAATGGAAACACTTTTTATTGGGAGATGTTTTTATTAGTTTTCATTCTTGTGTTTGCAGTGAGCTGACAAATGGATTTTTTCCCCTCTTTAAATTAGTATTAGACTGACACTCGTTGCCTTCATTATTCTCTTGTATAAAGCAGGAGAACATTTCCTTGTCTTCCTTGAGCCATCCACTAACCCCCCTCGAGTAGAATCATCAGAGTTGGAAGGGACCTTAAAGATCATCTAGTTCCAACCCCCCTGCCATGGGCAGGGACACCTCCCACTACATCAGTTACTCACAGCCCCATCCAGCCTGGTCTTCAAAATGTCCAGAGATGGGGCTTCCAGCACCTCTCTGGGCAACCATTCTACAGGTTTCATTCATTTACACCAAAAGATACTGCTTAAAAAAAGCAGAGGAGCTTTCAGGCACCCAGGTCTGTGATGAAAACAGGCCTAGAGTTAATTGCTGCTGCCCAACCTTCAAGACTAAACCCCAAGAGGGTGTTTTCTTTCCTTTCCTTTCCACCAACACGTGGGATATGGGCCATGTTGTGTGGCTGGTGGGTTTGTGGGGTTGTTTTTTGGTTTTTTTTTTTTTTCTGTTTGTTGAAAGTTGCAAACTGGTACAAAACAAGTTTGTTTCTTCCTTGCAGCCAATTTCAGCCCGAGCTGAACAGGCTGTTCCCAGAGTCATCAAAACCTATGTAAACATGGCAGATTGACGTTCCTGCTAACAGATGGTCCTTGGGGGGTTGCAGCAGAGCTGTGCCTGCTTCTTTCCACATTTATTTTATTTTTTTTTTTTGGTATTCACAAGATGCCTGCAAGAAGGTTTTCAAGTTTGCTCTGTGTGTGTGTGTGTGGTGTACGATGCTCAGATCTTTCTGATGGCAAATATGCATGGGAAGCATCTATAATAGGACACATATTTGGGTGCCTGCGTGCAGATTTGTGTAGGTTGGGCACTGAAGTTTCCAGGCAGTATTTGCTCAGTAACGTATGTTCCTTGGAAAAGGCACAGAAGCCACCAGTCAGTGATGGAGCCACCCAAAGCCTCTCAGATGGCAGCAGAAGCAAATGGAGCAGCTCCTTCAGTGCTTGTGTGTGGTGATATTCCTTCCTGCGAGCTCTGTGAGATTGCTTGGTTGATTTCTGGCTATTAAAGTGTGGTTTAATGATTGTCCATTTAAAAAGAGAGCAATTAAGGGATGCTCTTGGCTCAGGATGTATCGTGGAGGATTGCAGAGTGAGGAATGGCACAGGCACTGCCTCCAGCATCCACTTCTAAATTAGAGAATGCTTGATAGCCCCACCGCTGGGTTTGGACACCAGGGCTCTGCTGCCAAATAAATGAGGCTTTTTCCTACTTGTTTTCATCAGGTTTGATGCTGAGGCAGCAGCAAAGCTCTGCTGGCTTGGGGTTGGGGCTGGGGTGAGGCGGGGTGGCCAGAGGGTGCTGGGGAGAGGCTTGGGCAGCCTCCAGCACATACATGAGCTCTCCAATGTGCCTTCTGCCAGCAGCGACAGCACGAGGTAGCATTTGCTCCTTGCTAAATAGCTGACTTAGGAATGCCTGGCTCACACACAACATCTGCTCATGTATTTCTACCTAATTTTCAGCCAGATGGACCGAGGCATGAGGAGGTCAAATGACTCAGGCAAGGTCAGGCTGATGTCAGAAATCTCCTTGCTGTCTCGGCCAGACTCGTGCTACGTTCACTGTTGCTGGAATGGATCTGGCCAGAGGAGTGGCTGCATATGCAGGGCAGAAACCTGGGTTTGTCCTGCCTGACAGGCAGCAATAGCTGGGTAGTGGGTTGGAGGAGATGTGCTGTGTATCTTCACCCCATGCAACCATCACCAGCAGGACTTAGACACTCATGGTTGGGTCCAGTCAGGATTTTCTCTTGGCTTCAGCCTCCTGTTGTCCTCTCGCTTCTATCCAGGCAACATCTGTGGAACAAGCCAAGAGGTGTTTAGATTGGGAGAAGTTCTTCAAGAGTGGTCAGGCACTGGAACAGGTGGAGTCACCATCCCTGGAGGGATTCAGCAGAGTAGATGTGGTGCTTCAAGACATGGTCCAGGGGTTGTTGGGTGAAGGTTGGACTTGATGATCCTAGAAGTCCTTTCCAACCTAAATGATTCTATATATACACACACACAAACATAGATGTGAGTCAGGTATATGCAGGGCAGCCCAATAAAATCAAAACCTGGAAAGAAAATCCTTTTCTGCCTGTGAACTAACAAGTCTGAGCTGTTAAATAACTTCATCTCTTAAAGGCACCCATTTCCCATACACAGAGGTGTGCATTCAACAGTTTATTGCAAGGGGAAGCTGAGAGAACCCAGAACAAATTGTGTTCAGCCCATATAATTTAATTAGATCTACAAACAAGGTAACACTGGTTGCCCAGGGGATTTAGAGCTGGGTGGAATTGCTTGGTGGTCTGTTGTGCAGCAAAAAAAAAAAAATATTAAAAAATAAGGCCCCCAGTTTTGTGCCTCTGAGTTGATGGGGAATGGCAGAGTGTTTACCCAAGCCCAGGAGATCTGTCTGCACCACACAGGGAGCAGTTGAACGTGGTCTTCAGCTCTTCCTGCAGCAAACACCATCATCTCTCAGCTCCAGGTTCCCACCATCCTGCTCCCTTCCCAGCCTTGCAGTGGTTTTCATGCTGCCCTGGTGCAGCTTTGCAGGGAGTTGGTTGCAGTGGACATTTAAATGGTGTTTCATGCCATGATGTACCTGTTGGCTTGGAAATCTGATGAGTGGAAAGCCCCTTAGGAGGCCAGTTGTGAACCACCTGGCAGCTTTGATCCTCTTGCTCTGCATCAGACCATGGAACAGAGCAGTAAAGCCTGTTGAAGGGAAGTTGTAGATGCTCCATCCCTGGATGTGTTCAAGGCCAGGCTGGATGGGGCTTTGAGCAGCCTGCTCTAGTGGGAGGTGTCCCTGCCCATGGCAGGGGGTTGGAACTAGATGATCTTTAAGGTCCCTTCCAACCCAAACCATTCCATGATTGGCTGTGCCAGTCCCTTGCAGAATTCATTTTCCTTTTGATGCCCTCAGAAGTGTTCCCTGCCTTTAACATTCCCCTTCCAGCACCACGATATTTTCCCAACTTGCACTTTCCTTTTTCAAGCTGCTTCTCACTTCAGGTTTATAAGGGTAAGAATCTCTATCTGTGATAATTGGATCTTTTCTCCTCCCACTTTTTTCCTACAGTCTTCATGGAATAAATCAGCCAACCAGCCCTGGACTAACAGCATAGCCAGATATGGGGACACCATCACAAAAGAGCCTCTCTCAGCTGTGAATGGATCACTGAAGCTCCCTCCCAGTGCAGGACAGAAGCTTTTGTTCCAAGCCCTGGTTTACGATGCTGTGATGGTGAGTGTCTTCAGGGCTTTGTTGACTTGTGTATTCTGATGGGGTTTTCCCATTTATATTCCTTTTTTGCAGCACAGGAGAAAATGTTTTCTCCTCTAAGCCAGCTTTAGGTGGCTGAGGGTGGGCTTTATTTTTTTCCTGGGTATAGGAGTGCACACCAGTGAGACTGATGGGATGGGAGTCAGAGCTGTTTGTTTTTTCCAAGCCTCAGCTCCCCCTTGATCTGCCTCAAGTCCAGCCAGCCCTTGAGGGTCTGTGCTCTGGGCTTGTTGTGTTGGGGATGGTCAGGCTGTCAGTAGGGCTGTGGCATTCCCAGATCCAGGCACCAGCTTGCTTGGGGGCTTTGCAGCCCATGGCATGAGTTAGGAGCTGCAGCACTCAGTGCAGTCAGGAAGATCTACAGTGTGCTTGCCTGAAGGAGGGATTGCTTTTTTGCCTGTAAAAGAAGTCAAAGATCAAGGGTTGATTTAAACTCCTTCTTCAGACAGGGGAGAGCAATTTCCACTGCACTTGTCTTCTTGATATGGGCACTGGGAGGAAATCCTATTTCTGGTAATGCTTGGCTGGCATCAGTATCTCTCCTGTGTTGGGAGGGTTTGCCCATGGTCTCAGCACAACAAGATGACACCTGCTTGGGTTGAATCTACCAGAAGCTTTCCTTGGTTATTATTTTAAAAGGTTCACCCCCAGCAAATACTTCTAAGTCACCTCCCCATGTTGCCTTCCTAGATAGTAGTGTGAAAATCAATTACACACAGGATGTAATTAACATTGTGGCTGGAGTTAAGACAGTGTTTTACAGCCCAATTAGAGGGCACCATTTCCAGCACAGTTTACCCATCCCAGTTTGTCAACAAAAAGGAGAGAAGTGTTAGAATATGTAAATGATGCACAAAGTTGGCTTCAGGAGAAAGCACAGATTACACTTGGGATGTCTTATTCCATACTTTGAATTGTCTTCTTGCTCCTAAGTCACACTCTGCCCAGAACCTGAGCTCTCTTTGTGAGCTTCCAAAATAATTTGCCTGTTAAATTACAAATCTAGCAGAACAACCCAGTCATTAACCAGGTTTGTTGGAGATTTGTAGCCTGAGCTCTGCTTAAACACTGTGGAGGAGAAGTGATTGTTTTCTTTCTGAATTAAATGGCTCAAATCTGCACCAACTTCTGCAAGCTGTGACTGGGGCTCTAATGAACAAACATTTTGTGCTGTGTAGCCAAAATTAAACCAGGAGCCCCAGTATCAGTGTGGGTCTGTGTCAGGAGCTGTCTCAGAAGCTGGTTTCCACTTGCCCTCTAGAAATCCGGCCCTTAATATGGACACAGGCTGGTGAGTTTTGGAAATTGTGGTTTTTGACAGAGGCTTGGAGGAGTGGTTGCTCCAGCCTGCCAAGAAACCCCGGGCAGATCCCTCCCCTGGGACTTGCTTTCCCCAACATAAAATAGGAATAATGATCCTGAGGTGATTTGAGATGCTTCTTAAGACTCCAGCTCTGAGAAACATATCAAGGTAATGCTTAATAGAGGCACGTGGACATCCCATTGCACTCTGTGGGATTAAAGAGAAAGACATTTCACTGCTTGGTTGGGTCACAGCCTCAATTATCTGAATTTCATTTACTTTGCTGCCTTCTTTTTCAAAAAGAATAAATATTTCCCTTGTCTGATAACAGAATGAAGCAAAGAAAAGCCACCCACCAGCCAACCTGCACCAAGTGGAAGCCGAGGTCATTGTCCATTCTGATTTCTCAGCCTCTGACTACGGCTCCCAGCTGCACACCCTGGAGAGTGAAGAGACAGAACCCGAGGAGCAGGAGCCTGAAGAGCTCCCATCTGGAGAGCTGGCTCTGCCTGGCTCTCCCAGCACCCAGCAGGACACTGGCCAAGGGTTGGTGGACTGCAGGGGCAGCTCTGTCAGTCTTTCTGACAGAAAGACTGACCCAACAGAGGCTGTTTGCACCCCTGGGCTCACCAACGGCTTCCACAGGCACGGGGAGAGTCTGGAGTCGGTGGAGAGTGAAGAGTCAGACTCCATCCAGGAGAGCAGGGGGGATGTGCAGCCAGTCAAGGGCCAGTCTCTTTCCCCAGCCCTGGAGGAGGCCCCTGTCTGTAGTAACTCTGGTTTAACCAGTTCATCCTCAGCATCTGAGAACATGGCTTGTGTCCACAGTCATCAGAGTGAACTCATCTGATCACGGGAGAGCTCGAAGCGCTAGGAGGGGCCTGTCCCTGGGAGGTTCTGAGCCCAGCAGGAGCTAAGAGGGCAGCAGCATCTCTCCAGAGCAGGATTTGGACCTCTCAGCTCTACGTGCTGCCTTCAAGAAACCAGTGGGTAGATTGGGAAGGGCCCCATCTTCTTCCTGCTGAAGTAACTTGGTGTTCACGGGAGCAGGACTGAGCCATCTGCTGAAGTCTGAGGAGAAACCACAGCTAGACCAGAGCCTTCTGCCTTAGACTGGGGCTGTCACCTTGTCATCCTCAAGGTGACCAGCAAGATGTCCTTCTAGCACTGGGAAGAGGCAGACAACACCAAGCCTTGCTTCTCAGCTGCCTCTTGGCTCTACCTCCTGCCCCCCAGGGTTGGGATGAGAAGTCCCACGGGGAGTGGAAGCCAAGCAGACAGATCCAGGGAGCTGTGACCAGCAGCCTTTCTGCCCTCCCATGGTGACAAGGGTGACAAGGGTGACAGGGCTCCCTCTGCACTGCCCCAGGGACTGTGACGAGCAGGCTGATGTCTCAGCCTTTTATTACACACTCTACGAGTGCCTCTAACAACTTGTACTATATAGAACCTTCTTCTGGGTCATTTCACCACCCTGGACTTTGGGTTACGTAGGTTCTTGTACCTAATATTTTAGGTACACAATTTGTCCTTTTAATGTACAACATGTATTTTTATTTCCTCGGAACATCTTTATATTATTTAATTTTATAAAGTGGAGTAGTGTGTGGTCTAGAGTAGCATTTTTACTACTTCTCTCTCTCTCTCTTTATTTTTTTTTTCCTCCCTAACAACACAACTACCTCATGTCTGTTGGAGAAAAAAAAAAAAGCAGTAGACCTACTCTTTTGTTATAGTCCATGATAGGTTTTAACTTATTCTTATACTGCCTTTTTCTAAAGAATATGTTTGCACTGGTTGTTGACTCTTTTTTAATGCAGAGCTGGTGTCTCTCTTGCTTTGTTTCTAAGTGTTGCTGGAGGGAACCTTCCCTCCAGCTGGAGGGTTGGGTTGTGTTCTCTGTAGGACTGTGTTTTGGGCTTCAGCTGGTGGGATGTTGATCCATCTTTCCTTCACAAGAGAAAAAAGAACCAACGATTGCAAAAGTAACTTGGGGACATCCATTTCTTTATTTTTCTGCCCGAGTGGAGACATCTCAGATGATTTTGATTTCCAGAGAGCAGCTGTCAGCCTTCTGGGAAGCAGTGGACTTGCTGAAGGCTTTGGATGATCACATGAAATTTTCCAGCCTTGGCCAAAGTGCTTTTGGGTGGTTTTTTTGAAGAGCAGAACAGCACCAGAGCTTAGAAATGAAAATTAAATCATCAGTCTCATCCCAGTCTGGTTTGGAAATCATGCAGAGACTCCTCCTTGCTGCCATGTCTCTCAGCCTGGCCTTCTGCTGGGGGGTGGACTTGTCTCTACCATTTCTTTAGCCTGTCTCTGCCCTCTTCTGAGTTTGCAGAGTTTTGAGTGCTGCAGATTGGACCAGCTCCTTGGGGGTGACAGGGATCAGTGCTTCTCTTTGGGTGTTTGGTAAATGTCCTGCCTTCCTGGAGGATTCAGAGAGCTGGATGTTTGTTAAAAAGTGAAGGAAAAAATGCCCATCTCCCTCTTTTCTTCCTGAAATCCCCCCAGCTTTGTATGGGGAGCTGTGTGCTGACCTGAGATCCTGTAAAAGAATAAACTTTGGGTTTATCTGGGCTGAGATACCCCTGTGTGCTCCCAGCTCCCTGTCATGCTGCTGTACCTGGGGTAGGTCATGTTCCAACAGAAGCAGGCACAGTGTGGCACCATTCCCCTGGATCACCTTGGGCCCATCATGAAGCCACCAAGTTCCTTCCATGCTCTCAGAGCTTTGGGGGAGATGCAGCAGAAGATGCAGCAGAATGCAGACAACTCTTGCACCACAAAAATACTTCATCTCCTCCCACCAAGGCTTGTTCTGATCTGATTACACCCCCCTGAATTGGGTGAAACTGGCCAGGTTTGGACATCCCCACACTGTGGTGGCCATGGCCTGGTGCACCAGAGCTCAGCTATGGAAATCAAGGTGGTTCCCTCCAAGCCAAGAGGTCTCCACTGCCCAGAAGCTGTTCTCTGTCCCAACACATGCCCAGGCAGAGCATGGGGTGTCCTTGGCTAGCTCAGCCATGCCCCAGCTCCCTCCTGTCCTGGACACACACAGGACCTCTCTAGTCTCAGCTAGAAATGAATGGAAGAAGACAGAAAACACACATTTTATGTGTCAAGCTGCAACAACCAGTGCATATATTTTTTTATCATGAAATATGTGGCTTTCCTGCAGGTTTCTCACAGACACACAAACTGTTGATACCTTTAATTACCCATCATACTTAATATGTGTCCCCCTTCCCTGCCTTTGATAACACTAAAGATTATTGCTGTTCCACTTTTTGCTGGTGTAATATTGTTTTACATTGTTAAAATGTCAGGTTTGTCTCACTGGCATCATTTTGTAGTATTAATGTTTGGCTACACAACTGTATATTCCCCGGGCTGCTCTGAGAGTCACAATTCTCAGCCTTTCATTTCTTTTAATTCCTTGTTGTGTAAAACACATGACTTGGAAAAAAAAATCTTTCTCAATTGTTTTGTCAATTTGATTTCCTACTTAACAGACAGCAAAGTCCTGGGTTAAATAGTTCAGAGGAGGTAAGTTATAATCTAGGTTTCTAGAGTTGTTTAGCTAACAATCAGGAGATTGGCCCATGAAATACACTGTGTGAGAAAACAACCATTTTAATAGAGCAACGTATGGTTTGGATCTCATTAGAAATAGATGTTTTAAAGGGATCATCATGTCTTTTCTAATCAAGCCTTCTGTTAGAAGAGAGGTCTTTAATCCAGCAGAAATCTACCATCTCCTTCTGTTGCTGTATTCCCTGGCTTGTGTTTTAAAAGGAAACTTCATTTAATTTTCTAGGCAGTGCAGAAGGATGTGTCACCAGGACTTGATCTCGTTTGAAGATTGTGGCTGTGTTTGGTTCCAGGCTGTACTTAATTATAACTTTCTTTCTTCAGAGACTGTTCTTACTCCACAAATACTCTTTAGTGTTAAAGTGTAAGAAGACATTGTCCTTATATTCCTTAACTAATGGGTTATTAATAAAATATTTTGAAAAATACAGGTGGGATTTGTCTCACAGTTGAGTCTGTTACAGCTCTTACCCCTCACAGCTCAAATCCAGCCTCCTTCTTACCTCAGCAACTCACTTCTGGATAGATCTGAGCAAGACCCTGCATGGGAAGACCCTGGTGATGTGGTGGAGCAGCATCCACAGCAAGGCTGGACCTCACTGGTGGGAAGCAGGAGGAGGAGGATGATGCAGGATTCACACTCTTGCCAGTTCAGTCCTGAGCTCCCAAGCTTGAGGTTGGAATGTGGGATGATGGTAGGTACCTGATCTCAGGTTTGGAAAGAGTTTGGGTTCTTGAGGCATTTCTTGATGCTTGATCATTTCTCAGGTGTGAACTGGCTCCTGTAAGAGAAAGAAAAAATATTTGTTCACTTTTATGCTTCATAGAATCATTGCATTTTTTAGGTTGGAAGAGACTTTAAGACCATCGAGTCCACCCATTAACCCAGTCTCACCATTCATTTGCTTATTATTTGCTTATTTTTCATATTAAAACAATTCCCCAGGAAGATGGGGCCCTTGCTTTGGTGACAACTGCCCTTATACAGCCAAAAGTGGATGGCAAAGGGGATCTGCTGAGGAAAGCAGCTTCCAGGAGCACGTCTTGGGGCTGTCCCACCACTGCTGGGACAGCTCTCAGCCTCAAGGTGGGTGCTGGGATTTTTGGCTCCCCTCCCTGTTGCCCACTGCCCACAAAGCAGATGCTAAAAACCCTGCCCCTAAGTGAAAAGCTCCTGGGCTGTTAGCAGGCAGAGAAACCACAATTACACATAGAGTAATAAATGGAGTGAATTCAGACAAGTTAATCTCTTGCTTCATCCACTGAAACTACTAATGGTGTCTTGGGGACCTCAGTGTGCAGTTAATTGGTGTAAATCAGGAGCACTATTGGAGGATCACCTTGTGGAAAGGGAGGATGGATGGACAGACAGACTGTGGGAGGGAGGACAGAAGGATGGACCCCACAACCCCACAGGGAAGGGGTTTGGAGCCTGGGTTGGGCACCATCACTAACCCCACGGCTTTTCAAAAGGCTCCAGTGTGATAAGCAAATTCCTGCCTCCAGTACAAGCAACTTTTTAAAGCCTTTGTGGTTACAGAGGAGCACAGAAAAACAGGAGCACTCTGGATTCCTGCTCTCAGCTGGCTCTAAAGTCCCCAAACCTGCCTTTTTCTTTACAAATCTCATGGTTTTCACCTGAGTTCTGTTGTTTGGCAGGTCTGACTGCACTTGCCTTTTTAAAATGTGATGCCAGCAACATCACCAGGGTCATTTGCAAGATGCAGGGCTGAATGTGGTGATGTCCTCACCATGTAACTACCTCTCCCAGCTCCTACCACCATGCCTGGGAGCAGAAGCACCCAAAATCTGTGGTTCCCAGGGGGAAACAAGCCCTGAAAACCACATGGCTCTTCATTTCCCTTGGAATTATTAACTCCCACAAGCCATCCTCACTGTCAGCAGCATCCCAGGAGCTGCCCCGAGCCCATGAAATGCTGGTGGGGCCCCACGGCGGGAGCCAGGGAGACGTCTGGGGAACAGGAGCAGGGCTGGTGCCAAAAGGTCAGGGACAGCCCAGAAATTCAGATGTTACTGAGAAGCTGATGGAGCCAGAGCAAATTCTTCCCCAGCTCAGCCCTCTGCTAAATGAGGGAGGCTTTAATGTGGAGCAGATGTAGTGACGTCTTCTTCCCTCGTTAGCCAACTCCAACGTGCTCCACTGGCCAGGGGAGCCTTGGGTCTCTACAAAGGGTTTTCCACCAGGTTTCTGGGGATGGTCACCGGGTTGAGTAACCCGGTCCATCAAGCTCTGGAAAAAAGAAATTGGTTAGAATCCGCTTTTACTTCTTTTTAGGTGGTTTTTTTCCACCCAGAAGACATTGAGCTGTCATTGCAGTGATGGCTTTTGCTGCTGCTGGTGATGTGCTTGTGGAGAACGTGGGCCAAGGGACCAAGCAGGGTCAGGTGGAAGCAGCAAAATATGTGGGTGCTAGAGCTGAGAGATGTGCAGGGATGGAAGGGGGACAGACAAATTACCTTGAGGGCTGTGGCAGGATTTAGCAGCAGACTCGTACCCACCTGAGTCCTTCCTCACTGGGGCCTCATCAAGGGTGAGTTGATTAGTCCAACACCTGTGTGGCTGACCCAGGTGAGTCACATTAGGATCTAATTAAAATGAGGAGCACTGAGGTGGGGCAAGCCGAGCTCTTCTTAGTTCCTCTCCTCAGGATCACCTCGTGGCCATTGCTCTGAGATCCTGCTGCCCTGTTTCTGGTCTCTTCCTACCTCGGTGAGTGGTTTTTTTCTTCAAAACAAAGCTTAAAAGTTAAAGGCTTGGTGGGACCAGTTGGAAGAGGCAGTTCCCTGGCCCAAGGCACAGCCACATGGGCTCAGAGATAGGACTCAGTGTTTGCCTGCTGCAGGAGGCCTGGGCGCCATTACCAAAGCCAGGTAACTTTGAGCATGACGGGCAAGAGAGAGGCCCCTGGGTGAAGAGCAAGGAAATTTCTTCCTTTATCATGATCACAAGCTTGGGNAAGCAGGAGGAGGAGGAGGAGGATGATGCAGGATTCACACTCTTGCCAGTTCAGTCCTGAGCTCCCAAGCTTGAGGTTGGAATGTGGGATGATGGTAGGTACCTGATCTCAGGTTTGGAAAGAGTTTGGGTTCTTGAGGCATTTCTTGATGCTTGATCATTTCTCAGGTGTGAACTGGCTCCTGTAAGAGAAAGAAAAAATATTTGTTCACTTTTATGCTTCATAGAATCATTGCATTTTTTAGGTTGGAAGAGACTTTAAGACCATCGAGTCCACCCATTAACCCAGTCTCACCATTCATTTGCTTATTATTTGCTTATTTTTCATATTAAAACAATTCCCCAGGAAGATGGGGCCCTTGCTTTGGTGACAACTGCCCTTATACAGCCAAAAGTGGATGGCAAAGGGGATCTGCTGAGGAAAGCAGCTTCCAGGAGCACGTCTTGGGGCTGTCCCACCACTGCTGGGACAGCTCTCAGCCTCAAGGTGGGTGCTGGGATTTTTGGCTCCCCTCCCTGTTGCCCACTGCCCACAAAGCAGATGCTAAAAACCCTGCCCCTAAGTGAAAAGCTCCTGGGCTGTTAGCAGGCAGAGAAACCACAATTACACATAGAGTAATAAATGGAGTGAATTCAGACAAGTTAATCTCTTGCTTCATCCACTGAAACTACTAATGGTGTCTTGGGGACCTCAGTGTGCAGTTAATTGGTGTAAATCAGGAGCACTATTGGAGGATCACCTTGTGGAAAGGGAGGATGGATGGACAGACAGACTGTGGGAGGGAGGACAGAAGGATGGACCCCACAACCCCACAGGGAAGGGGTTTGGAGCCTGGGTTGGGCACCATCACTAACCCCACGGCTTTTCAAAAGGCTCCAGTGTGATAAGCAAATTCCTGCCTCCAGTACAAGCAACTTTTTAAAGCCTTTGTGGTTACAGAGGAGCACAGAAAAACAGGAGCACTCTGGATTCCTGCTCTCAGCTGGCTCTAAAGTCCCCAAACCTGCCTTTTTCTTTACAAATCTCATGGTTTTCACCTGAGTTCTGTTGTTTGGCAGGTCTGACTGCACTTGCCTTTTTAAAATGTGATGCCAGCAACATCACCAGGGTCAGTTGCAAGATGCAGGGCTGAATGTGGTGATGTCCTCACCATGTAACTACCTCTCCCAGCTCCTACCACCATGCCTGGGAGCAGAAGCACCCAAAATCTGTGGTTCCCAGGGGGAAACAAGCCCTGAAAACCACATGGCTCTTCATTTCCCTTGGAATTATTAACTCCCACAAGCCATCCTCACTGTCAGCAGCATCCCAGGAGCTGCCCCGAGCCCATGAAATGCTGGTGGGGCCCCACGGCGGGAGCCAGGGAGACGTCTGGGGAACAGGAGCAGGGCTGGTGCCAAAAGGTCAGGGACAGCCCAGAAATTCAGATGTTACTGAGAAGCTGATGGAGCCAGAGCAAATTCTTCCCCAGCTCAGCCCTCTGCTAAATGAGGGAGGCTTTAATGTGGAGCAGATGTAGTGACGTCTTCTTCCCTCGTTAGCCAACTCCAACGTGCTCCACTGGCCAGGGGAGCCTTGGGTCTCTACAAAGGGTTTTCCACCAGGTTTCTGGGGATGGTCACCGGGTTGAGTAACCCGGTCCATCAAGCTCTGGAAAAAAGAAATTGGTTAGAATCCGCTTTTACTTCTTTTTAGGTGGTTTTTTTCCACCCAGAAGACATTGAGCTGTCATTGCAGTGATGGCTTTTGCTGCTGCTGGTGATGTGCTTGTGGAGAACGTGGGCCAAGGGACCAAGCAGGGTCAGGTGGAAGCAGCAAAATATGTGGGTGCTAGAGCTGAGAGATGTGCAGGGATGGAAGGGGGACAGACAAATTACCTTGAGGGCTGTGGCAGGATTTAGCAGCAGACTCGTACCCGAGTCCTTCCTCACTGGGGCCTCATCAAGGGTGAGTTGATTAGTCCAACACCTGTGTGGCTGACCCAGGTGAGTCACATTAGGATCTAATTAAAATGAGGAGCACTGAGGTGGGGCAAGCCGAGCTCTTCTTAGTTCCTCTCCTCAGGATCACCTCGTGGCCATTGCTCTGAGATCCTGCTGCCCTGTTTCTGGTCTCTTCCTACCTCGGTGAGTGGTTTTTTTCTTCAAAACAAAGCTTAAAAGTTAAAGGCTTGGTGGGACCAGTTGGAAGAGGCAGTTCCCTGGCCCAAGGCACAGCCACATGGGCTCAGAGATAGGACTCAGTGTTTGCCTGCTGCAGGAGGCCTGGGCGCCATTACCAAAGCCAGGTAACTTTGAGCATGACGGGCAAGAGAGAGGCCCCTGGGTGAAGAGCAAGGAAATTTCTTCCTTTATCATGATCACAAGCTTGGGAAGGAAGGACAGGTGCTGGTTGCCATCCCCTGGGTATGGTGGGGCAGCCAGGACGGGGCAGTTCAGCTGCACCCCTGGAGGGATCCCCTGCTCTGGGGGTCTGCAGCACCCTGTGGGGCCAGGCCTGACCCATGAGGGGTGACCTGTGCGGTAGCCTCGGTGAGAGGAGCTCTGTGAAGGGAGCCCTGTGAAATGGAACTGGGGAGGGGAGACTTGCGAGGGGGCTCTGGTGGCAGGGCTCCATTGAGGGGAGACCCATGAGGCTGCTCTGATGAGGGGCACCTGTGCTCTAGTGAAGGGGCTCCAGTGAGGGGAGCCCCGTGAAGTGGAACCGGTGAGGGAAGGAGGCCGGTGATGGGAGACCCGTGAGGGTCTGATGAGAAGCCTCTGTTGAGGGGAGCCTCGTGCGGCTGCCCCGGTGAGGGGAGACCCCTGAGGGGTCTCTAGTGAGGGGAGCCCGGGCGAGGCTCCACACGCAATCCCTGCAGATCCCGCGTCGGGACTCCCCCATCCCTCCGCCGCCTCCCTCAGCCGGGCCGGACCCCCCTCTNCCCGTGGGGCGCAGGGAGGCGAGCCCGCCCGCCCGGGATGCCATGGCTCCGCCGGGCTCCGCGCTGCCCGCCTGCCTGCTGGGGCTGCTGCTGCTCGCCTGCCGCGGAGGTAAGAGCCGGGCCGGGCTTGGGAAGCGGCCGCGGGGACGGGACCTGCCGCCGCCGCGCCCGGTACCGGTGCTGCTCCCCCGCCGCTCTCGCCCCTCGCTCGGTCGGTCCATCGGTCGGTCCCGTCCGCGGTCCCTCCCGCACTTCTCACCCCCTCATCACTCGGTGTCCGGTCCCTCCCCAGCCCCGCAGTGGGTCCCGGTCCCCTTTGCTCGTTCCCAGTCGGTGATCCCGGTTCAGCCCGTCCCCGTAGCGCCGGGCTGCAGAGGAGGCTGAACGGGACCGAACAGCCCCGGGGAAGGCTGGAGGGACCGATCGCGGCTCGGAGGTGCTATGCGGTCGGTGTCACTGGACTCTCGGTGTCACCCACCGTGTGAGCATCTCTCTGCGGGAACGGGGGCTCGTCCCTTCAGCGAGGGGACGAGCCACCACCTCTGGGGTGGTGGCTTCTGCCTGTGGACTTCTCCACCAGCCCATTCAACACCCCAATGTGCGGATAGCCCCGGGTGTTCCCCCAAAGCTGCGTTTGCAGTTGGAAACCTTGTTGCGTGGAGGGTTCCGAGGAGGGGACCGCGGTGTTTGCGGGGCCCTGGCCCCCATGGCCAGCGCTGGGAGGGACGGGGTGGCTGCCATGGCAGTGGCGTGGTCGGGCATCGGTGCTCGGGGACCAGACCCGAAATCATCGCTGGTGATGCGAGCGGGAGGCAGCGCCCGGGCAAACGAGTCGTGTTTGTTAGTGAAGGCGGTAGCTGGAAAAGAGATGTTGGGCTGCGAGTTGCGGGGATGACCAGGAGCTACTTTAACCTCCCAAGTATTGTGCTCTCCCGTAACGCTTGGCTCGGTTCACGCAGCCACAACCGGTAACACCACCCACCGGACCAGGGCCGAACTACAAAAACATCAAAGGGATTTTTCCCTGGACCCACCGTGCACATGCCCTGCTGAGAAATTGCAATATTTTCCTTCTACTGGTGATGCTGCTTAAGCGTGAGGCTAATCTGAGAAAGGAGCGGGGAAAGATGCTGTTCTGCAGCTCAACACCCCTGTACCTTCTGCCTCCTCCTTAGAGAAAAGTAGGAATTGTTTGAAAACAAGCAGCCCGGCATGGTCAGGGGGAGAAAAATGTGTTAGGTTAATCAGAGATGAGCTGCTGGGGTGTTTAGGAAACCAGGTTGTGGGCTCTTTCCATAATAAATCTCTCCACGTGGTTCGGAGCAGGCACGGGGAGAATCCAGCGTAACTCACAGAGAATAAAGTTATCTCTGAAGTGCATATAATGAAGTAGATCTTGTTACTCTGCTGGGATTCCTGGCTATGCAGCAGGGCAACGGGGGTGCTTGAAAAACTGCTTATTTTTGGGGGGGAGGAAAGGAAAAGAAGTGAATTTTTGAAAGAAAAACTTTAGTAAGTTGAGTTTGTGTCTAGTTCACCTCCTGCTGCTGTCCAAATCTCCCTGGGTGTTTGTTGGTGCTGCGGCTCAGCAGGTCAGTGGCTCCTGACTTTGGGGTGTGTTTTGCTGGCTTGGCTTCACTTCGAAAGTTTTTTCCTTCTGAGGTTGTTTCCCCCCGACCTCATCGGGTTTATACTCGCAGTTAACAGCGAGGTAACATCTCTGCTGAGTTTAGCAAACCCTCCCTCTCGGTGTCAGGCAGCACCGAAGCCAAAGCCTCGCTGCAGGGATGGATGCTGCACAGGACAAGATGCTCTCCTCCCACCTCTGAGCTCCTCAAACTCCCCAAAATACTGACCAAGCAACTGCAAACCAGGCTGTGGGAGCTGCTGGTCAGTGTGCTGGAGTGGGCTCAGCAGCGAGACAATATTTTCTTTCTTTTTTTAATTTCCTGGAGCTCTTTGTTCTGGGTGGTGGACAGCTTTTGTCTCCGATTGCTGAGCGGGCATAGGATACGAGCAGCTCCCTGGCTCTGCTCAGTAACAGCCTTGGAATTAAACATCGTCGTTTATTTTTAAGTAGGCTTAACTTCTAAATTATTGAAGCTATAAGCTTTCACTAATTCCTACTCTGGGTGGCTTTGCTGGTTTGGGGTTTTTTTGAGATGTGAAAAAAGGATTGCTTTCTCCTAAATTGGTGTAATTCCCTGTCTTTTTTCTTAATATACATAGAGAGTATCAGGTATCACTTCCCCAGCAACACTCGAGAGACTCTCTATGAAATTCAAACCCCACGTTTGGGCTTCGTCTCTCTCGGGGGGGTGGGTGGGGGAAGATTCAACAGGAGAATCTCAGGCTGTGGTTTTCCCGCGTGGTGGATGCAGCCCATGAAATGGGGTGAGCATCTCACAACCAACTTGTGCACCACGTTTGGGGGTGGTGCTGGGTGTGAAGCTCACTCAGGGGTGTGAGTGTGCGGCCACCCGTGCCAGTGGCATGCAAACACCTTCTGGGGCCACCATGGTGCCTAAACTTCTTGTTGTAAGTATTTAGAAGCCCTGAGAGAGGGAAATAAGGTGGGTTGGTGCCCTCCTGATCTGTCCTGCCACCCCCCTGGCATGAAGAGTTAGAAATCCTAAACTAGTCTCGTTGTTCCTCTTCTTATTTTCTGTCAGGCTCTGGACCTTGCTTAGGAGCTGGGCAGAGGGTCCCAGGGAGAGGGACAGGGCAGAGGGTCCCAGGTCCAGGGTTACAGCCCAGTTCCCTGCTCCTCTCCTTCCTGCTCGATCCCAGTTTGGCCCATGTACCCTGGTGCAATCAGCCCAGTGTGGAGCAGCTCAAGGAGCCTCTCTCCCTCTTTTCCATCTGCCTGAACTTTCCTTTCTCCGATTTCCCTGTTTCTGGAGAGCCCCAGTGTGTGAAGTGTCACACAGTGACTCTGAGCAATGCCAGCCCCTTGCTTCCAAAACCCTTGGGACACTGCTCCCCCTGCACCTCCCCATCCCACTGCCTTGAAACCTCTTTCTCCACCACACTGGGATGGCTGGACCCTCCTCACCACAGGGTTTTGATCCAGCAGGAGCAGGATGGGACCCCAACACGTAGCTCTGGCATGGGGAGCAGCGTGTGGTGGGGATGGTGTGAAGCTGCCAGTGGCTGGTTGTGCCCCCCAAAGCAGACTGTGCACTTTGTTTTGCAGCCTGCAACTGGTCTGGGACAGAAGATGCTTTTCTCTGTTCCCCCTTTCCCCTCCCTATTTTTATTTCATGCTTTGCGCTCCTGGGCTTCTGACCCCGGATATTGTCCTTTTATTTGATCTAACAAAACAAGGCAGGAGCCCCCCTCTGCAGATTAAGAATTCCCACTTAAATCAACCGAATAATGCTGGGCAGGAACAGGAATAGTCTGCTCAAAATTACTTTGAAATCACAAATTTATTTGAACTTTACTGGAGCTTTTAGTTTTACAGAGTTTAGAAACTAATAAATTATGTCGCGGGGCTCATGAAAATCGACTCGAGTCCCCGTATCCAAAAGAATATGCAACATTTTGCTTTTGCAAGAAAATAAAAATAATTGTTTACACATGTCCAGGGGTCATTGGCGAGCATATAAAACTGATGGTTAAGGAGGTGAACATGTCAATAATTGTGCTTTAAGAGAAACAAGAGGCAAATTGGTGGCCACGCTGAGGAAGGCACACGAGCTGGCCGTGCTATATTAGATCAGATGTCCCTGTTTGTATCACACCCCCCAGTTGAGAGCAGCTCAGTCACTTAACAACCCAGCCCTGCTCCTGCACTGGTAATTTAAACCCAGGGTTTGAGAGCAGGGTGGAGGATTTGCTGCCTGGTTTGTGGTGGTTGTTCTTGCCCGTGGGGTGGTGGTGATGAAGCTGGTGGTGAATTAGGAGGATGTGGGTTGTAGCGGGTGGTTCTGGGGAGTTGTGGGGATGCTTTTGCCAAAGGATCTTTGCTGCTGAAACCTGGGAGTGTGTGGAAAGGGAGAGAGGTGCTGGTGTTTTGTCAAAGCAGCTCTGGTTTTGGGATTAGCAGGGATTGGTGCAGTGCTTGGCTCCTCGAGAGGAGCAAGGTGATGCCTTCCTTCATCCTGGATTTCAGGGTAAGAGGTGAGAAGGTGGAGGAGATGGCAGGGAGGAGAGCTGAGTTTGCTCTGAATCCCCTGGATGCAGTTAAGACTTTCAGAGGTTTTCATGTGCCCAGAAAGTTCTCTTCCTCCAGCAGGACCTTCCCTTTCCTTTCCTTCTATACCATCCAGTCCTGCCTGCCTGTACTTAAGCTGACTTTCAAGGGCTGGGCAATGGGGCTGTGCTGGCTGGTGGCTTTGGCACTGTGATGCCAGGGTGCCTGTGGCTTTCTCAGCAGCCTCCTCCTAGCCCCTGTGTCCCTGATCCATGAGCATCATCACCCACCACATGGCCAGCCCATTCCCTGCTGGGTCTGTGCAAGGGACCAGCCATGGGGACAGCCACCTCCCTGCTGCTTTATTTCAGCATCAGGGCTTAACCAGGGACCTCAACTTCCCCCATCCTGCGTTAGAGCAGCTTTGGGGGCTGAAGCCTGGGGGGGCACAATGTTTCCCATCTTGGCTGCTGCCTTTGCCATCCTCTCCTACGTGGTTGTTCCCTGCTCTGTATTGGGCACTGATGCCCTCTGTGGTAGGACCCTGATCTGGTCAGGGCTGTGGGACACGTGGGGGATGCAAATAACACCACATCCTACTGTCTTGCTGCTCTGCTCTCTGGATGGAGCTACTGCGGGCAATTAACTCAGGAAAGGTCTTTGCCCTTTCCAGCTACACCAACAGGTTTCACTCTTGCTTTCTTCAGACACAGGGGAGCCCATGAGGACTCAGAGCTCGTCCTGGAAAGGGTCTTTGTGCTGTGAATGCTTCCAGCTTCCACACCGTGCTTAACAAGTGACCTCCTGGGATCTGCCCAGTCTGGTCTTGAACATCTGAAAATTATTTGGGGCCACTTGTCTGGCTCTTTGGGCTGTTTTTGCCTTCCTCTGGTAAAATCAGTGTCCCCACCAAGGACAAGCCCATCTCTGGGCTCTGCATCAGGTGGCTGAGAAGTTGTGTTACCCTCAACAGAGACCTCCTGCAACCACTTAATGAGTGGATGTGGTTTGTGCACCCGGATGGAAAAATCGCTTTATATAAACCTCCCATCCGAAAGGAAAGGGAATAAAAAATTCTGAGCTAGTAAACTTTACTGCCAGCAAAATGCTGGGCCTGTTACAACCTATTCTCCTCTCCTTTAAATGTCAATTTTTTTGGCTGCCCTAAAGAGCCAATTTGCACTTTACTGCGGTTGTGCCTTTCTCCTTAGGGTCAACCTCAAGGAGATTTAAGGAGGGGGGGGGACCAGCTGGATTTTTAGGGTGCCTGAAACCCGTTACAATCTACTGGAGAACATCTTTCAGGTCTAGATATCTCTTCCTTCCATATCCTCCTGTTTGCAGAAGGATTTAAAAAAAAGACAAGCCACCAGTGAAAAAACAGGAGCCATTTTTTGTAGGGCTGCCCCGACCTGCACCCAAGTTTTGGGTCCTAATACTCACCTGCATCCCACTATAAAAACCTCTGGTCCTGGGCTCTTGGGGCTCCAGGAGCATCTTCTTTTGGCTTTATTCAAGCAGGACCAGGGTGTATCTCCTTGGTGGTGATAAGACTTATCAGTGGGTCACTGTTGATTTATGCTATTACACTGGGAACAAACACAGTAAATCAGGAGAGGGCAAATTTCTACTCACGGGAGACACTTTGCAAGTGGATGTTGTGCTGTTGGTGAGATGAGAGAGGAGCTGGAGCTGCCTCCATCTCCACCAATGCTCCTGATGCTGCTACTCAATATCTTGCCTTGCCACCAGCTCAGCCCGGGCCCTTGGCAGGTCATTTCATCTCTCTGTGATTAATGTTCCCTGTCTAGAAGGGGAGTAATAATCCGGGTTTCATCTGTCAGGACCCGTGTGCTGCTGGGGCAGGGATGGCTCTGCTGGCTGGGGGTCTGGACAGGGTCCAGCAGGATGAGCCCTGATGTGAGTGGGGTCCTTGCCACGGATGTCAGTGCTAATTAAAGCAGGGAGCTTAACTGTATTTTTCAGCAGCACAGGAGGGGAAAGCCAAAATCAGGCTTCCCAAATGGGAGAGGAAAATGCACAAGTTCTTTTGAAGCTTTGAACATGAATCACAGTGTCAAGTAAAAAATAATTAAACTTTATTTTTTTTTTTTTCCTTAAACGTACTTCAAAGTGTCTTTTAAGCTTCCCATTAATTCCAAGTTCTTTCTCTCAGCACTAAATAAATCTCCTGGTTCAAAAGCCCAAGTGCTAATTGGTTTCTCTGAGTATGCCTGTCTGCTTGATCAATAGGGGAAGGCGTTTTTGTTAAATATTTGCACATATAGTCACATATTGTATTGCTCAGGGAGATGGTAAATGTTTCTCAAAAGGAGACTTGTAGAATGAGGATGCCAATGATTTTCTTGTGGCCTTTCTGTCAGAGCTAATAAAGCTTCTTCCCTCCATCCCTCTGCAGAAGGCAAAGCAATTTTTCCTCTTGTGCTGCTTGGGTTGAGAGGAGCCCGGGTGACACCCTGTCCTGCCCCACAGTTTTGGTCTCTCACCTGCCCCTGCTTCAGCTGCAGATTTAGGGCTGCCCCAAGCAGAGTTTTACAGCCTCTGCCTCCCTTCTGGGCTGAGCTGGGTTTGGATCTGCAGCTCTTGGAGAGGGATGGGGCTTTGGCTCCCCGAGTGAATGTGAACAGCCTCGGAGATTTCCTCTGTCTCCCTCAATTAATCACAATTTTACTGTGTGCCTTTGGACTGGTGGTTACTTCTGACTTTGCAGCAGCATTTCTGTGCCTCACTGGTAACTACAGTTGTTTATGCTGGTGGAGTTGGCTCCTCTTCCCCTGTTACCTCCTTGCTTTGTTTTTGCTGACCCCTAGAGCAAAAGACACCAGGAGCCTTCTTGTCCTGCCATGGAGATTCCTCTGTGAGCATCCCTGCCCCTTTGTCTCCTCCTGAGCATCCAAGGGAGGCAGGACTCTGTGTTCAGAGTCCACCTTGGAGACCTGGAGCCCCACAGTGTCAGTCTTGGAAGGCCAAATCCCAACATCCCTGATCCTTGCAAACTACATGTAATGCAAATAATCCCATGGTTACAGCCAAAAGGATGAAGGGAGTGTTTAGAAGGGGACAAAGAACATGTAAAGCATCTAATTTCTACCATCCCTTGCACACACTGGAACATCTGTGCATGAGCTGTGTGGATCTTAGGTTGGGCTGTTTGTAGAGCAGTTTCTTGCACCTCTTCTTGATGACGTGCAGCATCCCAGGGCCTTGTTCTTCTTGGAGAAAACCCCAAGGAACATGATGCATTGTAGAAGAACAGCACTGAAAGAGGTGTCCTTCTCACCAAGCCCACTCTGTGCCTTCAATTTAGGCCATGAGGCTGAGGGCCATAAGGAATGGAGGTGGCTTCAAGGTGACCTTTGGCTGGAGAAGAGCCCATGGCTGCTTCTTCGGGGCTTTCTTCATCTTGCCAGCTTGGTTCTTGCTGACAGGGCCACCAATGACTTGGCTATTTGGGAGATTTGGACATTTATGCCATGCAAGCCAGCCTGGGGGTTTTGGAGAGTGGGATACCAAGGACCTTGAGGACCAAAGCTCAGGTTTTTGAGGCAGTTTCAGATCTGTCTCTAATGATGCTTTAGGATGTCTAATGTGCCCATGGTGCCAGGGAAAGGTGTAGGGACTTCTGAAGAGCAACAGATGCCCCTCTGCATCTTCCAGTCTCACTATCTTGGGAGGAGAGAGACTTTTGGCTTAGTTCTCATGGAAGGTCCATGTTGGGGTGAAAAATAGAACTTGGCTTCTCCCAAATCCCCACATGGGATTCTTGCTTCTCCCCGTGTGTCTGGTTAGTTGGTCACCTGGCCCTGAAGCCACCAGGAAAGTGTCAGTGGGATCTCTTCATGGTCAGAAAAGCACCCACTGAGGAGGAATTTGGGTGCTTCTGGACACTGTGAGGTATCTACAGGCTACAGACCAGTTGCACAGTGCCCAATCACACCTCGAGGAGACCCCAGGACCAGCCAGTGTCCATCCCCACCCCAACACGTGTCTGAGGGCACCAGTCCTAGTTCTGAGAGTCATCACTTGTGCTGCTCCTGCAGCCTGGAGTTCGGATGCAGACCAACTGTTTCTGGAGGTAAACATGATTATCTCCAATCACAGGCCTTAATGATGGTTGTTATAATGACAGCTATTGTGGGAAGGGCACCTAATTATGTTGATTCTTCCTTTTATTGTACATATAATAATAATAAGCTGCTTTATCTAAGAGTACAGGGGAGCTGGGGGGTTTATTTCATTGGGGATTTGTACCTGTTAGGCTAAATCCTGAAACTTTATTCAGTATTTCTGGAGTCAGAATTTTTCCTGATTACCTCTTAGGCTAAATCCTGAAACTTTATTTCTGGAGTCAGAAGTCCCCCTTGGTTCAGTAAGGATGGAAGGTCCTCATCCTACCTAACTCCAGGAGCACCCACACAGGGAATGGGGCCCCAGCCTGGCAGGGGCCGTTGAGGCTCTGGCCACTTTGCAGAAAAATGTGGAGCATTCATCTAATTCCTTAATTTTCAGCCCCAAAAAAAAGAAGTAATTGATGGGTTTGTGCTGGCTGTGGCCTAACTTGCTGAGAGGACCCCAGGGCTATCTCATAAAAGAGAAGTCACGGTGAGCGATAGATCACGGGGATGGCTGGAGCTAGGCTGACATTTTAAGGCTTAATGGGTTAATAAAGTGTGTGCTGGAGGTGTCTGTCACTAAGCAGAGTTTGCCCATTCCCTGCACACACTCCTACCTTACCAGCAGGACCTTTGCCCTGCCCTGCACTACCCCAGCCTCCTTTGTCTGCTCCGTCCATCTGCCTCGGCTCAGGTTGCACTCAATGTTTATCCCCCATAATCCAATTTAAGTTGCCGTAGAAAGCATTGGGGATTTGCAGGAAGAAAGAAAGAAAAAAACCTCACTGGGTTTGCAGAGCAGAAAAGACTTTCTTTTTTTTTTTCTTCTATAGGATAACTGCCTGCTCTCATCTCTTCTGTTTTCACCATGCATTAACAATCTGCTCTCCAGCCTGGTTTTGAGCCTGGAGTGGTGGGATCCTGTCCTTGGTGGGGTCTGTATTAGGGACAGGAGTTACAAAGACTCTGCTGTGGCTCCTGTTGGCCAGGAGAAGTTGCCCACGTGCATCCCAGTTCTGTGGGTGGCTGTGGAGCGGGTCCACCATGAGGGAGGGGAGGAGAAGCTGCATTGCAGGTTGGAGCAGCTGGAAACCTCCACCCACCAAGGGGCTGTTGCACAAGAGGACTCTTCAAAAGGCTTTCCCCATACTTGGATGAAATCAGTTTTCTTACTCTGCTGGAATGTCTTCTTCATTGCTCTTAATTCACCTCCATCCCTGCATTTACACCCTCCAGATATTTATATGACTCCCATTTCTTGGTTTCTTTCTGCCTTTGATGCCAGCAGGTGTTTTGGGCTAATCTTTAAACAATAGCTCTATTACTGTCATCTTCTGTAGCATCTAATCATGACTATACCCTAAATTCTACCCTAAAAAGGTGTGCTGGGCCAAGCAAAGCATAACATCCCAAAGACACAGTGTTTAAACATTCCGTTGGTCAAAGAAATAAATTAGGATGTGTCTGTAGGGTGGGAAGTGAGGGTCTGTCTATTGTTGGTACAACTTCTGCAATAACTTATCTCTGGTGGACATCGTTCAGCCTAATTGCTTTGCTAGAAACCTTTTGTGTGGTTGAGCCAGAACTTTGTGCATTTGTAGTTTGGTGCTTAAGTTGCTCTTCATTAAGGACTGAATAGCACCATCCTGGTGATGGTGTGAGAGAGACCAAGGTGGCAGAAGGGTTCTGTGTGATAGGCAATGAACCTTCTGCTCTGCCAAGCTGGAGAAGTGTCATGAAGATGCTGGGTTGTGCTTGTGCAAGTTTTGATTTTGGAGTGAAGAGTTGATCTGTAGTGAGGTGATCTGTAGGGGGAGTATGAAGAGAAAGCTCCTGGGAGACCTTCTTGTGGTCTTTCAATACTTCAAGGGGCCTGTCAGAAAGATGGGGACAGACTTTTTAGCAGGGTCTGTTGTGACAGGACAAGGGGTGATGATTATAAACTGAAAGGGGAAGTTTTAGACTAGGGAGAAGGAAGAAATTTTTGACACTGAGGGTGAGAGCCTGTCCCAGGTTGCCTAGAGAGGTGGTAGATGCCCCATCTATGGAACCATTGCAGATGAGGTTGGATGGGACTCTGAGCAACCTGAGATAGTTGCAGGTGTCCCTGCTCAGTGCAGGGGGGTTGAACAAGATGACCTTGAAAGGTCTCTTCCAACCCAAACCATTCTATGAAGTGGAGCTGGTGTTTGGCAAGCCACTGGAGGGGGGACTGTCTGTCTGTCTGTCCCCATCATTGGAGCCTCCAAAGGCAGCCCCGAAGGTCTGTGCCTGTGTTTGTGCCTTGGAAAGCTGCATCCCAAGGTTCTGACAGGTTCTGGGAGGCAAAGCACATGCCCAAGGGTTTGGTGTTTCTCTGAAACACTTGCACCCTGCATCCCTATTGCAGCCCACTCTATCCCAAATGTTTTCACCACCCCATTAGCTACCGTAGCAGTTGCCTCTTGCTGCTTCTCCTGGACACACCCGCTGACTCTGTCCCTCTCTCTTCATCTTAGATTTCGGCCGTTCCTCCGAGCTGGCCTTCGTGGTGGAGCCCAGCGATGACATAGCCGTGCAGGAGCAACCCTTGGTCCTCTACTGCCAGGTGGAGGGCATCCAGCCCATCACCATCACGTGGAGGAAGAACGGTGTGATGATCGTGGACAGCGAGAACGCCTTCATGTTGGCCAACGGGTCGCTCTACGTCTCCCGCTTCCAGAGGGTCCGTGGAGATGGCTCCTCGGACGAGGGCGAGTACGACTGCGTGGCTCAAAACCACTACGGGCTGCTGGTGAGCAGGAAGGCAAAGATTCAGGCAGCGAGTAAGTACGGGGACATCTCCCCACCCCACATCTCGTGGGGCAACCCCTTTAGGGGTGTGGGCTTTGCTGGGAGGCACAGGAGCAGCGTGGTGTGTGCTGGGTGTTCAGGGGGGAGGGTTAAAGAGGGAGAAGACAAAAAAGAACCTGGAGGTGGTGTGGAGATCTGGCTGGCTTCTAATCTGTGTAGCTCTCCAGCCTTCTTGGGGAGAAAACTAAGCCACCTTCTAGCAATAAATGCTCTGTCTCAGAGGGGTAAGTCACATTAAAGTCCTGCAGTGAAGCAGTCTGTGGTTTGCGTGTCTCCTGTGGTGGGTTTGGAAGCTCCTTTGCTGTGCTGGGCTCTGCTGGATGGGCAGTGCTTTCCCAACCATAGGCAAAGACCTTCTGAAGGTTGTGGGTTTGTTCATTTTGTTATTTAAGGCAGGCAGTGTGGATAGAGGCAGCAAGGTCTTGTTTACTACCTGGTGTGGCAGTGCCTTTGCTGTTGTTAGCCTTGCCCCCAGACAGAGTGTCTGGCAGGGGAGCCCCGAGGAGGAGAGAGATGAAAATATCAGCGAGGGAATGAAATTTAAAGGTGGGGGAGGAAAAATTAGAGGGTGGGCTGGGACTCCAGCCCTGCACAGAACCCATTGCATCCCTGTTGCCATAGTGGTTGGTCCTGTTGGGTCTCCTCCCTTGCTGGCTCTGATTGCTGGTTTGTGTTTGTCCCAGGACTGATGGCAGAGCTGAGGTGTCTTGGTGGCTTCTATCCCTGTTGTGTTGATGGCCAGCTCTGCCTGTCTTTGGGCTCTCAGGGTACAGCTGTTAATCCTTGTGGCATTCAACAAGTTGTTGCTGGGTGTAATTTATATATGGGCATGAGGGCAGGTGTCTGGTGTGGTCCCAAGATGGGGCTGAAGCTGGTTCTGAAGGGTTCCCCAACTTGTTTGGGAGGTGGCTACCACTCATCTTTCTATGCAAGCCTCTTGCTGCCACTTGCTACCACTTCTGGTGCGTTTGCAAATTGCATCGTGATTTTTTGGTGCAAAACAGGGAGAGTCTAACAGCAAAGTCTGGGGTTGAGGTTCCCTGGCTGCCCACACTCCCCAAACTGGGGGGGGCACTGCTGCCCACATTCCCCAAACTGGGGGGGGCTTTGGGAGCTCTGCTGCCCACACTCTCCAAACTGGGGGGGGCTTTGGGGGCACTGCTGCCCACGCTCCCCAAACTGGGGGGGGCTTTGGGGGCACTGCTGCCCACATTCCCCAAACTGGGGGGGCTTTGGGAGCTCTGCTGCCCACACTCCCCAAACTGGGGGGCCTTTGGGGCTCTGCTGCCTGCTCCCTGAAGCTCCGGGGCCGGCTGGCAGCCCCCCAAGGGAACACTCCAGCCCTTGTGTGTAACAATTCCCGGGCGCATGAAGTGGCCATCTGCAAACCTAGCTTTTCAGTAGTGTAAGAAGTGACATTGTCCAGCAGCCAAGGGCTTTGGGTCCGTGCCAGATTAGCAGCTGGATCTCAAACTTGTCAGTCTTGTGGTGTTAAACCTTGGAGCACTTTTGGTGAAGGGCTCTGGCATTTATGAGCTGGGAGCTGGCTGACGTGCGAGCACGCTGTCAAACTTCTCAGACCTGTAAACAGGAGACATAAGAGCTGGAGGAATTACCTTTGGGACGGTGGATTGTCAATAAACACTGTTATCTCAGCTCCTGCATCAATATGTATGTGATGTCCCTGAATAGCATTTCCTTTTGTAGCCCTAGTTTTGTGTGAATCCAAATGAAAAAGAGATCGTGTTGAAAAAGCTCCGGACTCTGCTCTGGCTTCGGGCTTGGTTCCTTGCCAGCCCTGAGGAGAGGTCTGGGGGAAGCCCCGACCAGCACCTGGCCTCAATGCCACAGGTGCCTGTGGATAATGGGGATAAAAGGGGATGTTGTGGGCAAGTGTAACCTGCTGCTCAGGGCGAGCTCTCCCACTGTGCCTGAGCAGCAGGAGCACACACTTGCACTTAGGACTTATCTCCTGAGCATGAATCACGGTTGTACCTTCGAGCCTCCCTGTCTCAGGGTGGTGACACACAAATATCAGTGATTTTTTTTTCCTTGCCCCGAGTCCTGATAAGCAAGTCAAACAAAGGAGGAGGGTAATTATCCTTGTTTTAGAGATGACAGGACCGAAGAAATGAGTGCTGGTGCCTGGAAGGGAAAAAAACCCAACCAAAGTGCTGAGCAGACCTTTGCGGAGCAGAGTAAATACTGCCGGTGGGTAAAACCTCATCCCAACGCTGCTCTCTTCTTCCCTCTGAGCCTGACATCCCAACACAAAAGCAAAGGAGAACTAAAAACCTTTCACAAACAAAAATCTTGAAAGTTGATCAAGGCCGTGCTACTGAGGAATAAAAGAGATCTGACAGACCAGAGCCCCTCGAGAGCTCCGCTGCACTTTTCGCTGCCTTCAAAGGCAGCCTGTTAGTCTCATATCACCGTTACAGACCCTGGCTTTGTACTATTGCTTGGAATATAATCTGCTTGGCTCGGAGGAATGTACATATTTGCATTCAGGAAATGTGGGCTGGATATCATGAGGGGTTTGTTGGGGTTTTTTTTGTGTTTCAAATTTACTTCAACACTTGGCATGGAGTAAAATGTAACTGGAAGAGTGTGCGGCGCTCGGCCGGCCCCGATGGCCTCGAGGTGCACGTGGCTGCTTAAAACCTTCCTCCTCAAAACTGACCCGTGGAATTTATTTAGCTAAAATTCAGGGGAAATGAAGATACTCAGTGGAGGGAGGTGGGTTTGTGGGTTGGCAGGTGAGGTGGTGATCACATTGATAATATTTTGGTGGTGTAAAGGTCTTTTGAGCGAGTACGAGGAGTCTACGTGTGACTGAGCTGAGTGGAGTTGCTGGCTGGAGGTTTTTTTTTGTTGTTGCTTGCTGTTTCTGTGTCTGTTCAGACCCTGGTGTGTTAGTTTAAAAGGTTGTGGAATGCAACATGTTTTTATAATCTGATCAGGTTATTGAAGACAGATCTTTTCGTTCTCCTAACGGCGGTTTCATAATTTCGCACGACTCAGAGCTGTCTTAATTAAAATCAGTTTTGTAGGCAGGGTGTTCTCTGGAGGCTCTGCTTGGTGGTGTCTTCATGGGTCTCTTGGAGGAGCTGTATTTCCCTCGTGTGTGCCAGAGGCTGATACCCACCTCTGCTGGCTGGGGGTGAAGATCTGAGCAATAGTCACAGCTAGAGTCCACTCCCCAAAGCACAACCACCTTTCTCCTCACCCCACCCTTCACTTGACGTGGCCTCACTTGACTCTGATTGTGTCATCTCGTGGCATTTCCAGCCCTTTTTGCCAATGCTCTAATTTGATGGAGCTGGCTCCACATCATCATAAATCACAGCCCGGACGGTGGAGTAAGACCCATTGATTATATCACTCAATAACAAGCAGTTACCACTAATTGGAAATCACCATCAAACTGGGTATCGGATCAGGCTCCGCACGCATCCAGCCTGAAAGTAGCAATTTTCCCTGTTTGATCTGATGCTATAAAAAAAACCAACCCAAAAACACAAAAGGAAAGGGGGAAGTCAGTCAATTGTGCAACTTAGAGCTAAAGAGAGTTTGGTGAAATGGACCTGCCCGATCTTTGAAGTACTTTGGGACCTGAGAATAGCTCTGGAGAGATCTGAGCTGGTAGAGACACCTTCCTCATGGTGTCTTGCTGTGGGGAGACTGTTTTTAGCAGCACACATCCCTGTGCCCTTCTCTGCTCCCTTACTCCCTTCCCTCCTTCATCCTGCCCCAAATCCCACCCCTCCATCCCACAGTGCCTGGCCATCCATGGCATTTACCCTGCCAGCAGGAGGGAATAGGATAAGCCTGGACAAGGCAGATGTCAGGTCTCTTCTCAGCATTGATCCCAGCAGCACCTCCTCTCTCCCAGCCTGGGGCCAAGCATGCTCACCCCACAACCAACCTCCAGGCCAAGGGTCTCAAGGTCATCTGCTAAATATAAAAAAGGGGCTGGGGAGGGGAAATCTGGTGCATATTCATGCTTGCAAGTTGGTTTCCCTGCCAAGCTGTGTGGCTAGGGGAGGAGGTTGGGAATTGTGGGGTTTTTAAAGCAGCAAAGATCTTCCCATCATTTCAGCTCCTCTGCACAGAATATATTCAGGGTTTAACCTGCAGCCCCCTTTCCAGGCTCTGGGGTGGTGGGAAGAGCTGCTGAGCCCAAATAATGGCAGCATTTATAAGAGTGTAGAGACAAGAAGGAAGTCTAAAAGGATTAGGGAGAGACAAAGGGGGCTGATTATTTTATGGGTCACAATACAAGGCATTAGAGTGAGATCACAAAGGGATGTAATTACAAAAGAAGGCCATACTGGGGGGATCAAACCAGGATTAGAGTGGGAAATGTTTTTACACAGTTTTGTTCCACTCATTATGAAGTTAGCATTTTAAATTAAGGTTTAAATAAGGTGGCACCAAAGTTGTCACCAAGGTATTTCCTGGGCAATGCCACTGTTTGGACGTGGATGGGGAGTCTCAGCTCAAAACATCAAGGCAGACCCTCAACACATGGGTTTGCTGTTGGGTTTTCTTGTGCCCAGATTGTCAGCAGAGCCCTACCTAGAGCTTGTGCTTGGATCAAGAGTTTCTGCAGCTGGGAGCAGGATGCTGTTGTGGTGACAGGTTTTAGTGGTGGAGGTAAAGGTGTGCTTTAAAAGCAGTGGACCTGGTGTTGCTTTGTGGTTGGGTTACTCCTGGGGACTTTTGGCTAGTGGCTGCTTGCATTTTATTGCAATTCAACCCCTGGCCTTGCAAGTTTCCTTCAGCCACAAATGAGATTTTTTTTTTTTATTTTGGCTCCGCTTGCATTTAATGCCCTTTCTTCTCAAAAGCTGGGTCTGGATGCCAGTGATGTTTCTCTGTTGCCTGTGCTTGGAATACTTATGGCTCTTGGTAAACCCAGAGCAAGTTCTGGGCTTGTTGCAGTGGTTCTCAGAGGGGGGGAAAATACTCATGAGGAATTACTGAAAAAGGGAAAGAAAGAGAAATTGGGGAAAGCAGGAAAGAAAGAGAAATTGGGGAAAGCAGGAAAGAAAGAGAAATTGGGGAAAGCAGGAAAGAAAGAGAAATTGGGGAAGGCAGGAAAGAAAGAGAAATTGGGGAAAGCAAAAAAACCGTGAGAGGTTTTGAGGGGATGGATGTGATGGGTGAGTGGGTTATTTCCCTCATCAGCTCTTTTGGCTGCCTCTAGGACATGCTGGTTCACATGATGCTGCCTCTCACATCTGGCCTGTGGCAGTATTTGGCCCTGCGTGTGCTGCAGAACAAATGTACAAATATAGGAGTCACTGGGGGGAGATTGGTGGGATTTGAATGGGAATTTTAGTAGATTTTCGGGATTAAAAGAGTTTGTCACTTTACCACCCACTGCATTTCAGTGCCTGCATGAAAGAGCTGGGATTCACCCCGAGACTCCAGCACATTATAAGACCATATTTCTTTTGGCTGCTCATTTCATAGCAGCGTGATAGTTATTTAAATATCATCCTGCACTTCTTCGGGAGGCTTCGAGCGTGGATGAGCCAACCTCAGCCCTGGCAATGTTATCTCTCATGGAGGGGGTTTGCACTGCAGGCAGTAATGTCACTTAGTCATTTATAGAAAGCTCAGGGGAAATATATCAGAAGAATTTCATTAATGGTAGCACTGTTGAGTTATTTGTCTCAATTAACTCTTGGAGCACAGCTGAGGAAGTTGTGACATCTCTCCACAGCCTGCACCTGCAGCAGGAGCTTGTTCCTGAGCTCCCTGCTTGCTTCTTCCACTGGGGTGATGCTGGTACCTGCATGGGCAGCTCTGTGGACACAGCACCGTGCCCAGCCTCATGTGCTTTGACACTGCTTGTCCCTCTGTCTGGTGCTTCTTTCCAGCCTCTCCCTGAAGTGTGGGGCCACCCTCCTCTGTTATTTTATTCAGAAGGGCTGGTCTCTGCCACCTTAGGCATCTGCTTGCAGTCATTCCTGCCAAGAAGAGTGTGGCCAGCAGGTTGAGGGAGGTTCTCCTCCCCCTCTATTCTGCCCTAGTGAGGCCACCTCTGGAGTATTGTGTCCAGTTCTGGGCTACCCAGTTCCAGAGAGAGGAGGAATTACTGGAGAGAGTCCAGCAGAGGCTCTGGAGATACTGAGGGGACTGGAGCATCTCTGTGATGAAGAAAGGCTGAGAGCCCTGGGGCTGCTGAGCTGGAGAAGAGAAGCCTCAGAGGGGATCTGATCAATGCTGATCAAGAGCTAAAGGGTGGGGGCAAGAGGCTGGGGCCAGACTCTTGTCAGTGGTGTCCAGGGACAGGACAAGGGCAATGGGCACCAAGTGGAGCCCAGGAGGTTCCATGTGAGCAGGAGGAGAAAGTTGTTTGGTGTGAGGGTGTTGGAGGCTGTCCCAGGCTGCCCAGAGAGGTTGTGGAGTCTCCTTGTGTGGAGAGATTTCAAAGGGGCCTGGACATGATCCTGGGCCCCCTGCTCTGGGTGAGCTGCTGGAGCAGGGGGTTGGATGAGATGATCTCCAGAGGTCCC
The DNA here is from genome assembly GCA_013401335.1 of Brachypteracias leptosomus. Classification (NCBI taxonomy): domain Eukaryota; kingdom Metazoa; phylum Chordata; class Aves; order Coraciiformes; family Brachypteraciidae; genus Brachypteracias; species Brachypteracias leptosomus. Next base: position 110,776 of record VYZX01033957.1, read on the forward strand.
TTCCAACACTTACTATGCTGTAATCCAGTGATCATGCCAGGATCTTTTTGGTGCTGTCACCTAGAGCAGCTCTTTATCTACTTAGGATGTCTCAGGGTAAGGATTTGTAATGCCACTAGTTACACAGTTGTTTCTTTAGCAGGCTGGTGATGACCTGAAGGTTTTCCATGGCTTTTGCCCTCATTCTGCTCTACAAGGCTCCCAACTGGCCATGGTGTGGCCAATAACACCACACACCAACTGTGCCTCAGTTTCCCCTCTCTGAACCCAAGGTGTTTATTATCAGTACCCTCATCTGCACACCCCTGTGAGCACCCTGGGGGGGAAACTTGGTATTTTGTCTTTATTGGGGACCCATGTTGGCTGGGGATGATGTTTCATGTTCTCTGCAAGCCTACCCTGAGGTGAGGGGCACACAGTGCCCAGGTGAGAGGAGGGAGCTGTTTTTCTCTGCTGATCATTGGCAAGGCCGTGAGTAGGAATTGATTTTCAGGGGTATTTGAGCAGAGCAATCAATGCTCTTGATCTAGTGAGTAACCAGTGAGTTAAAGGAGAGCATCGCTGTGTTTGCCTGGGAGCTCTGGTCATGCTGGTAACCCACAGTTACTGAAAACAGCAAAATAGGGAAATAAGAAAGGGACAGGGAAGCTGTAGAGAAAGATCCCTGGTTTTTATCAGGGCTGTGTCCTTTATTGGGGAGCCTGCTTTGAGTGTGTTTGGGACCTTTGGGTGCAGTAGCGACCTCCCAAATCCCCTCTTAGGGGTGAGTCTCTGCGTGGGGGCCAGAGCTGCTTTCCCAAGGTGGCCTTGGCCAGTGGTGGAGTCCCCATCCCTGGAGGGGTTTCCAAAGTGTGGAGATGTGGTGCTGAGGGACAGGGGTTAGTGGTGCCCTGGCAGTGCTGGGTTGGTGGTTGGACTCGATGATCTTAAAGGTCTTTTCCAATCAATATGATTCTGTGATGGGAGGAGACCCAGGAGCTCCCCCACCCCAAGAGATGCTGGATCCCCACTCCATGCACCACCTCTCCCACCCTGGTTTTGGCTCTCCCCACCATCGCAGCCCCGTTGCTGGGAAGGGAGCCTGCTCCCATCCCTCCTCAGCACAGCATATGGTTTTCAGAGAGGTTCTTGCTTTAAACCCAATTTTACAGTTGGGTTGACTGAGGCAAAAGGAGGTCAAACGATTCGCCTGAGGTCACTCAATAAGTGGCTCAGATTAAATCTCAACCCACGACGCTGCCCGTTCCCAGCGCTGGCTGTGCCGGCCGGACCAGATGGCCCCTGAATGCAGCGTCAAGATCCTCAGCTTTTTCTCTCCCTCATTGTTCTCCATTGTGGGCTTCTGAATGCAGGACCTTGAAAGTGAGAGTCATTTGGGTTTGCCCGAGTCCAAGTTATTCTGTTTAATGACATGGATTTGCAGGGGAGGGTTTAGACACCGCTCGGCTGCGGAGGTTTGGAGTTTGCGAACCCTCTTTGGGTTTGTGGTGGTAAAACTCTTTGCTTCCATCTACTAAAACTGGTCCCCTGCTTTTTGAGCTGCTCTCACTATCTGAGTGGGGCTGCCTCTGGCTTTGTACCTGTGCAGGTTTGTCCACAGGGTTCTCTGGCTCCAATCCCAGGGGTAATTCCCCGAGTGATTTCGCTGCAAGTTGTGCAGTTTGTGTCCTCTCCCTTAGCCTGGTCCTGGGATCACTCAAGGGGGTCAGTGCAAGATGCTGCTGGGTGGAGAGTGGTGTGTGCTTGGCTTTGGGAACCTACAGGCCCTCATGTTAGCTCTGGAAACACAGATGGAGAAGCCAACATCTCTCTCTTGCTCTGCTGTGGTGTCCCATCCATTGCTCCTGATGATAGTAGGGGCCACACAGTTAAAGCAGCTCATTTGGTATCACGAGACAAGCCCCATCCCACTCTCTAAACCAAGGAGCTGTCTGGAAAAGTGTGACCTCTTTTGGAAAGCAGGTGGACAAACCCTTGGGATGTGCAGAGCAGAGATGCTGGGGAAGCTGTTCCTGGGGCTAACTGTGATCCTGGGGTGATGGGGAATTCTCCTGCCCCCTCACATCCCTCTGCATCCCCATCCCACAGTCAGGACCAGCACCACTCACATGCCTCAGCAAGCTGGCACCTCTTGAGCATGTGTTGATTAATGGTGTTTTTTTGTCAGTCCTAAGAGGCCCCCATTATGTCCCTTTGAAGCTGCATTTTGCACTTACCACTGTCACTGAGCTCAATGACTCATTTTCACAGGTCACGGGAGAGGGACAATGGATCAGGCCACATTTGGAAGAAACAAATGAAATTTTGCTGCAACTGAGAGCACTAATTAAGAGCGAGGATCAATTTGGGTGTACAAAAAGAGATAGTTTTATGCTGCTGGTGTGTAAACGCGTGGAGGTGGTGGTGGGGTAGCAGGAGAGGCTCAGTGTGTGCATCCTTCAGCTGCAGCATTGTACTCTTCTGCATTTGATTCAGCAAGGGAAAACCAAGTGTTCTCCTGCCTGCTGTGCCCAGGAGGGGCAGGGACAGCAAACCTAGCAGGTCATTGGGACCTCTGATCAAGGAGGACATCATGGATGCAGCAGGAGGGATGAGAAAGAGCCATGGGTGTGCAAACTGGGTTCATGCCTTCACTGAGCTTTGAAGAAATGAGATTCAGGTTTGCCCAAGTCTTCCCATACAACAAAAAGTCAGAGCTAGTGTGTGTGTGGGATGAGCTGGTTGCAAGTGTCCAGGTCCCCAAGCTGTGCCAGTTAAAATCACTTTGCAAATCATTTAAGTAGCAGAAATGCATCATGTCTATTTTTGGTGTGATTTGCCTTGGGCAGAAAGGTAAGAGCATCGACCAGAGCATCCTTTTGCTGAGGGGCTTCTCCAGGGCCTGTGGGGTTCCCATGAAGCAGAAACTAAATAGATTTGAACTGAAACAGATTTATGGTACTGAGCAAACCTCCAAAATCCCCTTGTTCCTTGCTGAGGTTTGCCCATTACCATTTTTTTTTTCCCCTCTTGCAGCTCAGCATCTTCCCCAGAGGGCAGGGGGATGCTCAGCCTTGGTCCAGGGGTTTGCTCTCATCCTGAACTCTTTGTGATGGCGTTGTCCTGAATGTCCAAGCAATGTCCCTTTGTCCCCAGTGTGGTGGCCCTGGCTGAGGTGAGGGTGCTTGTGAGGAGCTTTGTTTGCTCAGAGCAGCAGCCATGTCCAGCTCTCCAGTGTTTCCCATGGCAATGTGTAAATGGGTGGGAGGGAAAGTCCCAACTGTCTTTTATTAGTGATCCTAATGCTTGAGGGGGAGAGAAGAGGCAGGGCCCCAAGGGGGTCAGCTTGAATTATCCCTCAAAAAAAGGGGAGGGGAGAAGAAAAAGTCTTTGCATGTTGGACTTGTCATTTGAAAGGTTATAACAAAAATAATCTTTAGGGGTTTTATGGCAGCCAAAGAGAAAAACTCATCCTTGTCCCTTGGGACACCCATGGGTGCTCTAGACTTTTGCAAGGGTGAGGGCTCTGCAAGCACCCAGCACCTCTACGTGATGGGCACTAGTCAACATCCTAAATACAGAGCCTGGGCACTAGGCTGAAGGATCCAGACTTTATCATTTTGATGGTTGATGCCATGGGGAGCCTGGTTTCCTGCTGCCTTGTGTGACCTTGGACAACTCCTCTGTCCTTGTGTCTCCAGGAGTTGGGGATGGAGATGTTGGTCCTCCCCAGACCCCAGGGTTTGGGGGCCTGTTGAGTTGCCCTCAGATGGTTTGCACTGACTGGTGCTGGGGGCCCTGACCCCACTTGGAACTGTCAGAGCTTGTTATCAACACGGGCAGCTCCATCCCACCATGGTGGGTCTGGGGAGGCCCCTTCCCCCTGGACGAGCTGCTCAGCATTGGTTGCTCTGTGGCTAACCAGGGTTGAGGAATTGGGGCTCTGTGTGGACCTCGCATCGTTGCCAGATCTCAATCTTTATGAGGCTTGTGGGTCAGAGACCTTTGAGCTTGTCCCCAACCATCCAGGAACCAGCCAGAGGGTTCAGAAGTTCTTTTAGGAGAAGACCAAGGTCCCTGTGTTGTACATTCAGGTACAAAAGCCTCTTGGACAGCAAGTTTAGGAGCCAGTGTGGGTACAGGTACATGGGAGGTGTTTGTGTTTCTGTGCTGGGGAACACGTCCCAGCTTTCCTGTTTCCAAGCATCATTTACATACATTTGAAGCACCTCCGTGGTTCATGCTGGTTCCAGGGGGGAACTGGGATTTGTTCTCTCTCTGCCCAAGGGGGAGCCTGCTTCATTTTTCCTTTGCCTAACTAGATTCCCCCAAGAATGAGAGATTACCTGATCTTCCAAAAGCATTTCCAGTGCGCGGAGAAGTCTGGATGACTCACAACTTTTAATTAGCTCTCCTGACCGAGGCAAGGATCCCTCCCTCCCTTAGAGAGAGGTGGTGATTAGAATTACAATGAAGATAATCCAAACTGTATGTGTAGGGTTTTCTGTAAGGGGAGAACAAAGCAGGACATCCATCTGGTGAGTGTGAGCCCATAATACCTTTCTGCTCATTTCTTCAGTGCAACAGGAGCTGCTTGGGACGGAAGCAGGCTCATTATTTTGGAAAGGCTTGCTGACACGCAGAGCAGGGCTGCCTTGTAATCTCCCAGGCACTGAAACCACAGCTCAGGAAGGAGCATTGCTTTTATTTTTTAAGTCTACCTTTGTATTTCTCCTTGTTAAAACCCGCCGCGACGAGGGATCCCAGCCTCTTCTGAGCCCCGCCGTTAATTAGCGGGTGAATGAGGGATGCCCTTAGTTTTTAGCCAGGCTAATCAAAGCTGTAAAGGGAGTTTTAAAAGGCACTACCCAGCTTAGCCTGTCCTGCCAGTGGCAGCGAGGGAAGGCATGAGCTTGGAGACACCTCCTACTGCTTGATGCTTTCCCCTCACTTAAAATCTTCTCCATAACGGACAAAGCCCCCGTCTCAAAACTTTGTCCTCCCCTTCTAGTCCTGGCTTTGCTTTGCAGCAGAGGAACACCCTGTTGGGCTCTCAGCCATGGTGCTTTGCAGTGAGCTGGGCTCTGCCAGGCTGCTCCAGAGGATGGGCACATTGTGGAGAGGCTGCCTCGCTGAGAAAGGACCAACAAAAAGCTGTTGTGGAGGAGCAGGCGGCGCTGGCCGCCCTGCCGGCAGCACAAGGCGTGCTTCCCCTCCTGCCATGGCAACAAGTTCAGCCCTAGGCCAGCACCATGGTTGGCTGCAACGTGGCGAGGCAGCCAGGAGCTGGTCCAGCCTTGTGGCATCCCCAGGAGGAGCAGGGGGGAGGGATGGGGATGGGGTTTGTGCCTGCGAGGTGCTCTGCCACAGCTGCAGGGTTGGTTTGCTAACCTGGGTGATGCTTTGGGGATGCTGAGCTGGGCAGTGCTGGTGGGCAGAGTCAGGATAGATCTTGTTCTCCAGTGTAAAGAGCTTGGGAAGGAAGATGGAGAGGCCAAATCCGAGGAATTGTTGGCCAACCACAAGAAATCCATTCCTCTTATTGGAATCATAGAATGTTTGAGGCTGGAAGGGACCTCTAGAGGTCATCTGGTCCAACCTCCCTACACCAGCAGGGACATCTCTGCCTAGGGCAGGCTGCTCAGAGCCCCAGCAAGCCTGAACTTGAAGGACTCCAGGGATGGGGCCTCCACCCCCTNAAAAAATCCCTCTTGCATATCAGAGCTAAGAGCAGCATTTGCTTTCAAAGGAAAAGCCTCTTCTAGGTGGGATCCTGGGTGCTGAGCTTGCCACTGGCACCTCCCAGCAGCCAGATGTGCTGGTGGGTGCAGCTCAAAGGGAAAATACCATCAACTGTTGAATGGCAGAGATTTGAGACATCACACCAAGGTTCTGTGTTTTGAATTTTTGCTGTGAAGTTCATAGGTGGAATATTTCTAGGGAGCTGCTTTGCCTCCTGTAGGAGAAGGGAGGGAAAAGTAGAAAAGAAATAATGCTCTATACTATTGGAAGCTGTCAGTAAAAACCCAGTTTGAGCTTCTTTCCCCTCCCAAAATGCTTGATCTGAATTCTTGATACCAAAATTAACAAGTTGCATGACGTGGTCTAGGGGTCAGGGAGATGTTGGGATGAAGGTTGGACTTGATGATCCTAAAGGTCTTTCCCAACCTAAACGATTCTATGAGTCCATGAAATTATTAATTCCTCTAGGTCGTCTCTTGACTTCTAGCTGTTATGATAAGTCATGTTTCTAGTGTGGAGAGGAAAAAAAAGCTTGAAAACATCTCACTTTCAACATAACGAGAGCCAAGGTTGACAGAACTGTGAAATGCTGGAAGTTGGGGCTTCATGGCATCGCCAGACATCACAAGGTCCTTGATGACACGATGAGAGCTGGGGGAAGCTGAATAAACTGATGAGCTTCTTCCATTCTGCTCCCTTGTCATGTAAATAGGCTCCAATCTACATGTCAGATCCCCAGGGTGAGGGAGTTGTAATAACATTAAGAATAAGGCAGCAATTTGGGGGGGAGGAGGGGGTGTTAGAGATCTAGGCAAAAAAAATAATGCTTGGAGGAGTTTGGGTGGGCTGAGGGGGCTCCTCGTTCCTTCTACCACAAGCAGGTAACCACCGTGGCTGGCAAGAAAAGTGCTTTAATGCTACATAAATATAATTGCTTCGATGAAATGCCTTTAGCCTCCTGAGGGAAGTTGTAGGCTGGGAAGATATGAATGGACGAGCCAGTAATTGCTATTGTTTGGGAGGCACGTTGGGAAGGGATGGATGCTGCTGGCTCCTGGTGTGTTAGGGATGTGGAGCTGCTGGGAGGGCATTAATATGCATCTGGCAGGATGAAAAACTGACACATGCTTCAGGACTGAGAGGTTTTTTTTCCTAATTAGATGGTGGGCTTGTGAATTTTATTTGATTTTTTTTTTTTTTCCCCCTCCACCCCCCTCCCTCTTTTCCTGCAGAGTGAAGGTATCTAATTCTTTGCCATTTAGGCTTTGGATAATGAGCTTGAAGGCAACATCTCAGAGGAGTGTGGAATTGATGGGTTAGTACATCAGCTCTGGTTAATGCAGTCTCCTGGCTCTGGAAGGGTCCAAACCAGCTGGTTCAGAGAAAAGGGCAAGATGAGGGTGTTGAGAATAAGTATTTTTTATTTTTTTAGTACTGATTAGTAGAACATGGGATGTTCTGATGCATGGGATGAGCTTCCATCTGTGGATTGGGAGCAGCCAGGTTTAAAAATCAGAATCTGGGCTTAGGGATCATTCCTAAGAGACATTTTGGGTTGTCTCCTGGTTTGGGAGGCTGTAAGCAACTTGTTTTCTAGTTTTTTCTTCATGACAGAGAGGCCAGCAGACAGCTTGGGCATGCTGAGCAACCAGGCAGGAGCTGCAGGACCTTCCCCCATCCTGAGCAAAACCAGGGAGGTTTCCAGACCTGGCTGGAGAATTAAGTCCAGCCCTAGAGCCATGTCTGGCAGGCAGCTGAGATCTCCCATCACACTGGTTCTCCCTCATTCCAGATTAAACCCTGCACATGGCTGGATGGTCTGTAGGGGTTGGTCCATCTCTTGTGTCCTACTGGAAGGGGCAGCTTTGCATCATCTGCTTTGATTTTCTGTTGATCACAGAATGTTGGGGATTGGAAGGGACCTTGAAAGATCATCTCGTCCAATCCCCCTTATTTCCATGGCTCTTCTCCTAGAGGTATCATCCTTTTTAGGAGTAATATCACTTTGTGGGGCTGTTGCTTGATCTTTCAGGAATATCTATCAGGCAGCAGCCAAAAAGGAGGTAATTTCTGCCCTTGGGTTGTGTGGGTGTCTCCTCTCTTCTCACCACCCCCTGCAGCTCCAGCTTGTTTTCTGAAGTTGGTCCCAAAATGTTTGGGAGCTGCTGCCCCTGGAGAGGGAGCCTGGAAAGAGCTTTTGGGGCCAAAGCAGAAGAGATGGGGTTGGTTCATTTATCATTGCCCTGTCCTTGCGTAGGGCCTGATGTAAACGGAGCCCTCATCTCCTCTGCACCATTAGCAGCCTGTTAGGAAACGAAAAGTAATAACTTAGTGATGCTTTCCCTTGGATCTTTGGCCTCAAGTGGTAAATCTTGGTCTTACTTGGAATTTATTTTCATCCAGGAGCTTTTTACTGCCTTCAGAAACTTCACTTGGAAGAGCAGCATTTTATGGCTCTAAACTGCTTGGTTTTAATGCCTTGGGCTTTTTTTCCTCATGGGATTTTATTTTTTTTAAGGAGAGTGAGCAGAGTCATGTAATCCTTGCCGTACAATAGATTGTCTCCGATTAATAACACCCTATTTTTCACAGTGAGCACAACCCTGGCCCACTGCAATTTCCTCTCCATCCTGGCATGCCATTAATTAGGGTGAACACTTCTGTGAAGACTCCACATATGGCCAGTGCCAGCGCTCATAATAAGTTGCCCCCCAAACCCGTGAGGAACGAGGGGTGGTGAGTCAATGAAAAACCCGAGATAAATTGACTTTTTGTGTCCTGGCAGTGCCTTGGCTGGAGGCCAATGACAATAAGAGCCTGGCGTGCCAGAATTCACAGCAAATAACACTTTTTCCACCACAGCATCCTTAGGAGCCACCCTCCCAGCAGCCGTCCTTCCTTCCTGCCACTCATTCCCTTGTGTCCAAGGAGGCTGTTGAGGACAAGGGGGGGGGGTTTGAAATGTTCTCGGTGTTGTGACGAGGTGCAATGAAAACATGAGTGACAGAGTGACATTTTGACAGCTTGACTTCAGGTTCCTCCTGCAAATGTAAATACCTTCATTTGAATCCAATTTACACGAGCAGGAGGTTTTTAATGGGGGGTAAATGGAGGATTGCTTAAAGGTGACTTTTGGGGGGTTTATTTTTTATTTAATCCAGGATATTTGTGGGGTTTCTTTTATGGGTTCAGCTGCACATTTCCATGATATTGCACAGGTCGAGGTGGTCCCTGTTGTATTTTGCTCTGGTCATGTGTTTCTCCATCAAATTGCTTTGTTTTCTCCCAGTTTAATACTAATCCCTGTCTGAGTCAAGAGACCACCAGCAACCTAGTTCATTAAATGTACCTATTGAGCAGCTGATAAAATTGAGCCTCAATCCCATCCTCCTCAAATCAAGGACTCTTAAACAGCCAATAGTCCATTTTATCTCTTTCCTAAGGGGTCTAATCTGTTGCTCTTTCTCACTTGGAGATTTCCACTGGAGGAAAGTCACCGAGCATCTTGTCAGGTGGGAACAAGAGTGGCTGAATTGTGCTTTGAAGGGTGATTTATTTAGACAATCTTGGCACCTTGGGGATTTCTTGGTGCTCGTTAGTGCTCCTTGTAGTAATTTTACCCTGAGATTTGGGTGAGTGGTGCTGGAAGATGCAAGCTCCAATTCACAATCCCATCAGAGGAGCACAGCAGCTCAGTAGAAGGTGGTGTGAGGTGATGGCATGAGGAGCCACCTTGGACTAGTTTTCCACTAGGTTGTTTATTTTTCCACTTCATTTATTGTTTGGATCCTATAGGTTGTGTCAGAGTCACCTTGTAGTTACTGGTCCTCAAATGAGAGGTTTAAACCCTGGGTATTTAAACAACTTTGGAAATAAATCTGGGTGGTTGGGTTGGGTTTTTTCCTCCTCCTTTATTTCTTCCTCGTGCTCCTTGATTTGGAAGCTTTGCAGTCCATGGCAGGAAGGTCTCAAGCAATAACAAAGCAAGTGCTCTGTAATGCAGCCAGTTTAGCTCCTTCACCACCCAGCTCACGGGAGGTTCTGGACATCTGTGGAGGGTTTGACCATCCAATCCTGGGTGTGTAACTGGAGTGGGTGAGTTCTCTTGGCTAAGAGCTAGAAAATCTTTAAGCTTCACTGCAGATACAGAGATCACAGAGACCTTGTAGCTGTCGGTGTTTGACTTGGGCAGTTGGCTGCCTTGGGGCATTGAGGTGAGAGATGGGCTTCTGGCAAAGCCCTTGGTCCACACCTGGAGTTTTATCCCCCTAGGGACCTCAATGTGTGGCTGTGGGTGGATGGAGAACATCACCCAGGGTTTCTAAGCAGCAGCAGCAGCAGATTGCTTACTCCTTACACCGAGACCTGTGAACATCCATGATGGATGCTAATTAAGCATCTGCTTCCTTCTCAGTTGTAAGTGAAAGGGTGACGAGGTAAAGTGACAGTGAGACCTCATTTATCTTGCTGAGAAGGGTCAGCAGTGTAATGGATTTTCACTTAGTGAGGATGTTTTCCACCTACCCCAGGTGTGTTTGGGAGACATCTCTACATTTGGGGGCCACGGGGCTTTTTAGCTCGGGTAATGTGGCAACCTGGGATTTGATGCTTTAAAGTCTTTCCTGGGCAGACAGGTTTTAGAAGAAATCCAGGAGGCTTTCTAGGATGTTGGCTGAGATTTGGTGAATGATTTAGGTAACACCATAGTGGATTTTGCAGAGGTAAAATGGTGCAAGGGGCTGTCATACATCTCTGAGGTGTGTGCTGGGCCAAGTGAGGCTCTTTCCTAGAACAGTTGAGACATTTTGCCAACACACCAGCCAAAAACACGGGGTGGTTTTTACATTCCAGCCTCTCACCTTGCACTTACCACTTCTGAGGTTTGTTTGACACGCCGCTGACATATTTAGAGTGTAGCCTTACTGTATATGGCTGGTGTAAGCAGCTGGTCACTCAGGGCTGCCTCAGCCAGGCAGAAGTAAAGCTCCTTTGACTCGCTCACGTGCAGCACCACGCTGTGTGCATAACCTCATTTCTCAAGCCTGTTTCCTAGGGATTGAGCGTAGACCCCAGCAACACCTTCCCCTTAATGGGCCAGACCTCCAGCTGGTGTGTCTCAGCACAGCTCCAGCCAAGAGCAGCCCTCCAAGATGAAATGAGGGAGCTCTTGCCGGGCTGGTGAAGCAGGTGAGCACCATCACTGTCATTTTCAGAGGGGACACTGAGGAAGAGGAGGGGTAGGACGATGGTGGAACAGTCCAGAGCTCTGCTGCAGAGCTGATGTGGAGCCTGAAAGCCTTCAAGCCTCTTGTTGGGGCTGCGTGCCCTGCCTGGGGAGGAATTCAGACCTGCTCTGCTGGAGTCATTCGTGCTGGTTTCAAAGGCAACATCAAAAGGTCCCATTCTAATTCAATGCTTTTTAGCACACAAATGGCGGTCAGATCATTAATTATTGCACTTAACCGACTCCAGCGATTAAACCCTCGCTCTTTGGGAGTGTCAAGAGCTGGCAGAACCTTTCTGGTGCTGAGTGAAGAGCAGGGGTTGTGCCTGCTGGGGAGGTTGGGTGGTGCTGTGAGCAGGCAGGAGCTGTCTGCTCTCCCAAGAGGGTATAAACTCCATTTAGCCCAGAATATTTCATGCCATGGTTGATGGTCTGCAAGTGCTCCGTGCTCCTGCCTTGCTGCCCCAGTAGATAGAGGTATTTTAGAAGAGGGAAGCAGTGATGTGAGTGTTTTGTGCTGTGGGAGTGTGGAGCACCTTGTTTCACCAAGAGAAATGTCTCTGAGATCTCCTGTAGATAAACCTCTGTTGGCTTCTTGATTTCTGAGGTGTTCAGCAGCTCTAACTGTTGCTTTTTCTCCACTGAGCACAATAAGATGGGGTCGGAGTAAGGACCATTCCCTGGGGAGGTCCCAATCAGCCTTGGGAGGTGTTGGCTTGAGGCAGAGATGCCTTGAGCTGAGCTGTTCCCAAGCTGAGGAATTCTGGAGGCAGCTTGTAGCTGGTTTTGCAGAACGTGGCCAGTGGACAGCTGGAGAGCCAGGTGGTTATTTTCCACCCAACCAGGTTTTGTCATCTACCGCTACCCATGGAGAGAGAATTTTTTCCCCTTCCTCCAGAGTTGGGAGACCTCATTGTTCCCAGCACCTGAGGCATGCAAAATCCTCCTTGCCATGCTGGAGGAAGGGTCCAGGGGTGACCATGGCTGATTAGTGAGCCCTGAGCAAAATAGGGGCCAAAAAGCTCCCTCACATCACTGTGCAGGCAGAGAAGACCCTCCAAAGAGGGTGCAGCTCCTGCCCCAGATCTCGGGACCTGCATGAGCCTCACTCTTGTGGGCTACAACAACCCCATGGGGCTGTGACATTTGTCCCCTGAGGGAGCCTGACTTGATGTTTAAGAGTTTGAACTGGACCTGGGGTAACCACAGTCTCCAGCTGGGCTTGTGTTTGGCATGGTGGGCAGGACACGTCCCTGGCTGGACTAATGAGACCAGGGCAATGTGACATTTTTATGACTCCTTCCCAAGCTATTTCCTCCAAGTTTTTAGTGTTAAATTGAATTCCTTCCCCCAACCACCCCCCTCAGTGCTGTTGGGAAAACCATCTGCAGACAGAAGAGTGATGCAGAGATAACACTCCCCGGGGTGGGTCTGTCTTGACTTTATGGCTCTTACATCTTTCCTTTAGGGTTTCTCAGACTTTTTTCCAGGCATAGATGCACCTCTCTGGGCATCTCCCGTGGCTGTGCGTTAAGGGCTGCCCAACTCAGCACATCACTGGACACCACTCACCCCACAGCCCTCCCAAGGCTTTGTCCCAAGAGGTGTTTTGGAGCAGATGTCCCAATTGAGCATTTCCCAAGTTCTCACCCCACTAGAGATATTCTCAAGAGAAACATGCTGCAGTTTTATGATGTAGATGAGCCTATTTTCTTTTTTTTTTTCTCCCTGTCCACTTTCCAGCCCCAAAAGTAGGCGGTGAATTCTAAGGCTTGAGGGAAGCAACCACACAAAAGCCTATTACAACCCAGGGCCATTGTGCAAGGTGGGGATTTGCAATTTTAAGCGGAGGGAGAGGGGAATCATCATGATAATTACATATAATACCTAAAGCACCTCTAACTACAGCCATATATTTATAGAGAGCCTCTCCCAGCACACGAGCTCCCTGCCTGCTTTGGGGTTGCCAGACCACCCTGTCCTGCACAAACAAATGAGTTAGAAAGTCCGAAATTCCATCCCTGCCTTTCGGGGCTTGTCTGGGGAATTCCTGAGTAATGGAGGTTGAATTGGGTCACAAGGGCAGTGGGGAATAAATCTTCAAAGGTTAGCTCTGGCATGAAGTCTCCTTTTTTAGGCATGTCAGGGATTCTTTTGTTTGGCTTTGTTTTCCAAAGCCCCCCCTGACCAGGGAACAATAACTGGCTGGGGCCAAGCCTGGCCGGGCACAGCCCCACAGCATTGTCCGGGGGGCCGGGGAGGGGGCCGGGGGGAGAAATGACATCTTAAAGAATGGTTCTTCTTCTTATGGACACTTAGTAGATCAGTGTGCATTCAATTAACCCTATAAACCGTGCAAGGTCCAGGGAAAGAGCCTTTCAGGCATTATGGATTGAAAGTATTAAGGGGAGCGGGGAGGGAGCTGTTGGCGAGTCCTGGTTAAATACGGCCCATTAGGCAGGAGCAGTGTGGTGGGGGTGGAAAAAGGGGATGGCTTGTTTCTGGAAATTAAATTCAAGCACGGTCTCGTGTGGGTTTTCTTTCAATAAAGTTAGGAAATCATTGCACAGCTCAGGTTGGGTGTCTTGGGGAGGTGTTTGGTCCAACTGTCTTCAGGTTTGCTGCCACCGTCATGGGTGGAGTGGAAAAAACCATCTTACATGAGTATGTTCCTCCCCCTCAGATTTCTCCTCAGCCTTGAAAACTGTCCAAAGGCCTGTGGGACATCCCTGACCTTCCTGAGTGCATGTCTGATGGTCCCCTGGGTCTGGAGACATCTCAGTGCTTCCGTGAAGGACCAAAACACCTTGTTTTGTTCCAGTTGTGTGCCTGACATCTTGCAGGGACACTGCATATTTTGACAATATAATATTTATTCTTATTAATACTTGAAGGACAATCGAATTTTGAAACTTTTGAGTGCTGGTGTCCCCTCACCATCCACCCCAAACCTCCAGTGCCAGTTGGAGCTGAGCAGCCCCTCCAGGACAGGAGCAAAGAGATGGCAACAGCCACATTTCTTCCACTGCCTATGGCTAATATTCACCTGGAGAAATCCAACCCATTCGTAGATATTAAAGCAGACATGGTAATAAGTTCAGTATGTATTTCAATTGACTTTGCTGCAGATAGATTTAATTTACCAACTGCAGGGTTTTAGATGGAGCCACCAGTATTCCTGCCATTTTATGCGTCGTCCTGAATATATTATATGTAAAGTTGGAAATTAATAGGCCTGTTTCTGATTTGTTGCACACATGACATGGACATGCAAGTAAATTAACAGTGAAGCCTTAGCGTGGTGGATTTTAATTATATTTGCAGAAGAATTAGCATCTGATTCCTCCATCCCTTCCTTATTGTGAAGTACACTGGAAATGGGTTTTTTCCCTAAAGACACTGGTGGTTTGTGTTGTTTTGAGGGGAGATCTGTGAGATCTGCAGCATTTCCAGCTTATCTTGGAGCTGCTGTTTGAAATCACAGTGCAAGAGCTCTACATACATCCATGTCTATAGATTATTGAGTGATAAGTGGCATTTCTGGTGATGCTGCTGATTTCTCTCTCTGAGAGTCCCATAGTGCTAGAAAAATAATGTGTATCCCTGGGACCTTGCAGCCCAGGTTGGTTCCTGGCAGGTTGTTGTGGTCATGGAGAGCTGGTGAACCTCACATGGGCTTCAAGTGCAGGCTCATGACCATGTGTTGGAGATGGCTAAAGGCCTTGTCCTCAAGGAGGAAGGAAAAGAAGTAGCTGGGAGTTGTGTGAGTGGTTTGAGCTGTCAGTCCTTCAGCCCTCAGTGCAATGGTGGTGATGGTGCAAGGTGACATTTTTTCCTGTGATGGTTGTTCTTGGAAAGCATCCTTAATCAGGGCAGCACATTTGACCCTTCCAAACCAGGCTGAGCCTGTTACTTGGGTGTTCTTAGCTGGGATGTATCCTAAATTGGTGAATCAGGCAGTGAAAGCTGTGTTAGTTCACCCTTGTGAGCTAATTCCTGATTGCTGGAGGAACCATCATATTAGTGAGCTGGGAACATGGACCTCTGGACAAAACACAGTAAGGCAACAGTGAGATGAAAGCAGCTGTGGTGGTGCCTGCTAGTGAAGTTTGGTGGTGCCTGGCTTGGTGTCAAGTTAGGAGGGCATCCTCCCTTTCTCCTAAAGGGAAATAGCACCTTTGGAGCTACTTCATCTTGGGAGGTGCTCCAGAGCTTGGCCGTAACAGCTTTGTGCCCTCTGCTGCTGAAGATCTGCAAAACTATTTGGGCTTCCTGGAGGAAAAGAGCTGATGATGTTGGGGCTCGTGTCCTGCCCCAAATTCTTCCCTCATTCCCTCAGAGAACAGGCACATATGGGCTGGAAACTCATTGAGGGGTCTCTGCCCATGGCAGGGGGGTTAGATCTAGATGATCTTTGAGGTCCCTTCGACCCAAACCATTTTATGATCTGTGATTCTATGATAAGATGTGATTACTGAGAGTGGAATTTGTGTGGGTTCCTGCCAGCACCTTGGGGCTATGGTCCCACTCCCTGGCACTGCTCTTGCTTGCAGAGGACCCTCCATAGCATCAAGAATTCATTAATATCATCTGTTACTGAAAACATAAAACCAGCAGCTCTTTTCTCTGCCATCCTTCACAAGCTCCAGGTCAATGTCCTTGAGGAACATGCACAGCTTGGCTTTCCAGAGATCTCATCTCCTTGGGGTCTCCAGGAGCATCAGCATTTCTAAGATCCGGGCCACAAAGTCAACACTTGAGGGCATTACTCCCAGCTGTAAATTTTGTTGGTGGTTTCCTGCTCTGCTGGATTGAGAACCCTCTACACAACACCTTGGAAAGCTGCCTCCATCCTCGGTGTGTTAGGAGCATCCATTGACTGGTTTTGAGCGGCGAGGATGAGGGTGTCTTGCTTTATTAGCTCTTTGAAACTTTTTTCTGACAAAACCAGTGGTTGCCTTTCTCTCTGCATTGTGCTGATGAGCCTCTACATCCTTGCCTTAATTTAAAAGTAGCTTCTAAGTCACTCGTAGTGCAGATCACATCCTAGGAGTAAAAACTTCTTCTTTCCTGAGCAAATACAGAGAGAATCGGCAAATAGGGAGCATCTCTTTTTGTGGTGTTCCCGAGCCTGATTTGTGCCTGTTTGAGGGTGTGCTTTAACAGGAACCTGTTTGGGATATAAAGTGGGAAAGGTCCTCAACAGCTTTTAATTGGAGCTCTTGCTTTTGATGGGGCTGCACTAATTTCCAGTGGCTTCAAAGGCGGTGGGGAGCGCGGGAGGCTGGTGAGATCCTGGCTCTTGCCATTGCCTCCCAGGGACGTGGCGTGATGCTGCTGCTCTTTGGGGCAAAAGGAGAATTCAATCCAACTGACCGTGGGTATGAACTGGGATTGAAATCTGTGCCTAAAAAAGGAATCTGGGCTGTGAGGAGGGTTTGTAAGGGGAAACAGAGCTATTCCCCCCCAGAGCTGCTTTCCTAAGCCATGCCTGGTTGCCAGTAGCTTCCTGCCTGTTGTTAGTTTTTCTTTTCGAATACAATTTAGTTTCTGCAGGCCAGTGGCTTTTAATGATTTCCTTTGAGCCCATGCATCCTCTGGAGCAGCCCTCTCCTCCCTTGACATTTGATGTGGGAATGTGTACATCAGTATTGTTACTTAAACAATACCCTTCAGGCACCGATGCTGGGCCCTCAGATAAATCACAGATTAAAATGCAGCAGAATTGCTTGATAAAAAGTCTACAGCGCTCTGGCATGCAGGGAACAAACTGCACGGAGCCCAGGTAATGGGAATTTGTGTGTGTTATCTGAAGACCCATGTAATTAATGAACAAGGAACCTGTTTACTCTGAAAATAAATGGCAGAGTTACTCTAATGCCTTTCTGCTTTGAATGCTGAATGAGGATCTCCAGAGGAATAAAAACCCTGGGAGCTCAAAGTCACATCTCAACCAGCAAGGCAGTGAGCATCGGAGCTCTTTTTTTTTTTTTTTTTTTGGCTTTTATGAAGGATATGAAACCAGCCTTCCTTCTAATAAACACCTCATTTATTTTCTCTTGGCTCCTCAGCGATCTCGTTTGCAAATGGTGGTGGGGACGGGACAATTAGCGGATTCGATTCAGTGCACATGCCATTGCCAAGCAGGAAACAAGCACGCCAGGCATGAATAGCATCAATCTTATTTTCAGGCATGTGCAAGTATCTGGCACTTCAGAGAGCTTTGCAAACAGGCTGCACTTCTCTTTTCCCCCTCACTTTCCATCCTCATCCTCCTGCTGCCCTATTCATCTGCCTTACGCCGACGTCCCGGGTTCCCCGTCACAGCTGTTGAGGCTTTTGGTGGGGTTTTATTTCACCCCAGCTATTTTCCACGCGTGGAAAAACATGAATCCAGGAGCCAGGCTTGTGGTGGGCACTGGGAAAGGGGGAGCTGCCCCTTTAACCGTGCGGAGCATGTGGCTGGTTTTAGTTAGAGCTCTTTTAGCAAGTTGTCTCAGCACATCAGGGCCCCACTTTCATCATGCCTGGCTTTTTTCTTTTTTTTTTTTTCCCCCCCTCTTTGAGTCCTAGAAGTCAGAGGCCACAGGGGGGGTGACAGAAAGCAGTGACCTCTGCATAAGTGGAGGGACCAGATGGCCACTCCTCTTCCTCTGAGCCTTTCTCCCCTGGCCCCAGGGCACAGATCTGTGACCTTCGCTTTAGCTGAATGCCCAGACTGTGTGACTGGGGCTTTGACATGCTCTTTAATAGGCATACATTATCCCTCCCTTGCTAAAAGCCCAGAAAACTGGGTTCATTTAGCTGGAATTCAAGTAAAACTGTTTGGATTGGTCTTGCTATCCCCGAGCTGCCTCCTGCTAAATTGTTGATCTTAGTGCTAATGAAGGGAAATGCACTCCTGGATGGGCTGGGAAGTGTTTGATTTTCAGAGCTTTGCAAACCCTGGTGTTTTCTGATGGATGAGGTGAGTGCCCTCCGTGCAAGCCCCATTTTGTGCCCACCCACAGCCCAAGGGATGCTCTGGGACTCGGACCATGTTGAGCCCTTGTCCTCTGCCACCAGACTGGACTCTAAGCTCTGTCTTTCTCAGTTAAAGAAAACTTCTGATGTTAAACAGTGGTGGAACTTGGGCTTGTAGCTTCTCACAGAGTTTGCAGGCACAAGGGGGAGATGTAATCATTAATACTTCGATAATTCTCAGTTCCAACTGTAGGTGTTGGTCTGATTTCCTATTGTGAGCCAACTTAGAGCATTGCAATGTGGTAGCACCTCACAATACCAAGCACAGGATTAATGAGAGCAGGCAAAAATTCCCCACGAGGAGGAGAGTTACCACAAAACCAACTGAAAACGAAGAAAATGGAGAAAATCCTTTATTTTCTGTGAGTTAGAAGCAGTTGCATTTTTCTCCAGTACCCCAGTAACTGAGAAGTTCATCTGATATTTCTGCCTGGTCCCGTGGCTGTTATTAGAGGAGGCCAGGCTCTCGTTAAAGCAATTTACCTAATGGTAGCTGTGCTCTTCAGGAATGTCCTTGGGAGAGGCTGGGAAATACACTTTTCCAGCAGGATGGCAATGTGGAGGTGTGTTTTTTCTGCTCATGACCAGCAACCATCTCTGTGGATGGCCTCCAACCTCTGCCAGGCAGGCGGATGCTGAGGAGGGGCTCTATTAATGCCGACCATTTCCGAAGGGTTAAGCACATGGAAGTTATTCCAGGAATTTCCTTTGCAGGACAGACCTAGGGGAGGTAGGTCTAAGCAAAGGCCAATTGGGCCTTGCTGAAAAGTGATGGATGCAATTTTCTTTGAAGTTTCTGGGAGCTGCACTTCCTCCCTTCATGGCTGAATTGGATCCAGAGCTCTTCAGCTGTGAATCCACAGCCTCAAAACACGGTTTGGTGACATCTGCCCATGGTTCACCAGCTACTGAAGGTGGGAAGGGGAGAGCAAAAAAAAACCTCCCAGGAATGCTGGTGGGGATGATCCCGGAGGTTTTGCCTGGTTGCAGCTCACGTTGCTGTTTTCAATTAAATCAGAAAGTATTTGTGGGTGAAGTGACCCATTAGTTGGGTAATAACACTACCTTATCACGCCTGCTTATCAGTATTAGTTATGCCCTATAAAACCCACTCCAAAGCCCTGGGGGGAATCAATTAAACTGGAGTGGGCACCTCCGGAGCTGTCGTGAGGTGTGTGACACGTTTCTACACCAAATTATTTCAGGTTTGGGGCAGGCAGCAGTTCCCAGCTTGCACACCAGCCCTGCCTGTAACCATCAGCATCACACATCCCCGTTGCCTCCACCAGTCCCTCACCGAAGAGAAGGAACAGGCCATAAATTTGCTGATTATGTGCATTTAGGTAGAGTAGCTCCCTTAATGGCCTTTACGATGGTTGCAGCCGCCAGTGATGGAGTTTTTCTGCATCCCCAGCTTCTAATAGGAGATGGTTGCTTGTTTGTGCTGTTAAATAAATCTGAGCCGACGGTAACTGATTGCTGAGATTAAACTGCAGAGGGAGGGATTAAAAAATATTTTCCCTGTCTGCTTGGAAAGGCTTTGTTCAAGTTTTATGGGTTGTTTTGGTTTTTTTTTTAAAGAGGAGATAGGAAATGCTTTAAGATATAGTTTCATCTGTCTTTGCCAGTGTCTGAGCTGAGAAGCAGGTAAGAGGAACCTGATTTAGTGACATATCAAATAGAGAGTGAGCTCTCATCTGATCCCTCTTTGAAACGCTGCCGAGGAGTGATCAGCACCCAGTCTGCATCGATAATTAGACCTTATAAAGTATTTAGGCTCTGGTGGCACAGGGAGCCTGGACAGGGCTTGATTTCCAGGTACAAGCTCCTGCTGCAGTGATTGAATCTGGTGATGCTTCAGCTGGCAAAAAGGAGCTGGAGAAAATCAGCCTTTTCCTGAGCTGGAAAAACATGGTGGTGGTTTGTAAAGTCCATTAGTGCTGTCACCCTTGGGGCTGCAAAATGGATGGTTTCCTCTGGGTCAAGCAATGAGGAGTGGTCAGAGGGGAGAGCTGAAGAGTGGGGTGATGTGGGGGCTCCTCTCCATGGCCCCTTGGACCAAAGGCAGCACCGCAGCAGCCGTCTGGGGCTCAGCTCCAAGCATCCTCTCTCTGCTTTGAACCCGAGGAGCTGTCACACCTTAAGGTCAGGCGAGGGGCCCCGTTAGTGAGCAGGGGGAGGTGGAGGGAGCAGGATGTCATTTTGTCATTAGCTGGGCTTCAAAGGCAGGCAGGCACCGGGGAAGGGGGGAGAGGAGCTGCGGGGTCACGGGGGGCTGCGAGCCCCTTGCCCAGCCTCACCTGGTGCACAGCTGCTCCAGGAGGAAAGCAGAGGGATGGAGGGATGGGAAAGCCACGTTGCTGATGCCTTTTACCCTGTGCAGGTTGTGGGCTGGGGGCTTGGTCAGGCATTGGAAGAGGCTGCCCAGGGAAGTGATGGAGTCACCATCCCTGGAGGAGTTCAAAAAACGATGTAGAGCTTTGGGACATGGTCTGGGGGTCAGGGAGATGTTGGGATGAAGGTTGGACTTGGTAATCCTAGAGATCTTTTCCAACCTAAATGATTCTATGATCTTTAGCAGTGCTGGGATGGTGGTGTGAAGGGAGATTGCTGAAGGGTACCTGTTAGAAGTGTAGCCTCCTTGGAGTAGTGCTGCTTAAAATGACTTAATGGGGTTCTGCACCTCTCTTGGAGACTCTGGAGTGTGACTTTGGCTTGCTGGGGATGCTCATCTTGGAGCCTCATCATGATGCTCCATGCCCTTGTGTGTTCTTGCTTTGGGTATTCTTAAGCTTTCCTGAATCAGATCCAACCCCCCAAAATCAGCAGAGTGGGTTAAAAATGACAAAGGAGAAGGAAATCTCCCTCATTTTGGTGTTCTGTGGATGCACACTCTGGGGATGCTTTGGGGTCCCCTGTCAAGGCTTTTCTCTGCAGCCACCGGGTTCGGGTTTGTTTATTCCAACCCACCCCGAGACCCTCCCGCAGATCCCCGCGAGCGGGGTCAGGGGGGAGCGGCGGCCGCGGCGAGGCTGGAGATCAAAGCACATGTGTTGGCAATACTGGGAGGCTTCTGGGATCAGATGCTCTTTGACCTGCCCCTGTGAAAGCTGAGGGCCCCCAAGCACGTCGCTGATGGAGGAGCTGGGCCATGAGATGAGGGGCAGCAGCTCCTGGAGCAGCACTTGGTGGAACCCAACAGAAACGTGGCCCAGCTCTGCTCAAAAAGCTCCTTCCAAGCCTGATGGGGCTTGTGTGCTGGTAATTAGGATGTTTGCTGTCACTTCGATGGGCACGACAATGCATATTCATCAAATATGCAAATGAACGCATTAAGCTATTTGCATAAATCTTCTGGATCCGAGGGGATGATGGAGATGGATTGCTGTGAGAGCAGCTCTCTAAATGATTCCCTGATAAGCACGTCGTGCTGGGGTCCTGCACGCTCTCCGTGGGTGCTCCGGTGATGCGGAGCAGGAACTCATTTGGGTTAATTAGTGCAAGGAGTCCAGGGCCTCGTTACCTCGGGAGCAGGATTACAGCTGCAGTTGCCCAGAGAGCTCTCAGGTGGCCTTTCCTCCTGGGAAGGGATGGTTTGGAGGGGTGGGCAGAGGCAGGTGGAGGGTTCTCCATGGTAAAAGCAAAGCTGCCTGTGTGCTCAAATGTCCTGGAGGTCCCTGGTGAGCAGCAAGAGAAGTTTCCTTGAGCTTGCTCTGAGCTGTGGGCTTCCCAACGAGCCTCTGCCTCCATCACATGTGGTGCTACCCAAAGGAAAATACATGAGACCTGTAACCCTGGCCTGCAGTAGCTTAACAATACCTCTGAGTATTGCTTCAAATACATATAATAAGTCTGCACTAATAAAATAACGAGTTTATGAGCTTTTTAAAGATTTTACTAGATAAATGGAGGGGCCTAATAACATGATTCGATTCCTCAATATAAACAGCACATTTGCTGAGGCCTCTTAAAATATTCGGAGCTTTAACTGCAGAAAATGCAGCGTATGATTTATATTTCTGCCTGCTGGAAGCTCTGGCTTTCATTATCTGTGTACGCCACAAATCCAATTATGTAATATCATGGAGATAAGGCATGTAATGTTTCACATCTAATTGTTCTAACATGCAAATTTTTCCCAAAGCTGCTGTAAATTAAGATGGGAGGGAAGCAGGGGCTGCGTGACGTGGGTGTGGGTTGCATGGGTGGAATCAGGGGCTCTGTAGGCTGTTGAGTTGTGGATCTTCCATCTCTGGAGGTGTCCAAGGTCAGGTTGGATGGGGCTTGGAGCAACCTGGTCTAGTGGGAGGTGTCCCTGCCCATGACTAGATGATCTTTAAGGTCCCTTCCCACCCAAACCATTCTATGACCTGTTTCTGGCTGGTGTGTTGTGCTGCAAAGTCTCTACAAAGTTGACTGAGAGAGTTTAGGATAATTTAAGCTAAATTTTGGGGGGTTTTTTTGGCTCAATCCACTTGTGTGCATGAATTTATCCTGCACATTGTATGGGATATGCTCGGGGCTTGCTTCCTCCGTGTCATTTCTCAGCCTTTGCTTTCCTTTTGGCCACGTGCTCCATCCCTGCTGGATTTTGGTGCTGCCATCGTGCCCAGCTCATGGGTTTGGTCCCAGTTTTGGGTTCTTTGGAGGCATTTTCCCCCTAGGTATCATACAGCTACTGGGTGTTGTGAATACGTCCCATTCAGCCTTGTTTTATTCATCAGCACCAAAGCATGAAATTACAGAGGAGATACTAATAGATTTCCTGACAACTTGGTGTCTACTTGGGTGAAACAGTTATTTGTTGACTCATTAGTAAGTTAATTGTTTTATGCTTTATTGAGGTCAGGTTGCTGGTTTAATGTGGAGGGAGGTGGTGTGTGCTCTTCTAAACAAGGCTTTGCTTTAATGAGTGGTTATTATCGTGTGTTGGGCTGAAGAAGTAGAGGGAAAGGGTGATGGGGTCTCCAGAAGGAGCTTGTTTGCCAGGATCTGAGCAAAGTTGTGGTCCAGGCCAAGTGCAAAATGCTTGGATGTGCCTCGCAAGTGGCTTGGACCTTTCAGCACATGACCTGTTGGACCTGTACTCAGATATTGGCTTTGGGAGCTCTTAGTGATGTTCAGGCACATGTGGGAAGCTCTAGCATGAGGTGAAATGCCTGTTGGGGAGCTTGTGCTGACCTCTGCAAACCTTTCAGGAGCAGGGAGGGAAGGGCTGGTGCTGCTCAGAGCTGTACCTGGGGGTTGCTGTGGAGCACAGGTCTCCCAAGAAATGGTGAAAGCCTTTGGGAGCTCTCTGAGGACATGGACACCTCCCCCGTGCTCTGTTTTCCTGCCACTCTCTGATTTGGGGCCAATCCTGCTTGGGATGCTCAGCTTTCTCTGAGACCATTAATGGGACAGGCTTCTCAGCTCCCAGAGCTGCTCACAAGCTTCGGGCACACTAGTTAAAACCATTCCTGACATTAAGAAAAAGCATTTTTTGCAGAAAGAAAGGAAAGACCTCTCCTTCCTGGAGTTTAGGATTGACCTGGCTGGGGTTTCTGGAGCATGGAGTCTTTCCCCTGCCTTGATTGATGTGATTTTTAAAAATATAAGATAAAGTTTCCTCCTCTCCTCCTCCTCTGTAGCTTTCTTCCCACTCCTGACCATGTGCTTGTGGCCAGGAGAGATTTCCAGTCTTAAATGATGTCTATGGATGGATGGATGGAGACAGTAGTGGATCAGGGTGGTTAAACCATATTGCTTTGGATATTTTTTTCCTCTTCCCCATTCTTCCTCTTCATCCTCCTAATTAGAGCTTTGTGGTAATTACCTGCCTTGGCCAATCCCACCCTTTCTCAGTGCAACCCCAGAGCTGTGGTGTCCATCAGTGGGTTTGTGCCTCTTCTCACCAGGCTTGTCTCCCACGTGGGGAAGGATCATTTACAAAGTGTAAAGACTGATAAAGATTATTTCTTGTAGCCAGCCTGTTTGGAGCTGATTCTTCCTCCTTCCAGCTGGAAATACAGCCTGGAAATCACAAATACCTGTTGGGTTTATCTGTTGCACTGATGACCTCATGCTTTTTAGGAGAATTGCTGGTGTCTTCTGCCTCCAGGTCTCTACAGTTTTGCCTGTACACCTGTACCAGCTTGGCAACCCCAAAAATGCAGAGAAGAGCTCTGGAAATGCTGTCACACCATCTGTCCAGTAACCAGAGCTGTTTGTCCTGGCAGTGGGCTGCACCCAGAGGGATGTGCAGGTAGATCTGTCCATCCCATGGCCAGATTTGCTTCATTTTTAACCTTCCCCTTAACATAAAATCCAAGTGAAGGTGGCAGAGTGGCTGCAGGAGTTACAAGCTGGCACCAGATTATTGCAAAATAGAAAATCAAACAAAATAGGACTGAAACCAGCCAACAAAGCCCATATTAGTTGCCTTTATTTTTTATCCTGGAGTGACCAGATAGCTTCTAAATCTTGGCAGTGGGACTTTTGCTGTGCTGTGTCCAAGAAAGCCTCTTGATATGTATTGACTGGCAAGAACAACCCCTGGGCAGCCAGTGATGGGGAGTGTTGTTGCAGTGACTCCAACATTTCATGCTGCCACCTGAGCTGTGGGTACAGATCCCACCACTCCTTTCCCTGCTTATCAGGGAAGAAAAGAGGAGCCCCTTCTTGCTCAGGGGGTTCTAAAAGCTTTATTAGTGAAGCAGGAAGATGTTCCCAGCCTTGTTGTTCCTTGGGAAATAAGAGAAGAAAAGGCAGGTCATATTTTGCCTCTTTATTAGATTGGGAAATCATCTCTAGAGCAGGAGTGTATTTGAAGCTGAGCCCTCATGTCTCTCATTAATGCTGAGTCAGCAGCATCTGGCTGGTGGGATGGAAGGTTTGTGTGATGAGGGGCTTCAAAGGGGTCCTGTTATCTTGAGACAGGCACTGGAGAGCCCCAAAGGAGTGAGAAGACCTGGACAATCCTACTCTCAGCTTGAAGCTCCATGCAGCAAAGCAGCCAAGTCCTAATATTCAACTGTGCCAAATCTGCAGGCTGGAAGAGCTCAGCCTTGGGGGAAATACCTGCTTGGTGGGTAGGTGAGAGCTTGTGCCTGCTCAGAGCTTGTTTGTAGGACACTGAGGGACAGCAGTGAACCGTAAAACGTCCTTAAAAGTAGCAAATCCAAGCAAAGCTACATGGCTTAAAATGTTTTATCATGTCGTATGCCAGGGCTATTAGTCCCCTTCTGTGCTCCTGTCAGGCAGCGTGGCAACCAGCAGTGAACTCCTCTCAGATATTAAAACCTGCTTTGGAAATTTCTCCTACAGCAGAATGCTAAATCAACCTCTTCATGGCATTGCATTGTTGGGTTTTTTTTTTTTTCCCTTTTTGTGCTGTTCCCTGCCTGGCAGCTTCACCTTTACTTCCATTTCTCTCTCTCTCCTTTCCCATCAGCTCTATCTGTAACCATTTTGTGTTTTATTGAGCATGAATGAGTGGTGATGCCTTTTAGATGAGTGATATTTTCATCCAAAGATGCTTGTTTAGTACGAGCCTCTGCTCAGCTGTTATCCCAATGGCACTTGGTGTTTACCAACAGATTATTTCGACTAGCTGGAATTTGGAGGCAAATTAATTGCAGGGAGAGGTTTTCTCCCACTCTCCTACCCCAGCTTCTCTTCTGGTGGGCTGTTACAGAGCTGGAACATGATTCAGAGGTGGGCTGAGCTGTAGAAGAGCTACAGCATTGCTCTTGGGGCTGAGTGGAACCTACACTTACCATATGCTACCAGCCTGCCCTTTAGGTAAATCGAGGGGGTTTCTGCCTCCCT
This sequence comes from Brachypteracias leptosomus, assembly GCA_013401335.1. Classification (NCBI taxonomy): domain Eukaryota; kingdom Metazoa; phylum Chordata; class Aves; order Coraciiformes; family Brachypteraciidae; genus Brachypteracias; species Brachypteracias leptosomus. Next base: position 136,553 of record VYZX01033957.1, read on the forward strand.
GCAAGTGATAGCAGCTCTGCAGAGCCCGTAATTGCTCAAGCTGCTGCCCTGGTGGGTGCCTGTCTGTGCATTTGGGAAGAAAATGTTCCATCTGTGGAAATAGGTTGTGTATCCAAAGCTCTGGGTTTGCCCTTGGTGCTGTAGGCAGGAGCTCAGCAGGCGGCAGCAGGGATGGGTCCAGCAGAGGCTCTGGAGATGCTGAGGGGATGGAGCATCTCTGTGCCCAGCAAAGGCTGAGAGCCCTGGGGCTGCTGAGCTGGAGAAGAGAAGCCTCAGAGGGGATCTGATCAATGCTGAGCAAGAGCTAAAGGGTGGGGGCAAGAGGCTGGGGCCAGACTCTTGTCAGTGGTGCCCAGGGACAGGACAAGGGGCACCGGGCACCAAGTGGAGCCCAGGAGGTTCCATGTGAGCAGGAGGAGAAAGTTGTTTGTTGTGAGGGTGTTGGAGCCTGGCCCAGGCTGCCCAGAGAGGTTGTGGAGTCTCCTTCTCTGGAAGGAGATCTGGACACGATACTGGGCCCCCTGCTCTGGGTGAGCTGCTGGAGCAGGGGGGGTTGGACCAGATGATCTCCAGAGGTCCCTTCCAACCCTTCCAACCACATCTTCATCCCCTTCCCTACCTCTACCCCACTCACAGTCATCTCCTGGCCGACCTGCTCCATTAGGGCATTACAGGAACCCCAGTTAATGGCAGGTTTTGAGTGTGCCATGCCAGGCAGGTGACGTCCTCCCGGGCTGTCCCCACTGCTGCAACCATTTACCTCCAGCCACCCTTGTGCATCTCACAGCCTGGTGAAACGGGCTGAGCTCCCAGACCCCCTCACCAACAATTCATCTCCCAAATGAGCCGGGGTGGCTTCCACACCCACCCCATGGCTGGGCTGCACCCGGGGTCCTCCACAGCCCCTCTCTCTGCCGCCGCCCAGCCAAGTTCCACGCATCTGCATTAATTTCGGTGGCTTAATGTGGGGAGCTCATCAGCTTGATTTCCCCCGTGGCTCTGGGAGTCAGCTGGGGCTCCAGGGCCTCCCATTAGCAGCCCAGCCCGGTGCCAGATGGCGGGTGATGGCTTGTGGAGGCTCCGGAGCTGACGTGCCCCATTGTGTGAGGACACAAAAGCCAGCCGGGATGGATTTTTTTCCCTCTTCTTTCTCCCCCCCTTCTGCTTTCATTTTCCTTCAGCGCTGTCACCCTCACAGCTAATTCCTGGAGCTCTCTTTATTTATTTACTTCGTTTCCCAGTAGGGAGGGCTGTAAGTTCCTGGTGAGATTTTCCGTGCGGATGCTCCTGCCTTGTCCCATGCGAGGAGGATCTTGGAGACTTTGCTGGTTCCCATCCTTTATTCCCCTCCTGGACGTGTGCAGCCCCGTGTGTTCATCCACACCCCCCCAAAACCTCCTCTTGGACAATTTGGCTGCATAAACAAGTTATTAGGGGATCATAGTGGGTCTCTTGGGGGGTCATTATGTGCCATAGGGTTTTGTTAAGATGGATTTAATCGCCAGCCTGGATATTTTGGTGTCACAGCAGTTTTTTCAGGTCTCTGAACCACCTGTGCTACAATTATCTGCTTGTTACTGAGTTTTCACCTCTTGAGAGGTGCCTGTGTTGGGGTGTAAAGTGTTTTTTTCTGATGAAGACACACATTTGAGGAGAGAGAGGATGGATTCCCCAGGCTGGGAGCAGGGGTGGGGGTGAACATCCCTGTGGAGGCCCCCAAAAGATCAGGCTTACGTGGCTTTGCCTCTGATTTCCCCAGCGTGCTGCAAACACCAGGGCAAAGCTCAAGTTCAGAGCTCAAAGTCAGGGAGAATTCCCCAGGGTTCAGGCTCAACATTTGACCTCTGCCTGCTCTCTAAAACCCAACGTTACCTTTGCAGTTGCCGCCGTTCCTTGACATTTAGCATCACTCCAGCCCAGGTTGCTGCACTCACTGAGCATCCCAAACCCTTAGCAAACCTTAATTAAAATGAAATTTCATGATGACAGGGAGCTTAGGTGGCTAAATGTTGGTTCACCCTGGCATCTGGGTGGGGAATGTGGGAAGGGGAGGCTGCAAACAAGCAGAAATGGGGATGGGGGAATCTCAGGAGGTGTGAAGAGCAGTGGTGGAGTCCCCATCCCTGGTGGGGTTTCAAAACCATGGAGATGTGGTGCTGAGGGACAGGGTTAGTGGTGCCCTGGCAGTGCTGGGTTAATGGTTAGACTCGATGGTCTTAAAGGTCTTTTCCAACCAAAATGATCCTGTGTTTCCATGATGTTACCTGCAGCAAACACACCCAGCAAGTGCAGCCCTACCTGGTGTGTCCATATGTACAATAAACTGCAGAGCCTTGTGATAGCCTCCCAGTAAATCAATTCATCTCCTCTTTCTATTGATTGTCTTCCATGACATGATATTCTGGGATGTCTTGGGGTTGTTGGTGGTCTCACAAGTGGTGTTGTCCCACCAGCCACCACCACTCAGCACGTGGAGAGAGCGTCACCTCCTTGACCCACCACTCTTCTCCTGCCCCCTCTTTTCAGCAAGTCCTCGAGGGTAATGAGTTTAATTTGATAAGCTGGGCCAGGGGTGAGGTGTCACTGTGAGTTTGGGAGATAAGGCTCCCTGCTTCTTATCAACCAGCAGCCAGTTCTCCCTGGAGAGCTGTGTTTGCTGGAATGCATCCGTGCTCCTCGCCTTTGGTGATGGGCTGGTGATAGTGAGGAAGATAAAGATGGTGAGATTTGTGGTTTGTAGCTCTGCCATCGCTTCCATCCTCTGTGTGACCATCCTCCACGTCCTTCTTATCTTTAACTGCCCTCCTGTGTCCTCACTGTCTGCATTCTTCAGGATGAGGATGTCTCTGGTTGGATTTAGGGCACTGTGGGGTATGTGGGAAGGAGAGGAGACTCACTTTGGGTCCAGAAGTGCTTTTGGGTGGAGTGGCTGCTTCACGTGAATCTGGCATTAAATGTAAGCTCTCACTTTGTCGTGGGAATGGGTGTCTGGAGGCACTTTGGCTCATGAGTCCAGCCTGTGTCACCATTTGTGCTGTGTCCATGTTGTGTCATGCAGTCCAGTGCAGAGCCACTAAGATGATTGAGGGAGTGGAACATCTCCCTTATGAGGAAAGGCTGAGGGAGCTGGGGCTCTTTAGCCTGGAGAAAAGGAGACTGAGGGGTGACCTCATTGATGTCCATAAATATGCAAAGGGCAAATGTTGGGAGGATGAAGCCAAGTTCTTCTCAGTGACATCCAGTGATAGGACAAGAGGCAACAGGTGCAAGCTGGAGTACAGGAGGTTTTGGGTAAAGATAAGGAAGAACTTTTTCATGGTGAGGGTGACAGACACTGACCCAGGCTGCCCAGGGAGGTTGTGGAGCCTCCTTCTCTGGAGACATTCCAAACCCACCTGCATGTGTTCCTGTGTGCCCTGCTCTAGGTGATACTGCTTTGGTGGGAGGGTTGGACTAGATGATCTTTCGAGGTCCCTTCCAACCCCTGATGTTCTGTGATGCTGTGTTATACACACACACGTACGCTGGGGAGCAACCCCACGTGCAACCACCCCAGCAGAGACTCAGGAGAGGAGTTAACACTCCTCCAGCTCAGGCACAGAAATACAATCCCCTTCTCCTGCCAGCTCCCAGAGAGAAATGGGTGAAAACACCAAACCCCACGTCCTGTACAGTGGGGCTGATCCGCCGGAGCTCTGAAATTTCTCTTTGAGGTGGTAATCGCCTGGCGAGCCGCCAGCAGCGGCGGCCGCGGAGGGAAGGGGGGACTTCCAGAGATAAGCTATTTTCAGCCAACGGGGCTTCTCAGCACGGAATAAATAGAAGAAAAAAAAAAAAGGACGAGCTCTACGTCTGCGGTCATGTGTCCTGCTTTCGTGGATTTGGCCTATTTTCTGAAGAATGGCTGTAATTCAGCTTGAATTTCCCCTGGATGGCTGCCAGCAAAATAGGAAGCTGCTGCTATTGCCAAGGAGCGAGCAGGAATTTATAGATGTGACTCAGCCACGGGGATGAGATGACAGCTAACGGCTGAGCCGCTGCCAGGAGGAGAAGAGCAGACCTTGGAGGAAGCTGGAGTTTCTCAGTATCTGACCATTCAGTCCTTTCTACAGCTTTGATCACCCTCAGTCTGAATCGGGCAGCGTCATAATATCTGTGATCGCCTCCGAGGGATGGGAGCAGAGGAGCACTTGGCATTTTGGAAAATCACCTGCAGTTGAGTGAAATTCAGAGTTAGAAGGAGCAGGATGGAGCTTTGTGGTGCTGAGTCTGTGCCCAGCTTGCTCAGCCTCTCCTCTCTCCTCCCCAAGTCCACAATATTTCCTTGCAGTGGTGTTTGGTGGCTCCCCAGCATCACGCGATGGAAATCCAGCCTTTGGGGGTTGTTTTGCTGTTTGAATAACTGCTGCAGTCAACGTGTGCACCATTTCCACCTCTCTTTCATTCTGTAATAAAGGAGAGGGCAGTTTATCATGCTCGGCACAGAGTATGGACGTGGTGAAAGACAGAGTGTTCTGAAGGATTTAAAGTTAATTTCCGTAGGACAGAGAGACCCTTGTTCGAGTTGCTCCCTCTCCAAGGCAGGGCAGCCACATTTCTCCTCTGCTCTGCCTGGGTCTACAGGGAGCCCTTCCCCTGTGTCTGTGCTGGATCTCGTGCTGCTGGAAGATTTGCAGCTCTGTCACATTTTAGAGTTCAAGAGATAGAGCTGGGACTCAAACCTGCTGTCCAGCCAGTGCTGGACACAGCAGAGAGGTGTGTCTGGGTACCGCGGACTCCATCATGTCTGACTGCTCACTCAACAACAGCCCAAGTCTCTCTCCATGCTATGGTTGGGTTTTTGCCAAGTGCTGAGAGATCAGAGAATCATTGATGTTGGAAAAGACCTCTAAGATCTTCAAGCCCAGCCATCAAACGGACTTTATTGTATGCACCACAAAACCTTGGAGCACCAGATGTGATAAAGAGATGCAGAGCATCACCTTGGAGGCAAACCCACCTCCTCCAGGCACCCATCCAGCTGCTGCCCAGGGGAATATCTCAATCTATACCACAGACACCAGCAGAATGGGCTGTAGCTTGATTTTTCTATGGGCTTGGTCATCCCAGCCGTGCAAGAGCAGCTTGATGGCCATGGCTTGGCATCACCGAGCACTTGCCCAGGCAGAACTCCCACCGTGGCAGGGCTGACCCCTCTGCAGCAGAAGGGAAGGAAGATGAAGGGTGAATTCCCCACTCTGATGCTGCTTGCTGTCGGCCTGATAAAAATGGCACCTTGCCCAAGTCTTCTATAAATCACAGGTTCCATTCGGAGAGGAGTTTTCGGTGGTAATTAATGAGCCAGTATAAAGACATTAAATGGAGAATGTGGGGTGATAGAAAGGCTTGTCATTCACTGAGCCATCTTCCCCCATGTGAATAACCACGAGGGAACAAAGGCCAAAGTCCTTATAGACTGAAGTGCACTATCTGTGATAGCTGGGAATGAAGTAATTCGCTGGAAATAACAAAGGCGCTGCGAAATACATTAGTAAACTAATTACAAGAGAGCTGGTAAAAACAGATGCTGAGAATTTAAAGCTATTATTGGCATGATTGCTAGCAGAAAAATGGGGGCTGACAACAAAAAATTAAAAAAATGCATCTCATTTAAAATTCATTAGCCCGTAAATCAGGACAGCTCCCTGTCTGAGAGCGGGGCTGGTGGCGTTTCCATAGGCAGCCCTGATGAAAAACTTCCTTTCCTTCACCTTTCTGGATTCCTCTGGAGATGCTGGAAAGAAGTGTGGGCTCCTTGGAGAGGATAAAAACCCAGGGGTGGCTGCAGGCTTTGCAGCTGGGAGGTCTGAGGTGTTGGAAGGGCTGCAGCGAGGCAGGATGATGCTCCGACGGCTCGTTGCCTCCCCAAGCTGATAAAAAGCTGGATTTGCTCATCCACGCTCAATATTGGAAGTGTTTGGCTGCAAACAAAGTGGTCCAGGGCCAAAAGCGGCTGCGCGGGAGCTTCCTCTTGTACCATCTCCATCAATATTTGGGAGAGGGATGGAAAACATTGTGATTGTGCGACGCGTCCAAATGGGAACTCTGTAATTTGTCTTAATTGTGGGTGTCGGAGTGGGGAAAACACGAGGAGCTCCGGATGGGAATCTGGCAGGAGGGACCTGCCTGCTGCCAACGCTGCTGCTCGCTTTGCTTTTCCTCTCCTGGAGGCTTGTGGGACAGCTCACCCTCCACTTTGTCATCAGTTCAGGCATCTGCAGGGCCACTTGAGGTGGATGAATCATAAATATTTTGCAAAGAGCAAACGTGTGCTTCAGAGGAAAGCCTGGGAGGTGGTGAGGACCTGAAGGAGCTGTTGCCTGAAGCAAGGTGAGCTGTGGATGCCAAAGGAGGGAGCATCTTGTGATGCTGGAGGAGAGCTCTGGGGCAGGGGAGCCTTGTGTGATGCTGGAGCTTCTTAAGAAGCCATCCCAAACACAGGAGCCCTTCATGGTGACTTGGACCACTGGGCAGGTGTCCCAGTGACCAGTGTGGCCCAGCCAGCATCATCACCCTTGGTGCTGGAGCAGTGTAATGATGACAGATCACCTCCTCCTGCACCTCAGAATCACTAGCCCCATATGCAGGCCAACCAAGCAAATTAAGAGTTGTTTATGACATTTAATACTCCCCCTTCCCTCCAGCAGCCGGGCGGCAGGACCACAGGTTTGGCTTCACAAATGGTCGCCTCAGGATACACTAAATGCTGTCAAGGAGCCAGAGAGCAATTTCATCTTGAAAAATTACTGCAATAGCTCCCCGGGATAAAGGTCTCCCCCAGCAATGCCTCCCTCTCCACCAGAAACTTCTCCTCTCCCTGAAACCAATTTGAGAGTGCTAAAGGGGCTGTTTATTAGTCGATTCCCCTAGAAAACAAGGGGGTGTTGGAAGATGGATAACCACCGTAGCAGGTAACCTGGTGGGATGATGCTGCCTGCTCTGAACATGGAGAGAAGAGAGAAATTTGGTCCATGCAACTGCCAGGATGCATCTTTCCAAGTGATTTAGGAGCAGCATCTCCTTGTGGGTTGAGCTGTTGGTACCCAAAGGATTATGTTGGGTTTGGATTGTGACTGTGGGTGTCACTTTGTGTGCCCTGTGTCTGTCTCTGGTCCCTCCAGGGATGGTGACTCCACCACCTCCCTGGGCAGCCTCTTCCAGTGCCTGACCACTCTTCAAGTAAAGAACTTCTTAATATCCAATGACCCAATACATTTATAGGAATGGTTTGAGGATGCTCTGGTTGCTCACTGGGCTTCAGAGAGAGTGTTTGTGCTGATGCACCAGGACTCACTGCTCCTTATCTCCAGGCTGGGATGATTTCTGGCTGCAGCCACGTTGTAGGAGGTCTTGGGTTTGAGCAGGCAGCATTTGGGGGGTGCTGCTGCATGAGGAAGAGTGTGGTGAAGGCTTCCAGGGGTTTGTTCTGGCACAGGCAGCTCCTCCCAGGTCATGATAGTGAGGGCGGTGAGGTGTTGGAGGTTGGGGATGCTCCCTGGCACGCTGTACGTGGTGTGGGTGCAGAAAAGCTTTACAGAAATGGTGAGATACTTCAGTATAAAGCAGCCCTTGGGGTCTCCAACCCCTGCTTATTTCCATGAGTGGTGCAGAGACTCCAGATGAAAACCTTTCCTGCTCATGGGAGAGCAACCCTGTATTAACAACGGATGGTCTGGTAGTTATTTTTCCAATAAGTGAGCTATAATCAATACCATAAATATACCCAGTGTTCTGTAGGGCTGGGAGATGGGCTTGGAGGCAGGAGAAGCTGAGTGGCTGGTGATGAGGAGCACATTCAGGGGAGCCTCAGGAAGAGAAGTGGAGCTGCAGCAGAGGGATTTGAAGGTTTTCCAGATGCTAGGACAAAGTCCCTGCAGGGACCACTGCAGGGACAACTCATCCTCCTCCTCCTCCCAGCCCTGCTCCTTCGCTGGAGCAACCAGGGACCCCTGAGCACGTTCCCTCCACCCCCTGGTCTGCGTGCAGCAGAGATGTGTTCATTATTTTGCAGGAGATTTATCATCCCTAGGCAGAAGCAGCCCCTGTAGGGCTCCAGTTTTCTTCCACTTGTTTCTCAGAGCACCAAAACAAACAGTAAATCATGGGTCAGCAGAGTCCATCCCTGCTGCCGGGAGGTGACCTGGGCTGGATTTGCTCACAGCCATTTCACATGTCACGCAAAGAACTGAGAAGCCCTAGTCCCAGACCAGGCAGTGATTTGCCTCCTGGTGGACTTGGAGTCATGAAGTGGTAGATTTTCTTTTTTTTCCCTTCCTCTTCTAAATTATCTGTTGCATGTTTTCTCCCGTGGGCAGCTGCTGTGTCCTGCTGTGAGGCATTAGCTCGGTTGTCTCCCTTTCATCCCTGTCCCAGAGGCTTAGATAAAACAGGCCAGGTGGAGACTTTGTTCCTCAACTAGAGCAGTCTGTCTGATGGGCATCTCCTCAACCTAGTCTAAATTACCTCACTCAGCTTTGATGGAGTGTGACAACAACAGAGGTACAAGGATGCAAATTGCAGAGAGGGTGGAGAACCTGGAGCATCCTCCATCCCTGCTCAGAGCATTCATAGCAGCCAAAGCAGAGGAGGAATAAGCATTTGTTTGCAAATATTGTGAATAAAAAGGGTGGAAGAGGGACCTTCTTTCCCTCTACACCTGCCCAGCACAGTGAGATGAGTCTTCCTCTCTTATCTCACCACGTATTTCAGTTCCTCCTAAATAAGCTGCATCCCTCCCAAACGTCTTCCTTGCTTCACACTCTCCTGAGTCTTGCAGCCCATTTTCTGAGATCTGAGGCCCAGCCTGGACAATAGAGATTTGGGAATTTCACCCCTATGATTAGCAGGCAGGAGCAGAGGGGATTTTCCTCAGTGCTGGCAGAGGCTGGGCTGCTCTTTAACGTTTCCCTCCCTTTCCAAAGCCGAGAGAAAAGCGATTTTTCTTCCCTTTAGATGTGGAGCGAAGGCTCCAGCTCCTGCTACTCCTGGAGAATTAAATAGATAAATGGGCGGCGCTGTTGTTCACGCTTCACTATGCACAAAGCAACTGGCATTCCAACTGGGGCTCAGGGCAGTGCAGCAACAGCCTCTCACAATAGCATCATTAGACACGCCGGGACGGCTCGCGGGGGCTGCTCTGCAGCTGGAGGAGCCACCAGGCTGCTGGGACCTGGCCTGGCTTGGGGTTTGTTAATCTTTGTTAAAATGCAGCTCTGAAAATAAGGTAGAGAAGGTAGATGTGGTGTCTTTTGCTTAAAGGCTTGGGAGAGCATCCCAGTTTGAAATTGTAGAATGATTTCGGTTGGAAAAGACCTCCAGGATCATCAAGCCCAACCTTCGCCCAACGACTCCCTGACCCCCAGACCATGTCCCAAAGCTCCACATCTACTTGTTTGTTGAACCCCTCCAGGGATGGTGACTCCAGCACCTCCCTGGGCAGCCTGGGCCAGTCCCTGACCACTCTTGCAGTAAAGAACTTCTTAATATCCAAGAGAGGATGGGATGTGTGGTGTCCAGACACTCCCCATCTTGTGTGCCAGCTCTTTCCTGCAGGAAAATTCTCCATTTTCAGAGTATGAAGGGGAGCAAATATGAGACCTGTGTCTGTGAAGCCTTCACTTGATGTCCTCCTTGAAAATATTCCCCCACGGGTTGCTAATGGTGAAGATCTCCTAAGCCAGGAGGGAATGGAAGGGGATGTAACCCCTCTGCTTGCTCCAGGGTATGGAAAGTGTTTGGGAAGGGGTTGCAGTGCCAAGGAGGATGGATGCTTAGTAAATCTCAGAGATACCAAGGGCTGGTTCTGCTGGAGCTGTCAGCCTGATTTGAAGGTGGTTTAGGTCTGATTTTGATTGGCAGGGTGGTCATTATGTTTTAAACACGACCCTGACATCTCCTGACCTCAGGGAAAATTCACTTTTATTAGGAAGTTGAAAAATTCAGTATGAAAACCAGCAGCTGTCATCAGCATCAAGATGGAGCCACTCATGGAAGGGGTTGGTTCTGCCCACGGCTTGTTCTCTCACACTGGTCAAACCATTTGCCTCCCAGACTTCACCCTCACCAGCTGTAATGGAGCTCGTGGATCTTGTCCTCCTTGGCAGAGACCTCTGGGACACCAGGTACTGGGGGCATGTCCCCATTAAGCTCTAGCTCCTTGTACTCTGTCAACTTTGAGGCATTTTAACCACATGCCTGCATTGGAAGAGGTCTGAATTTGACAGGGTGGTGGCAGAAATGTGTAGAAAATGCTTCACTTGTGGACTATCATGTGTGGACTGCCTGGTGGTGGTGGTGGTGAGGATGCTCAGCTCCTCCCAGCATGTCAGAGCCGACCTGGGTATCTCTTTCCCCATAAGTAATTTAAAAACAAAAAACCAACCTGATTGCAGAGCTGGCTGGGCTTCCCAGATCCTCTCCTAACACCAGGCTTGGCACTGAACCTTTCAAGTCTTCTTCCTCCCCTTGTGCCTGCAGTTGATAATAATGTTTGCGTTTTAATGATTCCACCAGACCTGGGATTTGCTTTGACACACCAAGTTAATGTTTTTCTTTTTCTATATCAAATCTGGGTCAATCTCTGGCTTAGCACTAATGCTGTGCTGAGCACAAAAGGATTGGCCACTAATGGTTTCAATTTAGTTTTTCATGGAGTCAAGAAAATTTCACTCGATACCTATTTTCATTTTTATTCCACTGCCCTTTCCACGGGGCCCCTTAGGATGGAGGCAGAGGAGGATTAAAGGAGACCCAGCAAGTTCATTTAGCAGAACAAATCCTCTGTGAGATGAGGGTAAGGATAAGGGTTGCTGCTCACCTTTGCTGTGTCCATAGGACATCCCTTTGGGACTGCTTCTTGGTGAGGTTTAGGTGGTGGAAGATCTCAAGCATAGGGTTGTCTGTAGGGAAGAGCCTCACCTGTGGTCCAACCTCATCCTAGTTGAGGTTGTCCATGATAATATGGGGAGGAAGAAGAGATGAAGAGCAACTCCTCTCCTAGCATGGCTGTAGACAGCTCAGCCTGAATCTAACCTTGGCCAACGTCTTGGGAGAAGGTTCCCCCATGCCTGCAGCATGAGGGAGCTGCTAGAACCATTCCCCATCTGCTGTGAGCCCATTTTGTGTTGTCTTTCCCTGGTCTGTGTGTACCATGTCCAGGTGAGACTATAGCAGGAGCTCTGAGACACTGTGCCTTGGAACATCACTATGGAGCAATAGTGTGTGCATCATTTAGGTCTGATTTTAGGGCTTGTTGACTATCTTGGTTGGGCACTGGAAGAGGCTGCCCAGGGAGGTGATGGAGTCACCATCCCTGGAGGACTTCAACAATTAAGTAGATGTGGCACTTCAAGACATGGTCTAGGGAAATGTTGGACAAAGGTTGGACTTGATCCTAGAGGTCTTTTCTAACCTCAATGATTCTATGATTCTTATGCTCACAGTGTGTGTGGATGGTCCCGTGCCCCACATGGGGATGGCAGGGGGAAGTTTAATGGGAATAGGGTGGCAACCACCCCATCTGATGGCAACAAAGGGACTTGGGGCAGCACTGGCACGTGGTGGACGCCAGAGACCGTGGGCAGATGGGATTAGAGGGGGCCTCCCCTCTTAGGAGCTGGCGGGTGAATATTGTGATTGCATGTATTTATTTTTAAAATTATTATGGCCATTAGCATAGAAATGAGCTGCAGCTCCCTGGCTGCTGGCCAACCCCACCCGGGCTGCTCTGCAGCTCTTCTTGGTGGCAGCAGGAACAATAGCACCCGCTTGATATCGGGGGGTTCCTGGTGTTGGCTGCTGAAGGATGAGTGCCAAACAGGAGTGAGCACTCCCCTATATGAGTTTTTTACACTTGGTTGGGACATACACAAAATTCCCAGGTGGGTCAGCAGAGATTTAGCCCCATGAGGTGATTGTGCTCCCATCCCTCCTCTCCTTCCACCCAGCGATTTATTTCCCCCATCCCAGGCAACCGCTCGCCTGCGAGTCCTGTTGCTGCTTTCCAGGAGATGCTGCGAAAGCTTTTGCCTCTGCAACTGTAAATAAACTCATAAACCTGTTTTAAAAATAGCATTTTGTAGCAGGGTGCATGAATTTTTAATGCAGCTCCTGCCAAGCAGCTGGTCTTGGCAAGGGTCACGGTGTTTCCTCGGCATTTAACATAAAACTCTGCTTCAAAGCCACATTATAGGGTCGTTGAAGAGTAATGTTTTACTTAACATCCCCATAACTGAATTATTTATGACCTCCCATGTTTTATTCATGACAAATATTAATACTAGTGTCTTTAAGAGTAGAGGTTATTGCTGCAGTTTTACCTAGAAGAGGTGATATTATTGAAAGAAAGGCAGGGCAATGAATTCTGGAGCCAGCAGAGTGGAGTCTGGGCTGTTCTCATTCACACCTCCCTCTTCTTATCAACCCTGTCAGCCTCCAAAAAACCTCCTCGCTGAGCATCTGTACCTTTGAAAGGAATTTTCCTGCAGGCATCTGAATCTGCTGCTTTTTTCCCCCCCCTCCTTTTCTTTTTTTTTTTTTTTTTTTTTTTTTNTTTTTTTCTCTTTATTAACAAGCTTCGTGTCATTCTCATTAATTCTTGAATTCATTGCTTGGTGAGGGTTCATAAGCTTTGCTTGCAAGATGCTCGCCCTGGTCTTGGTCTCCAAATGGCAGCCTAGAAATATTCTGCAGGCTCCCCAGAGCTCTCTGGACCCCTGTTTTTTTAAGCATCCCTTGTCACTGTGGAAGGAGGAGACCCCCCAGCAGCCTTTGGGCTCCTTCCCACATGGGTGAACACTCTGGGCCACCAAGAGTTTCATTCCAAGGCTAAATCTGTGTGAGTGGATTAAATTTCTGTTCCACCCTTGAGCTTCATCCTTTACCAGAGAGGATATTTAGAATCATAGAATTGTTTTGGTTGGAAAAGACCTTTAAGATCATAGAATCAGAGAATGTTTCAGGCTGGAAGGGACCTCTAGAGATCGTCTGGTCCAACCTCCCTACACAAGTAGGGACATCTCTACCTAGGGCAGGTTGCTCAGAGCCCCATCAAGTCATAGAATTGTCAGGGTTGGAAGGGACCTTAAAGATCATCTAGTTCCAACCCCCCTGCCATGGGCAGGGACACCTCCCACTAGATCAGTTGCTCACAGCCCCAGCCAGCCTGGCCTTCAAACTGTCCAGGGATGGGGCTTCCAGCACCTCTCTGGGCAACCTGTGCCAGTGTCTCCCCACCCTCCTGGTGAAGAACTTCTTCCTAACGTCTCATCTGAATCTCCCCACCTCTAGTTTTGACCCAGGACTGCCAGGTCACCACCAAACCACGTCCCTCAGCACCACATCTCCACAGCTTTGAAACCCCTCCCTGCATCTTGGGGAAGGGCAATAGAGCTTTGCACGATCTCACCTGGTGCTGGTGTGTTCCCATCTGGCTGCAGCATTGCAGAGCCACCTCCCAGCCCTTCTCCCATCCCTCCATCCCAACATTAGCCCCTCATCCCACCCTCCCAGCTCCAAACCCTTCCCACCCTTAGAGCCACGCGGGGCTGGGGCTTTGCTCTCCATCAGCTTAACAAATCTGGAGCCAGGGGGTTGTGCGGGTTAATGCAGCCCATATTTAATGTATGATTGCTAATGGCCATCTCCCATCTGCCCCAGCCCAACTGGAGCTTGCAGATGAATGATTAAGCTGCCCTGACACATCCGCAGCTTGTTCCTTAGCAGAGGTACATTCATTACACTTGATGCCTCTGAAAGGGGCCGGACGAGGCTTTTTCTTGGTGGGGGAGCAGGGGGGGGGCTCTCCCAGTGTTTATTTGGTATGATAATGTGAGCAATCTTCCCGTGGATGTGGCACCATAAATGAATCATGAGCTAAATAACCACGGGGATGTTTATTAGCTGCGAAGATGTTTATTGCGGAGTCAACAGGCAGCACCTTCCAATTAATTAATAGTAATAATTACTGTATTATTTATGTAGCTCTAGCAGCACGCCGGAGCCTTTCTGCACAATGGTTCCAGCTGTGGCTGTGCTGGGCACGCTGAGGGTTTCCCAGTTGCTGTTGGGTGGTCCCAACCCCAAAAGCCTGGGCTGGTTGAGCTGCTGAGATCTTGGCAGCTGCTCTTTCCATCAGCTGAAGCCTGTTGCTCCACAGCGTGGGGATGTGGCTGTTCCTGCTACTCTGGGAGGCAGGGTATGCAATGAGCCAAGCAGAGGTGGAAATCAAGGGTTGTGAGTTTTACCAGGGTTTGTAGGAGCTCTTTTTGGTCAAGCTATTAAACAAAATGAGTTTAGGAGTCAGGCTCTGCACATCAGGAGGATCTTCACAGCAGATATTGGCAGCAACAGAAAGGATAGACATCTCTTTTTGGATCCAAAGCCTGCAGAAGCTGTTGAGAATGACCTCTGATGAGTGCTAGTGTGGTGTCTGATCACTCTGCCCCTGTAGACCTCACTGTGGAGCACGTGGGTCATGGAGCACCATCTCCTGTCCTGGTTGAGTCAAGCAGTTCAACGTGCAGAGGCAGAGTTATTATTTTGGTTGGAAGAGACCTTTAAGATCCTCAAGTCCAACCGTTAACCCAACACTGCCAGGTCACCCCTAAACCATGTTCCTCAGCACCACATCTATGATTAATGGCAAGAACTTCCCACTAGTCTTGTTTGTTGACAGTGGCTCTCTCTTCACACATGAATATTTTGGTCTCTCTTTCTGTCTTCCAGCGATGTCCGACTTCCACATCCACCCTCAGAACGCGGTGGTGGAGGAAGGAGGTGTAGCAAGATTCCAGTGCCAGATCCATGGCTTGCCTGAGCCAGTCATCCTCTGGCAGAAGAACAGCATGCCAGTCAACACGGACAATGAAAGGTAGGACATGCCCAAGCCATGCACTGCTGACCTTTCTCTGGGTGGGAGAAGGTAGCCAGGCTTGCTATTGCTCTCACAGTTGTGCTAGGACACAACTCACCTGGGCTGAAGGTCTTGACCAGTGTTTCTACCATGGAAGACTCTGTCAGTTAATGTTGTGAGTTGTCTGGGCTCCTCCTGTGCATCTCCCAAGAGAGCTAGACAAACCTCACTAGCTGATTTTGGAAGGAGCAAGGGCTTCAACTGACTTTCCCTAGGGAGATCAGACCTTCTCTGGGTTGACTTTCCACCATGAAGAGCCCACCCAGCAAACCTCTCAGAGCCAGGGTAGCCTTGACATCCATCAGCCCTCCATGGCTCCATTTTGTGCAACTCTTTGCAAGCCAGATCTATGACTTAGTGTCTTCCATGTGGGTCCTGAACTCCTGCAAGTGGTCACAACACCACCATGGTCACTGGACTTTCCTTCCCAGGTGGACTTCCTTGTGTGCAGTGGCAGGGAAGCTCTGCAGAGAGCATCCCACAGCTCCCTGGGCTGCTATTTCCAATACAGCCCTCCTCAAGAGAAGTCCCAGGTGGCCCCTTTCTCCAGCCTGGACGTTGGACAGCACGTCCTCCCTTCCTGTGTTTGACAGGCTGCCCCCTTCGTGTCGGAAACGTTCCTCATCATGGTTTGATCCTTGGAGCAGTGGTGGGGCCCAGTGGAGGACAGGTGGCAGGAAACACACAATCTGTGCCAGCAACTTCTGGTGGTCCCAGCTGCAGCTCAGGAGCCTCACAACTGGTGGTGGAGGACAATCAGTCTGAGCACACCTCCATCACAAGCTGTTGACGTCCTTGTGTTGGGAATAAGCAACACCAGGAAGCTGTAAATATTTTCCTGAAAGCCCCTATTCTTACAGCTGCCAGTTCTGCAGCAGAACGTGGTTGGGTTCTTTGGAGGCAGGAGAAAACAAGAGGGCTGGAACAATGCTTGACCTTTTCAGCTTCACGGTGAACTTACAGTAGAAGGACCCAAGAGGCCCGACCCTGCTGTGGAAAATTGCAACTGTCAGGTTTTGTTTTGCCTTGTGTTTTTCATCTGGGCTTTTTTTAGCCCAGCAGGGGGGTGATTTGTTAGACTTGATCTCCTCTGAAGGCTCCTTAGTCACACAGGAGCTAAACTGGGGTTGTGGTAGAGCAGGATGACTGGTCCAAGGTGATATCAGGAGAAGTAAGGGATAGAGCAGGACAACTGGTCCAAGGTGGTATCAGCAGAAGTAAGGGATAGAGCAGGACAACTGGTCCAAGGTGATATCAGGAGAAGTAAAGGATAGAGCAGGACAACTGGTCCAAGGTGGTATCAGCAGAAGTAAGGGATAGAACAGGACAACTGGTCCAAGATGGTATCAGCAGAAGGGGTGCAGAGCTTGGCCTGACACCTTGTGTGCATCCCAACAAGATGCTGCAGGACAGGGGAAGTTCCCTTGAAGTCCCTCATGCTTTGTTGCCCTTTTCCACTTGAGCCAAGAGTCACTGTGGAGATAGTCAGAGGTATAGCAGGGATTTGAGTGCGACCTTCCTTTCTCCAAGGCTGAGGAACCCCAAGGTTGAGGAGCCCCAAGACTGAGGAGCCAAGACTTTACTCCAACCCAGAGAGCCCCAAGCTGCCTTCATCCCTACTCCTTCTCCTCTGGAGCAAAGAACTTGCTCAGGCCCTGGAGAACATGGGCTAGGAAGAGTTTCCCTGTGTTCAGCGTCCTGATTTTGAAGAAATTTGGATTTTCATAGGAGTAAACTTGCTGGGGAAGGTTTTTATTGCCAGCTCAGTAGATTAATCTGTGACACCACCAGGCCTGGGTGATGGGGGCTGCTCCTCCAGCTGAATTGGTTTTCCACATTCCTCACGCCTGGCACTTTCCTGCCTATGAAGGGTGTATAAATTTGTGTGCTGAGCCTTGCACTCAGGCTGGGAAGGCAGAAGAATAGCTTTGGAATTGAATCTTCTGATGCTGTGGGCAGGTTGTTAACAAAAATGAGGGCTGCTCGTGGTATAATTCACCCAAAACAACGGGCATCTGAAAGTCCCAGAGAGATTGCAATCAAGTTTGGGCCCTGTAAAGCTGATTGCTGCCACCACCACCACGTGGGGAGCAGGTTAGAGGCACTTAACCATATGCTGAGAGAGGAAGAAGATATTCCTTCATCTTCCAGGGGGAAATGGGTTATTAACTCATCACGGTGTAATGACTTACTGCCAGCCAATTTAAACACAGGGTTGCCAGGCAACCCATAATGTATGTACACAAATCTCTGTGTGTGCATGCATGATGCAAATGCACCTACAGTTTCAATATAGAAAATATTTGTTGATATCATAGAATCGTCAGGGTTGGAAGGGACCTTAAAGATCATCGAGTTCCAACCCCCCTGCCATGGGCAGGGACACCTCCCACTAGAGCAGTTACTCACAGCCCCATCCAGCCTGGCCTTCAAAATGTCCAGGGATGGGATATTTATTTTAACCATGCCCTCTCCATATCTATTTTAAACATGCCTTTCCACACACGTGAGGGTTTTCAGGTGAGTCCTGGAGTTTGGAGTGTGGAGAACATGCTCCACCTGATGCTTGTCCATGGTCAGTGTGCTTCAGCTGATGGGTGGTAACTCCCACCTCTGCTGTGTTCACACTCAAGTGCCTGCCAGAGCTTCTTCACAGGCTGGATAGGACACTTCTGCTCTGTAGCCTTCCAGCAGAAGTCATCCTTTCTCAAGGATGCATCAGGAGATAAAGAAGGTGAATGTGCCCTCCCATAAAAGAAGACCAGAGGCTCAAGTATCCAAAAAAATGAACGTGATGAGCATGGGCTCAACGTGCTGGGGTCTGTGTCACTCTGATGTTGGTGCCTCTGCACCAGGATGCAGGGAGTCAACCTGCCCCACCAGCCCCCACCTGTGCTCATGGCATGGCCTGCTTTGGTCAAGAGAGGTTCTCCTCCCCCTCTACTCTGCCCTGGTGAGGCCACCTCTGGAGTATTGGGTCCAGTGCTGGGCTCCCCAGTTCAGGAGAGACAAGGAACTACTGGAGAGAGTCCAGTGAAGGCTCTCAAGATACTGAGGGGACTGGAGCATCTCTGGCTGAGAGCCCTGGGGCTGCTGAGCTGGAGAAGAGAAGCCTCAGAGGGGATCTGATCAATGCTCATCAATAGCTAAAGGGTGGGATCAAGAGGATGGGGCCAGACTGTTTTTAGTGGTGCCCAGAGACAGGACAAGGGGCACCGGGCACCAGGTGGAGCCCAGGAGGTTCCATGTGAGCAGGAGGAGAAAGTTGTTTGGGGTGAGGGTGTTGGAGGCTGTCCCAGGCTGCCCAGAGAGGTTGTGGAGAGTCTCCTTGTGTGGAGAGATTCCAAAGGGTCCTGGACACGATGCTGGGCCCCCTGCTCTGGGGGAGCTGCTGGAGCAGGGGGATTGGACCAGAAGATCTCCAGAAGTCCCTTCCCCATAGCAAGCTGGGATTCTGTGTGACTCTGCTTGGCAAGTTTTCATTTCTCCTTCTCTCACCCTGCAGGTACACGCTGCTTCCCAAGGGGGTCCTGCAGATCACAGGGCTGAGAGCAGAGGACAGTGGGATTTTCCACTGTGTTGCCACCAACATTGCTAATGTGAAGTTCAGCAGGGAGGCCAGACTCACCGTGTCAGGTCAGTACCACTAAACCCTGTCCTGATGTCTTTCTGCCTTCTTCCTGCTGCTGTTGAGGAGACCTTCAGGCTGACAGCACTGAGAAGTGTCCCTCTGTCCAACCATCACACCCTCCTTGTTCTGGATTGTTATTAGTTCCTGTCAGCTCAGTCCATTGATAGCAGATAAATCTCTTTGCCTGTAAATTAGCTCCAGTTTCTGGGGAGCGAGAGGAGGGTGAGAAAATGACTTAGAGCAGCTTTATATTAAATAAATTCTTCTGGAAATGGAGAAGATTCATCATTCCCTTATGAGACCTGCCCACTCTGCAAGTAATTGCAGCACACAAGGTGATCAATTATTTATCTAATGGGGGAATTATGTTCTGGAGGCTGTTAGCATTGCACTGTGACCAAACCTTTCTTTGGAAGATAAGGAGAAGCCCCAAGCTGGATTTTGACTTGGTTCTCCACCAGTTGTTCTCCATCAGTCAGTGGCTCAAAGAGGTTTTCACCTCTGGAAGCCCCAGCTGAAGAAATGATGGTGCTTTATGGTGTCCTCTCCAAAAAAAAGAGGCAAAATCACATATTTGCTGTTTGGTTTCATGGTGCTGGAGGTAGGATGTGATGGAGCTAGAAGGGCAAACCAAAGCAACCCACATCCACGCTTAAGTTTGGCCTGTTTGTGAAAACACACAAAATGGCACGTGGGAGAGAGGACCTTGGGCACCATGAAGGAGGGATGAGGGTGCAAATACTCCCCCACCTCTCCATAGCTGAGCTGCCCTCCTCTGACCTGCCCATTGCCCATCCTCAGCTGTCCGTGTGGGACCAAAACTGGTCTCTTGGAGCAATAACTCATCAGCCAGTTTCCAAACCTGTTGTTAGATTGTCACCTTCTCATTGGGCTTTCTTCAGAAGTCTCCCTAGATGTTCCAGTAGCCTCTCCTAGTGTGAGGGAAGTGGGAAGTATTAAGTCAAACCATACAACCTGATGAAGCAGCCAGGAGTGAACACCACCTTAGTGCCCTCTTAGAAATGCCTTTGAGATGCTCAACCTCCTTGTGTGAAATCAGGGCAGCTTGTTTCTCCTGGACTTCAGAGCATTTGTGCCAAAGAAGTAGTCACCTGCAGGTTGTGGCTGTGTCCTGCTGGCAGAATGGCCTCTGAGGTACTCTGTGAAGATCAGAACCCCCCTGAGATGTTGGGTACCCACTGTGGTCTCCTGTGACAGCATCCCTGGCTCTCCAGTGGGGAACCATCCCAGAAATGGAGATCACAGCTTTGGAGATAAGAGCCAAGGGAAGTCTGCTCAGGGCTGGTTGGGTGCATGTTTCTCTCTGAGCTTTTTTTCTAGGCAGCAAAGGCTCTTTCCCCTGCAAGCTGTGATCCTCCTGTCCAGACACACGTAATTACTGGTACGTGGTGGCTGGAGGTTTGCCAGCCTGGGCTCAACATCTCACAGCTCCTCACCCTCCTGGCCACTGCTTCTGGAGGAGCCTTAGTGCCTGTACCAGTGGCAGATGAGCCTCTGTGGGCTGTGAAAAGGCAGCACGTGTGAAGCTGAGGAAAGAGCAAAGCTGGTGTATCAGCTCTGATGGGGAAGGAACTCTCTGATTCTCAGACCTGGCAGCTTTTGATGCCTGTTATTTACCTATTTTCTTGATCTATGTGAGCAGCAGCCACATGGAGGGGAAAAAGAGCAGTAAATTATCAGTGTGGTGAAGTTCTTTGTGTCCATTTACTGGCCTGAGTTGTTATTCCTTGCAGGGGAGAAGGTGTTGGTTGTTCTCATCTGACTATCCCTTGTTTCAGATGGATATTTTCCAGGTTTCCTCTCTGTGGAACGTTTGTGGGGTTTTCTCTTCCTTAACTCAGTCAGATGATGGATACGGGCACCATGTGTAAGGGTTTGGACCAGGCTTTGGTGGCTGTATCAGCAGAGCTGCTGGAGCAGGGTGTTTGCATGTCCTCAGCCCAAGGAGAACCTCAGTGAAGAAGATTTATACTCTGTGGTGTTGGCTCTGTATGTTTGTGGTGTTTGTTTGTTGGAGCAGGACAGCAGGTACATGCCAGCACATCAACCCCAGGTGCTGGCACATAGGCAGGGGCTGCAGAGGTGGCACCAGGATGTGGCTTCACTGGTGTGGGTGTTGTATCAGGAAATACTGAACTAATGGGAGTGCTCTTGGGCACGTCTTAGAGTCATTTAGGTTGGAAAAGACCTCCAGGATCATCAAGTCCCACCTTCATCCAACATCTCCCTGACCCCCAGACCATGTCCCAAAGTACCACATCCACTCGTTTGTTGAACCCCTCCAGGGATGGTGACTCCAGCACCTCCCTGGGCAGCCTGGGCCAGTCCGTGACCACTCTTGGAGTAAAGAACTTCTTCTTAATGTCCAATCTAAACCTCCTCTGGTGCAACTTGAGGCTGTTACCTCTTGTCCTGTCATGAGTTACTTGGGAGAAGAGACCAACACCAGCCTCACATCCTAAGGTGATGATGGGGTGATCTTGCAGATCTTTCCATTGCCTCCTTCTCCTGTAGAGGGGTGAAGGGAATGGTGCTCTCTGCACCATGGCAGGAGGGCTCCTCTCTTCTTAACAGGGCATCAACTTCACCCATGGAGAAGCAGCAGATCTGCCTCACTGGGGTTTGCAAACTGGGGAGGGAGGAGGGAGAGGATGGAGATGGGCTCTGCAGGGCACTGCCACAGCCTGGCTGGAGAGGAAGAAGAGGGTGGAAGAAGGTGCCTGTGGAGGATGCAGGATCCTGCTCACAGCACTTTCCTTCCTCTCCCCAGCAGCAGTGGTGGTGGTGCTGGCAGTGAGCTGCTCGGATGTGTCTCCAGCCCTCCTGATTGATTATTTTCAAGTGCCTGCTTAGCAGAGGTGCTCCCGAGGGGCCTCCTGCCTCTCTTGCACTGACACCTTCTCAGTGCGAGCTGCAGCTCTCTCTGCTGCTCTCCTTTTGATCAAGATCTAACAGCCTGGGCTGGTGATGCTCCCTGTCACTGCTGGTGGGGCCAGGGACCTCCCTGTCCTCGAGTGATTGCTGCTGGCAGAGTCCCTGGGGACCACGGGCAGCATTAGAGCCTTTTTTCTTTTCAAAACAAATCCCCCCCCACGTTGCTCTGAACCTTGTTGTGCTCCAGCAGCATTTGCCTACCGTGAGTCCCTCGTTTTGTCACTCCCTTCCTGAGCCTGCATCAAAGAGCTGCTCTGGTTGGAGAAGGAAACCTCCTTCTCCATGGTCAGGCATGATCAGCCCCTTTGCATGGTGCTGGCATCTGACCACTGTTGGTTCATCATCCCTTCTGGCACTGCTGTGGGCATTGGGCTTGGCACTGAAGCTCTGGGACCAATACATGACCTTGCAGTGCTATAAATGCCACTTCCAGAGCTGGGCAGGATTTGTCCATATTCAAACCTGAGCCCACCTTCAAAACCCTGAACACCTATTTAAGACTCATCAAAGCGTGATTTTATTTTTTTTCCCTATTTTATTATCAAAATAGAGCATTTTATAAATTCCTCTTTGATCTCCACTCCCCCTTACTGATATTCTGGGGTGACCTTGGCCAATTCATTTCATTTCTCTGCTTTTTTGAAATATTGGGACCACTACAGAACACGCTGATAATATCATATTATTCTAAGCGTGAGCATTTAGCATTGTGATGTAGAACAATAAATCTACACGGGGTTTAAAGGCCCTGAGAGGTGCTGAGGGGGAAGGTATTGTTTTTCAGATCTCTTGGGGTTAACCAGCTGGTCATATGAATTTATTGTGCATCCTGGTTCTCATCAAAAAATCTGCATTTTATGGCTCGCAGTGCAATGCTCTCAGTGAGAAAAGCAGCTCCTAAGTCACACTGACACGGTGATTTTTCTTGGATTTTGCCCATTTAGGCACCACCTCGGAGCCACTTTATTGCTCCCTGTTTAGCCCATAAGGGATGGTTAACAAACGAGCTGCTCTGATCTGTGCTTGCCCTTGGACTGCGCTGAAATCCCTCTGCTGACACCCTGAGCTGCCATGAAAGGGTAACACTAAAAAATGCAGGAAGAAAAGACATTTTTTTTCTTGGAGAAAAGCCCTTGCAGATAATTTTTGGTGGATCCCTTCTCTCGAACAGCTTTTAGGATGTTGGAAAGTCCACGTATGGGTGGGATGGTCATAGATTCATTGAGTGGTTTGGGTTGGAAGGGACCTTCCAAGGTCATCTAGTCCAACCCCCTGCAGGCAGCAGGGACATCTCTACCTAGATCAGGTTGCTCAGAGCCCCATCAAGCCTGGTTGTGGTCCCTAAGCAGAGCTCAGCCCCCCAGCCCTCCCTGTGCCCCTCTCCTTCTTGGGGGCAGACGACCAGCCCAAGTGTTTCTTTCTGCAGGTGTACAGAGCATTTTTACCAGCAGCAGCTGTCAGATGGCTGGAATTCCTTCAAACACTGCTTGACCCCAGCATTTCTGGAGTAGAACCAAGCTCTTGTTGGAAACAGAGGGGAGGCTAATGCAGAAAGTATCAGGGTGCTTGTTTACTAGTGGAGAAATGAGAATATCTCCTTTTTTTCCTCCTCTCCAGCAAATGGGAGTTAAGGCTGAAGGGACCTTTGACCCAGGGATAAGGCACTTTTGAGGAACTCAAATGTGGTTTCAGCTGTGGTGTATCTGGTACAGGATGATGGTTTTGTCCTCCTGTCTGATGAGATGTGGGTTCTTCTGCTTGTCCTGTGCCTGTCTGGTTTCCAAAGTTCTTGTGCCAGAGCTTTTATTTTATCATGGGTGTGTGCATCATCTGTGATAGGTTTAATTCTTGGTTGCTGCACTGGAGTGCAAATAAATGATTAGTGATTATATTGTGATTGCATCATGATTATATTACAGCCTTTCTCTGCACCCAGGTACACCAGAGTGAGCCAGGACAAGGCAGGGAAATGACCACCCTGTGGGCTGCACTCATCAGAGGAGCTCCCTTGACTTTCCTCTCAAAAAGACACTCAGCAGGAGTCAGGGACTGGCTCCTCCACCCCTCTCTGCATCCCAGGACAGGGCTTTAGGAGAAAATTACACCAGCAGCAAGAGAGGATGCTCGTAGCAAGGCACATTTAGGCATTATGGATTGTTTTATGGCTTGAGATGCTGAGAGATAAAGCATCTCCTTGCTTTATTTGCACTGCTGTCTGCACGACCTCTCCTGCAGCTTGTCCTCCCTCTTCGCCGTGGTTTCCCTGCACATCTGGTCTCTGCAGGTCACGGGGTGGATCCTTCTTTGTGCTGGGTATCTGGGTGTTCTCAGGGCTGCTTGTGGCTGAGGGGTTATCAGCACACACTTAAAACATTTGGAGAACATGATTGTCACACAGATATTGTGCTTCTGTTTCACGTACATCTCAAATTTCTTGAGGATTACACCAGCCCCATCATTTGTGCTTAGAAGATGCATGAACCCCCCTTGGTGTTTCCATTACATGAGAGGCTCGGATGCCTTTTAACCATGATGTTGTCCTTCCAGGCTCCCACTCCAGCGTTTACAAGGACCCCATGATCCTGGTGGGCCCAGAGAACCTGACACTGACCGTGCACCAGACTGCAGTGCTGGAGTGCATTGCCACCGGCAACCCCCGGCCCATCGTCTCCTGGAGCCGCCTGGGTAAGCCCTGGGGGTCACCAGGACTTCCATCTCCTCCTCCTCTTCCTCCTCCTCCTCATCCTCCTCTTCTCCATTGCCATCATGTGGGAAATAGGGAGGTGCCACCATCTATTTTCTGCAACAAGTGATTCACCCTTTCCCTTCCCCCTGGAGTTAATTGTAGGCTTGAAGTGCTTTTTATCCTCCTGTCTACACTTTGTTTTTTCTTCCTGCCAAGATCCTGTTTTTACCTGTGAGAGAAGTGGGTTGGTTAAACCTCATGAAAGGTGATAATTTTATCTTTCCTTGAGTGACAGCATCTTCTTCAGCTGCATCAAAACCCTCCCCAGTGTTGGCCCAGAGGAGCAGAATCATAGGCAAACACGTCTTTCACTTGAAAGAGACTTGCTGCCTGTTCAGGGAGGCTTAAAAAAAATTTTGAGGGGAAGAAAGTGCTTAAAGTAGAGTGTCTGAAGCTCTCAAAAAACAAATGCTTGCTGCTGGGGTCCATGATATTTTTTTAATCAGCATGGAAACCAGAGGCAGTGTCTGGTGGCATCATAAAAGTGGAGAGGAGCAAAGTGCTGTGTTTCTCCCAGTCTGAGAACAAAGGTATTTGATGTTCTAGCCTTGTGATGGTAGCTCAGAAAATATTTTGCTTAGAGTGACACTTCACAGAATCCCAGCATGGGAAGGGACCTTTGGAGTTCATCTGGTCCAACCCCCCTGCTCCAGCAGCTCACCCAGAGCAGGTTGCCCAGGATCATGTCCAGGCGGGTTTCGAATCTCTCCAGAGCAGGAGACTCCACAACCTCTCTGGGCAGCCTGGGCCAGGCTCCAACATCCTCACACCAAAGGTGGTCAGAGTCCAGCTCATGGGAAGGGTGACTCCAGAGCCAGGGGGTGAGGACACATATCCAGCACCAATCCCACCATTTCTCCATGTTCTCCCTCCTACTCCATCCTCTGGTGGCTTGTAAAATCAGCTTGTGTCTGCTAAGAGATGTCTTTTTTTCCTCCAGAGCCATAACCATCAGATTGATGCTGGTTTAAAAATCCCCCAGCTGGGCTGTATCACTGGTTTGGTCCTCTTGGACACAAGGCAGCTCTACATTAGTGCTCAGCTATAATAAACTACTTTATAATTGCCTTAATTATAAGTGCTTATTACCTTCTCCAAAACACTCGTCTCTGTAGAGCGGTGCAGTAATGGAGATGTAAGAGCCTCATGTGGTGTTTGTCTGGATGGTCTGAGCTCAGCATTGAGCTCTTCCCCCAAAAACACACACCCTCTCCACGCTGCAGAATTTAGGGATATTGAATGGGAAAGAGCTCCCCTTATTTTCCTTCCCCTTCAGCAGGAATGTCTCCTGTCCAAAGCATCACAAGATGGTGTTACACTGTGGTGTACAGGCTCTTGGAGGAGTTGGTGGGTTTGTCACCTCTTTGTAGACAATCAGGAGGAGAGAGGGGGGTTTCTGCTGGATGAGGAGGTCCTCTGAGCATCCCTTATCTGTCCAAGTGGCTTCCTCCCATGTGAAGCTCTTCCTGAAGTTCCTTCTTCAGAGCTTAACCGGTTGATTTACTCAACTTAGGAAAAAACCCCACTTTTAATCCACTCCCAGAGATAAAAAAATCCATGGCCACAAAGTCTTAGAGAGATGCAGCTGATTTAGCAGCAGATTTGTCAGAAGAAGTCAATGCTCAGTGAACATCTCTCTTGCCTGGTCGAAGCAGAGTCATCGTGGCGTCGCCGTTGTGCCGGCTCTTTGCGCTCTTCAGGGTGTCTCTGCAACCCCCTTTGCTCATGGTTCTGAGGTTGTGGCTTTTTCTTCTGTCAGGAAGGAGCAAAAAGAACAATTTTTCTTGCACTGGGGGAGAGGAGCCATAAACAACGTTGGTGCTTTTTGCCTTGGCTTCACTAGGACCTGGCTGGTTTTCAGTGGGGAAAGCAGCTTTATTGCCTTGGCTTCACTAGGACCTGGCTGGTTTTCAGTGGGGAAAGCAGCTTCATTTCACTCAGAGGAAATCATTCGAATTCTGGGCCGGTTTTTGAGTGTCACACAATCAATTTTGAATTTAATTTTCCTTGGGAATACGTTGTAGGCCCTGACCACAAACAGAATTCCCGCGTCTCGCCGCGCATGAAATGTCAACATTCATTAAGGGACTGGGCTCTGAGAGAGATGTAAAAATCATTCAGGGTTTGTTCAGGGGAGATGGGGCTTCTCCTTTCAGGGCCACGCACTTGAGGCTTGGACCTGTATGTGTGCACAAATGAATATCCCGGGCACTTACAGCAAAAGCCTTTTGAATGGATGAGGATTTTAATGTATCCTTACCCTTTAACTGACAGGCCACTGAGCTGGTCCCCATAAAAGGTACCGAGGCTGAATAATAAACTATTTAGAGAGATATAGAAAAGTGAGGCGAGGAAGAAAAGACAGTGATTATCTGATAGCGTTATACAGAAGTTGTCAGAAAGGGCCTCACAATGGGAAGGAAATTACTAAAGAGGGAGCCATTCAAGAAGTAAACTATACAACAATTGTAGGAGCCAATTAATTGGTAACTTATTGGACACAGAAGCTTGCAATAGATGGCTGACTGGTTGACAGGAGCACCGTTCCCCTAAGTGTTTAGAAATAATGGAGTAAATTTCACCACTTCACATCCTGAATAGTCAACTGTTGCAATGTACTCTAAATATGCTAATCCACAGCGCCCGGTGTCCGCCGGAGCAGGAGACCCATGCGCCTCAAAAGTGGAAGGCTGCTATGGCACAATACAAAGAATGCACAAAAGACCTAAATGGTCAACATTAGAAAGTTGTTACTTTCTTTCTCCTCCCTACTTAGAGGAGAAAAGGAGCCGTGTTGTTGCATATTCATATCTCCTCGGCACGTTTTAAGGGGTCCCTGTAATTGGTGCTGCTGTGCCAATCATTAGGGTAGCGGGTGGAGAGCGGGCTCCGGAAAGCATCAAGTACACCTTGGAAAAATAAATGATGGTGCCCAAACCGCAGGCTTCTCCTGAGAGTTGGGGTTGTTCAGCATGCAGAAGAGAAGGCTCCAGGGAGACCTTATTGCAGCCTTCCAATAGCTGAAGGGGGCTACAAGAAAGCTGGAGAAGGACTTTTCACAAGGGCTTGTGGTGATAGGATGAGGAGTAATGGGTTCAAACTGGAAGAGGGTAAATTTAGATTGGAAATTAGAAGGAAATTCTTTACTCAGAGGGTGGTGAGACACTGGCACAGGTTTCCCAGGGAGGTTGTGGATGCTCCATCCCTGGAGGTGTTCAAGACCAGGTTGGATGAGGTTCTGGGTGGCCTGGTCTAGTGGGAGGTGTCCCTGCCATGGAACTAGATGATCTTGAAAGGTCCCTTCCAACCTGAACCATTCTATGATTCATCCAGACTTCACCCCACTGAGGAGTCTGGAAACCTCTACTTGGCCATAGCTGGAGCATCTTCCATTTGGAGAAGGATCTCCTTTATTAGTTGGAGAAGAATCTCCATTATTGGTTGTCCATCTGCTCCTCACAACCAGCTGAACCTTCCTCTTCTGCCCTCATCAGTTGAGGATCAACAGAGAGGATGTGTCAGACATTTCCACCCAAACTGAGGGTTTTGAGCCCTCAAATCTTCTGCTATTGACTTCATAAAAAGAAGTCAAAAGTCACGTTAAATGAGCAGCAGTTTCAAGCCTGTGTGGGTCTTGAGAGCTTTGAGAACTCACTGTCAGCTTTGGCAGTCTCACATCTCCTGGGTGATGGCAAGTGATGCCTGGAAGATGGGTTTTCAGGGTTGGGATCCCCTAATCCAGGCCACTCTTTAGGATTCTGTGTGAGGGAAACAGGGTTAAAATAGGCAGCGACCTTTGCAAAGCAGGTGTGAGACATCAGTCCCCCTGCACAGCACTGCTGCAAAGTGCTGAGCTCTCAGGAATTCCTTGTGTAAACACTCTCTATTATTTATATGTGTTGTCAGTGTTAATAAGTGGGGCTTGATGTTAGGGGAAGACCTTCTAAGTCATCACGGGGACAGCTCAGGTTGAGTGAGGCGCAGTAGAGTAAGAAGGATGGCAAAGCAGATGTTTCTCCAGAAGGCCTTTTCAGCACTCTTGGGAAGGGAGATTTTGAGGTTTCTGAGCTTGGAGGGCTTTGTTCTTCAGGGAAATGAAGGGTGCTTGGTTGACAGGAGAGGTGTCTTCAGACCACCACACCTCCAATTAATAGCTGGAGCTCGAGAGATAACTGAGGACCTACTGCTGCTGGTATCTGGCCCATGTGGAGGACCTGCTGGAGGCTGGGTCTGTGCATGCTTCAATTATGTAGCACATTATAAATAATACAGTGAAGCTACTGACATTCAAGTCATGTTTCTGTGGTATTCCTGAAGGCCATGATGTGATGGAGCACCCGGGTCTGGCCACTTTGCATCTTTCCCTGGTGCCATCCCTCCCTCCAGAGGGAGATTTGATTTTTACGCCTGCTGTAAACAGGGGCTTGCAAAAGGGCTCATTTCAAAGATGAAATCAAGTTCAATTTGAATTTAATTCAGGCCTCTTTGCACTTCAGCTCCAGTGGTGTTTGAAAGGAATGGTTCCTTCTTATTGCTCATTAAATGTGGGACAGGTCATGTTTTACTGTCCTTTTTATGACTGAGCCATTTGCTGCGGCGGTGGCTTGGGCAGCTCTGTGATCATTTAATCATTTAATGACATTGTTTTTCTCTCTCTAAAAGACCCGAGCAGTTTTCCTGGCAATGCAAATAATGAAGTGCTCTGGCATTGCCTGCCTAATGAAGCAAGGAAACCTTTAAGTTAAAAAATTTCCTAGGAAACAATATCTGAAGAGCGTGGCAGGAGATAAGGTTTGAGAAGTGCTTTGTAGCTTTCAGTCCATGCCTTGCTGGTGTTTCCCAGCAGGATGATGCTGTTAGTCTGAAATGGTCCAGGCTTGTGAGCTGGTGAATGAACAGTGTGGGCAGCAGGACCAGGGCAGGGATTGTCCCCCTGGACTTGGCACTGGGGAGACCACACCTCAAATCCTTGGTCCTTCACTCCAAGGAGGACATTGAGGGGTTGGAGTGTGGCCAGAGAAGGGCAATGAAGCTGGGGAAGGGTCTAGAGAACAAGTGTGGTGAGGAGCAGCTGAGGGACCTGGAGTTGTTGATCCTGGAGAAAAGGAGGCTCAGGGGAGACCTTGCTCTCAACAACTCCCTGCAAAGAGGTTGGAGCCAGGTGGGGTCGGGCTCTTCTCCCAAGGAACAAGTGATAGGACAAGAGGAAATGGCCTCAAGTTGCACCAGAGGAGGTTTGGGTTGGACATTAGGAACAATTTCTTCCCCAGAAAGGTTGTCAAGGGCTGGCCCAGGCTGCCCAGGGCAGTGGTGGAGTCCCCATCCCTGGAGGGGTTTCCAAGCCATGGAGATGTGGTGCTGAGGGCCATGGGTTAGTGGTGCCCTGGCAGTGCTGGGTTAATGGTTGGACTCAATGATCTTAAAGGTCTCTTCCAACCATATGATTCTATGATTCCACTGTGTGCTACCTTTTACTAGCCACAACTTGAAGCACAAGATACAAGCTCTTTGGCTGTTGCAGAGCACACGTGTGGAGGGCTCATGGGATGGTCGGGTGGGGACACCACCAGGGCTGGTTCTTGCTTCTCCCATTTCTGTAGGTTCTTTAACCTCCTCCATGAGCAGAAGGCAAGAGAGGAACTGTCTGATGGAAGTGTGGTCCCTAAACTGCTCCCCTGCCTTGTCCCTCTGCTCAGACACCCCAACACGTGCTTGGGCTGATTTAGAGCTGCCTTGGTCAGACAGTGTCTTAAAACACAGGCCAATGACACAATTAAAAGCAATAGCCTGATGCTAATGAAACACGTTGTAATTAGAGCTGGCTGGGAATTTTCCAGGGAAAACAGGTTTTGTTGGGACAAGGTGAGTTCCCTGATACTGGATTTCTTCCCCTTAAGCATTTCAATTTTGAAGACCTTGTGCTGGAGCCCAGGTGTGGTTTTTTGGAAACATCTCTGCCCTCCAGACCCAGCACCCAGGGTGGAGGTCACCCTTTCTAGTTGTCCTTCCAGGCTGAGCAGATCTAACCACCAGCTCAGAGTTTGGCTCCTTGGCCCTGGGCCGTTGTGTTCAAGAGATAAGGACTCAAAAATCCAATATTTGTGTAGTTTCCAAAGCCACAAAAGGGTTAACAGGCAAAAAGGTGTAACTTCTGGCTCAGGAGAATTATCAGGAGTTATCCCCAAGTCATAAATTGCTGGTGGCTACAAGAGTGCATCAGGGAAGAGCTGCTGTAGGTTGGCTGCTCTTCTTTGCAGAGCATCTCTGGAGAAGGTTGTTGGGCTGGTTGGATCCCTGGTCAGTCTCATGTGAGGAGCTGAGATGATTGAACTTGGCTTATCCATTCTGTTGAAAAGCATTCGAGGTGTTTCATCTTGGTCTGAACACGTGGTTGAAGGCTTTCATGTTTCCTGGGATGGTACCTTGCTTTTCCAAGCAGCACAAAGTGTGGGTTTGGGCAGACACCTGAGGATCCTGGTTGTTCTCCAGAAAGCATTTTTGCTTAGAGCATCAGCTAAACCCCACTGACTTTTCTTGGCAAATCCCAGTAACAGAGCACTTCATAAGTACCTAGAGTGGACCTCACCAAGGCCTGCGTCCTGGAGAATCATAGAATGTTTGAGGCTGGAAGGGACCTCTAGAGCTCATCTGGTCCAACCTCCCTACACCAGCAGGGACATCTCTACCTAGGGCAGGCTGCTCAGAGCCCCAGCAAGCCTGACCTTGAAGGACTCCAGGGATGGGACCTCCACCTCCTCTCTGGGCAGCCCATTCCACTCATCTATTACTCTCATCTTAAAGAACTTTTTTCTAATATCCAGTCTAAATCTCTCCTTTCCCAGCTTAAACCATCACTCCTTGTCCTGTCATTACAAACCCTTTTGAATAGACCTTCCCCTGCCTTCCTGTAGCCCCTTCAGGTCCTGGAAGGTCACTCTAAGGTCCCCCCAAGAGCCTTCTCTTCTCCAGGCTGAACAGCCCCAACTCCCTCAGTCTGTCTTCACACCAGAGATGCTCCATTCCCCTGAGCATTTTGGTCCCTCCTCTGGACATGCTCCAATATCTCCACACCCTTCTTGTGCTGGGGGCTCCAGAACTGGACGCAGAGCTCCAGGTGAGGTCTCCCCAGGGGCAGAATCCCCTCTCTTGATCTGCTGGCCACGCTTCTTTTGATGCAGCCCAGGATGGGATTGAGCTCACATTGGTGGCTCATGTCCAGTTTTTCACCCACCAGCACCCCCAGGTCCCTTTCCCCAGGATGCTCTCCGGTGTCTCCTCTCCCAGCCTATACTGAGAACCTCACTCAGAGCTCCACCATGTGACTCTCACCCTTTTCCCCTTCTTTCAGACGGCCGCCCCATCGGCGTGGAGGGGATCCAGGTGCTGGGGACAGGGAACCTGATGATCTCAGACCTCACCGTGCAGCACTCGGGCATCTACGTGTGCGCCGCCAACAAACCCGGCACGCGGGTGAGGAGAACCGCGCAGGGCAGGCTCGTCGTGCAAGGTGAGCAAACCTGCCCCTTGGGGGGTGGTGATGTCCCCTTCATTGTGCTCCATGGGATGGGTTGGGTTGGACAGATGCTGGCTTTGCTTCTCTGATGGTATTGAAGGGCTTCTTTTCTAGACTTATGGTTTTGCAGGTGGGTTGTAGGTCTCTGTGTCCCACGTGGATGAGTGGCAACCAGGTATCGCTCAGTGCATGGCTTGCAGTGGTTTCCCACCCCATATTTGGCTTGACAGACACTGATCATTACTTGTTGTCATACTTGTACATCTCAACAGAAGCCTGGGCTGAATTAATCAGCCAGATTTGTCTGCAGAATCCTTAGTGATATGGGGACACGGGCCCTGTTCTCATATTGGACCCCTCTGCATGCTAGATATCACTCCTGGAGTAGATATCACTCACAGGGTATTGCTCTCCCACTCAAATGGCACCAGAAAGTCTAAAACCATTTCCAAGAAGTCAGTAAGACTTTTCTGTATCTGAGCCCTTTGGCCCCACATGAGTAAATCACCCTTTTGAGGGCCAAGCCCAGGAGATGCAGGTTCCCCCTCTACCCCACAACCACCATCCTGAAATGCCACTTGTCCAGGGTGATGCAGCCCAGAGCGGAGGTCAGCACTCAAGAAACCAGACAAATCCCCTCCCCATGCTCCGTGCAACCAGTCTCCATGGTGAGGGGAACCAGGCAAGCCTTTCAGGAGGCAAACCCAGCTGGCAGCGTGCTCTGAATGGCAGTAATCCACCCCTGATTACAGGCACTCACCTCCTCTTCAAGCTAGTCCACTTAAAGCATCTCGCGCTCTCATCAGTTCACTCATTAACTATTGACTGATGATATCCTGAATCTAAAATTACACACCTCCTGCCGGAGCCAGATAATTGAACCTTTCATGGTGGGGATGTGGGAAGTGCCCTGCTCCTCACCTGACAGGTCCTGGGAGTAGCTGGGGATGAGCTGGCTCTGCTTGTGCAGCTCCTGGTGTCCCTTTTCCCTTTGCATTGGGGGCAGTATAGGAAAGGGGCTTCTACAGGGCTGCTCGTGCCTCTGAGTCCCACAATCAGACATGAGAGGAGGTGAAAACTCACTGTTCTTTTTACTGTTGGGTTTCTGGGTGAGCAATGCAATGAGGGGACCTCCCAGCTGGTTGGGGGTGAGTTCTCTTATTAAGAAACACCAACCCAGGCATTAAGAACCTTGCTGTGTTGCTACAAACCCTTTAGAGCTGCTGCAGGACGTGGTGCATGTAGCAGAAGTTGGTTAAACCCAAAAGCCAAGCTGCTGTCCAGGAGCTAAAAGGAATTACTTGGAAAAATCTATGAAGTTGTAAAAATATAGTTCTTGAATACATTGATTGCTCCTGTGAGAAGCTGGATGAGAGGGGGAAAGGTGGAGCAACTTCTCCTTGCTACAGGTGGGCAGTTTCCAGTCTCTTTGGAGGTTTGAACGTCAGCTCCTGGGCAGCTGGTCTAGTGCTGGAGTTCATCTGGGGTAGGATTACTGTGGATTTTCACCTGGGGAACCAAGATGAGAATTTGTCCCTAAAATGGTTATCACAGGGCCAGCCTTGCTGTGGAAGGGGAACCCTCTTGCACTGAGCATTAGCAGTGATGCTATGGAGAAGTGTGGTGAGTGTGTTCTTGGTGATGTCCAGGCCCCCAACCTGTGTTGTCCACCCATAAATCATTCCATATTTCACAGGGGAATTTAATTTCCCAGGGAAACTAACGGCCAGGCAGCTGGGCTCATCCCAGGTTTGCTCACCCTCCCTCTGGAAGCAGCTTTTCCTTCCTCTCAATCTCATTTTGCCTGAAATTTTTTCCAGCTGAGAGCTACAAATGATTGCTGCTCAGGTTTGTCTGGGGAGGAAACAGCGATAATGACTGACATGGGAGGCTGGGGGTTTTATCTTTGTGGAGATGTCAGGGATGCAAATTACATCCGTAAGGAGAATAAAAGCAAAGAGCGGGGCTATCAAAAGCCTGGTTGGAGAGGAAGTTAGCACAGGGCTGGGACAATACAACGTCCTCAAAGCAGCCAGGCCAGGTACTTGCTGCCTTTATGCAGGGGCCCTTGAAGTGCCTGGAGGCACAAATTAACTTGCCCCACGCCTTTTGAAGGAGGCACAGTTTTATAGGTGGGAAAGTGGAGGAGAAAAGGCCACACGGTTCCTGTTGTAAGGCCAGGGAGTTAGCGGGAGGTTGGGGTGGAGAACCACGTCCAACCTCCCTCCTGCTGCCAGCGGTGGTCCTGGTCCCCACCGCAGCAGAGGTGTCCTACTCTTGCTCCAGCAGGGATGTCCTTTCCCATATCAGGCTCTCCTTCAGCTCATCCAACACCCTCTTATTATCTTCCTGGGAATTCCTCCTCCCTTCAGAGGAGAATTCCTCCTCCCTTCAGAGGAGAAGGCATCAATCCCCCGCTCCCTCCCTCCCTCCCTGCCCTCCCCTGGCCGTTTAAGGCTCCTTTGATCTCTTTTGTAAGGTTCTCACACAAGAAAGTTTCCATTTTCCCTTCAGATCCCAGCGCAGCCATTTGAATATTGCTTTGTGCCGGGGCTGCCGAGGAAAGTCTCACGGGGGGAGCTGTGGACATCATGTGTGTGGTGTGAGGGAAGAGCAGGCTCTGGTGGCATGGCCAGGAGAAAAAAAACCCCAACATATCAAAGCTCCTTCTCTCTACCTCCTGCCCAATCTTTTGTGCTTTATTATGTGTTTGGTGTCATAACAAACTGATGGGCTGTGAATGGCCAGATGGTCACCAGTGTTCTCCACTCCACGCTTCATTTCCTCCTGAAAGCTACGCAGAAAAATGAGAGCCCATCTCATAAATGAGAGCCCATCTTAAGGACGTGTTTGTGAGGGCTCTGCTGACAATGACTGCCTTGTCTGCCTGGCTTTCTGCTGGCAGAACTGGGCAGTGCTCCTTGGTCCAGCAGATCCGGCCACCGCGGCGTTTCCTGGTCTTTCTTCCATCGTTCTCGCTGGCACTGCAGCCCTTGGCTGAGGGGTTCAATCCATCTTGAGTTTAGACCTAAATTCAGGCTGCAGAACCAGCTTTGGTACGTGCTGCATGGGTCAACGTGCCCCCTGGAGCAGTCTCCTTGCTGCCCATCTTTTCCTTCTCAAGAAGGGAGAGGTGGGCACTCAGATCTCATCTGTTGGGATGCTGGAGTGAGCTGGGGTGTCTGAGCATCTTCCCAGGAGCACGTCAGTAGGTGATGTGGGAACACTGCTGCACCTTACTGGGGCAAGAGCATCACGATACTCACGGATGGCTGATGGCCAACCCTCTTGGGTGGTCTCTGCCTGTTTCCCAGGAGACACAGTCGCAGGTCCCATCTTTGGCCCTGGTAATCCCACCAGCTCTACAACTTAACCATCTAAGTTACACATGTAAGTGTCTGGGCATCCTCTGGAGTCAATGGAGAGAAGCCAAGTGGTTGTCTTACATCTCCTGTCATCTCATGCTGTGCTTGACTGACTTCCCTCTTGACCTGTCTTCTCCTTTGTGCCCTTACTGTAGGTTCTGGTAGCTTAATTTATGAGGTTTTGTTGTTTCCATGTTATTCTTACTTCTCACCTCAGCCTCCCTCCCTCACCCTGCCTCTGGCTACTGGAGAATTAATGATGGCTTCGTACTGAGGTGCAAGGGGCAAGGATTCATCTGGCACTGGTGTGTTGGCTGCCAGTGCTCCTGATCCTTAGGACAGCCCTTCTCAGTGAGCTCTCAGGTGCCACAATAAGCCCCTCGCTCCAAGAAGGACCTTGAGGGGCTGGAGCGTGGTCAGAGAAGGGCAATGAAGGTGGGGAAGGGTCTAGAGCAGGAGTGTGGTGAGGAGCAGCTGAGGGAACGGGGGGGGTTGAGGCTGGAGAAAAGGAGGCTCAGGGGAGACCTTCTCAGTCTTGACAACTCCCAGCAAGGAGGATGGAACCAGGTGGGGTCAGGCTCTTCTCCCAAGGTACAATGGAAATGTCCTCAAATTGTGTCAGGGGGGGTTTAGGTTGGACATGAGGAAAAATGTCTTCTCCAAAAGGATTGTGAAGGGCTGTCCCAGGCTGCCCAGGGCAGTGATGGAGTCCCCATCCCTGGAGGGGTTTCCAAGCCATGGAGATGTGGTGCTGAGGGCCAGGGGTTAGTGGTGCCCTGGCAGGGATGGGTTGGATGATCTTAAAGGTCTTTTCCAACCTAAAAAAATTCTATGGTTCTAAGCACCATGCTGCAAACACACATCAAGAGCAATGAAGTCCCTGTTATCTTGGGGGACATAGTGACCACTGGCTGGTCACTGCTGAGGTGGGATGTCCCTAAAGAGAA
This sequence comes from Brachypteracias leptosomus, assembly GCA_013401335.1. Classification (NCBI taxonomy): domain Eukaryota; kingdom Metazoa; phylum Chordata; class Aves; order Coraciiformes; family Brachypteraciidae; genus Brachypteracias; species Brachypteracias leptosomus. The sequence continues at coordinate 172,660 of VYZX01033957.1, forward strand.
GGAGCCCATCCATATCTTCAATGACAACCCATTGTTATGGTGCATCTTCATGCTATCAGTTTGTGGAGCACAGTGAAAGCTGTTGAAGCTCTTCATTAATGATTCTGGGGATGCTTTGGAGCCTTATTGCTTTTTGATACCAATGCCATGCCTTTAAATATTCATTAAAACTGCACAATCTCCTCCCTCCCATTAAGTCCTGAATATCCAACGCTCTGGTTTCTTCAGTACTTCACAAGCCAGGGCTGGATCCTGCCCATTGCTCTGTGCCAGGGTTGAATCCTCTGCTCTTCACAGCAATCTTCATTAAGATCTTCCTTGAGATCTTCATGGAGGGCTGAGAAGCTCTTCCTTCCACCACCTACGATGGCCTTCTTGGCCTGTCTTGTGGAAGGGGCCACTCTGCCTCTCACCCTGGTGAGATGAGCACTGACAAAATGCTCTATTAATTATGGATGATGAGGAGGGTGAGGGGCTTGGCTGAAGGCAATGCTTGGCTTCTGCTCCTTTCCTGCTAACCCAAGGCCAGAGGTGGCAAACTCTTGGTTCCTGTTGAAATAATTTGCAAGGGCAAAGAGAGGACCTGGGAGGAGAAGCAGAGATGTTCTTCTGTCCAGAAAATGAGCCATTCACCCTGAGACCATGTACCAACAGCCACCTCAGGCCACTCTGATAGGAACACCAGGTTGGCAGCACCCTGGCCAACAGCAGGACATCTCCCTGCAGCAATGTCTGTCCCTGCGTTAAGATCCTGGTGGCACTCAGACCATGTCCTTTCTCTGATGCTGTTGGAAGGTGGTGATGGAGACAAGGAGCCCTTTAACTCCATGGGTTTCTGCTGTGGCCTGGGCCCTTTTGCCACCACAGCTCCACACTGCTGCTGATTCTGCCCCAAAAGGAGTAGGGTGAGACCCAAACGGGACAGAGCAATGCCTGGAGAAACCCAGGAGGAGCAGGAGCAGCAGAAGAACAACAGGTTGCCCAGATAGGTGCTGGAAGCCCCATCCCTGGACATTTGGAAGGCCAGGCTGGCTGGGGCTGTGAGCAACTGCTCTAGTGGGAGGTGTCCCTGCCCATGGCAGGGGGGTTGGAAGGGGATGATCTTTAAGGTCCCTTCCAACCCTGACGATTCCATGATTCTAAGATCATCCCATATCTTGCAGCGAGAGGGACCAGCGGAGGTGGGAACCATTGGAAGGAGCCAGCCCCTTGCTCCCCGGAGAGTTTTATCAAGTTAACCAGGAGGCAGGGTTTTGATGTGCTCGTGTTTAGTGAGACAGCAGAGAGGAGGGAGGTTGGAGGGGAGCAGGAACCCGAGGGGGCTCTGAATGGCAGGGCTGGCTCCTGGCCAGCGGCCGCAGCTGCACCGTCCTTCCCCCAGCCACACGCGACTCCGCTCCAATTACTCCTCTTGACACGGGCTAATAAGGGAGGATCAGGAGAGCTGCTGAGTCCAGGAGGGTGACTCCGGGTGCTTCTCTCCATATTTCTCCTGGAACAAACAGGGTTGAGGTTCGGTGGAGCCAGGAAGGGTGGGGGGGAAGGCAGGGAGCCAAGCCAAGGGTCTTTACCGGAGCTGGAAGGTGGTTGTGCCCCTTCTTTGGCATCGTGGGTTTGCACCTGGAGTAGCCTGAGAGCAACTGGTGAGCCCAGATGAAAGCAGGGAGGTGCAGAGCCACTTGCAGAGTAATTGCTCCTGCAAACCCTTGCCAGCACAAAGCAGGGGGTGGGAGGTTAAGGAAGTCTTGGAAATCGAGTCTCTCATGCTCTAACTACACCACAAAGGGACCATTCACCACCACGGTGAGAGGGGGTTTTTCCCCCTGTTTATCCGTGCTTCCAACTCTCATTGAAGCCATCCTGGAGTTTTATTTCCCTTTATAAGTCTAGAGGGAGGGGGGAAAAAAAATGAAGGAGGGAAAGAAAAGGACAAGGGATCGATTGGCACCTGGGGAAGTTTGGCAGGAGGCTCTGGAAACACGTGTCCATTAGGTTGCTGAGATCAGGTTCATTAGTAGACCCCAGCAGAAGTGGCCTGACAATAAACTCCACTGGTGGACACCCCCCACTGCTGACATCAGGCAGGGCTGCCATGCTCTGCTTCCCTTGGATTATTAAAAATGAAAGAGGGGGCTCCTCAGAGGTAAACGGGCTCTTCAGTGAACTTCAGTGTCTTTCTGCTTGCAGGACTTCCAAGGTGCACGACACACACACCTCGGGCTTGTTGCAGCCATGGGGATGCTCTCCCCTTGCACACACAGAGCTGGGGAAGAGCTTTATCACCCCTGCAGCAAACCCTAAAATCATAGAATGGTAAAGGTTGGAAGGGACCTTGAAGATCATCTAGTTCCAACCCCCCTGCCATGGCAGGGACACCTCCCACTAGACCAGGTTGCTCAAAGCTCCATCCAACCTTGAACACTTCAAGGGATGGAGCATCCACAGCCTCCTGGGCAACCTGTTCCAGTGCCTCACCACTCTCATTTCTACTTGTATATAATCTAAATATACCTAATTTCTTCCTTATCTCTAATCTAAATCTACCCTCTTGCAGTTTCAGGCCATTGCCCCTTGTCCTATCACTACAGGCCCTTGTAAAAAGCCCTTCTCCAGCTTTCCTGCAGGCCCCTTTCATGTCTTGGAAGGCTGCTATTAGGTCACCCTGGAGCCTTCTCTTCTCCAAACTGAATAACCCTCAGCCTGTCCTCATAGCAGAGGTTCTCCAGCTCTCTAATCATCTTCGTGGCCATCCTCTGGACCTTCTCCAGCAGATACGTGTCCTTTTTGTACTGTGGGCTCCAGAAGTGGACTCAGTACCCAGGTGGGTCCTCACCAGAGCAGAGTAGAGGGGGAGAATCACCTCTCTCGACCTGCTGGTCACACTCTTTTTGATGCAACCCTGCATCAAAACCCCTGAGGGACTTCTTTTGGCCATGAACCACAAGGCTCTACTCTTCCATAGCTACCTCCACCTGCAGCCTCACCACCTCTCCACACATTTTACTGGATGAATTTGCTCCCTTCTCCCATCCCAGCATCCCTGCTGGTGGCAGAGCCCACCAACCCCACGCTTGGCAAGTGCTGCTGAGTGGGTCTCCTTGAGGGGTTTTGCTTTTGTCAGAAAAATTCACCAGCAGCCACCCACCCGTGACACCAGTCAGTAAATTCATTATGGGTCCGTGTCTCTGGTCTGTTTGTCTTCATCATGGCCATTGCCAGTTCCACCTGATTTTAGGTCTCAGCAGCAACGTGGAGTGTATTTATCACCCTTCCCTTGGAAGAGTAACTGCTTGAATAAACTCACCCACGTGGCAGCATCTTCCAGGATCTTCTGTAGGCTGATACACTCGTTTATTCTGATAAATGATTTTAAATCTATGCTGAGCTGCTGGAAGAGGGGGGAGAAATCACTTTATGTTTCAAAATGTTATTGTTAAAGGTCAAAACATGGTTATGAGGTGAGCAGCAGTTACCAGCGTGGTGGATCCAAGGGTCCCAGGCTGCACATCTGGGTAAAAAAAGCTCCCAAATCTGTTTCTACCAGGACATCTATTTATTGGGGACAGCACAACCTGCCAGGTTGCTGTAGGCACATCCAGTACATTTCTTTACGTTTGCTGATGCCTTAGGGGCTAAGAATACGGTGTGTTTTTCAATAGCTGTTGTCAGATATGGATTATTTTGTGGCGTTGGGGTTGCTGTCAGTGGGAGACTGGGGATTGCTGGGGGGGCTTAGACCTTGATGCTGTTGGTCTGAACCCTGCAGGACCCACCTCAGCTCTCCAAACATCACTGAGTTGACCTTCAGGTGCCTTCCATGAAGCCATGGCTGCCAAGTTGGCCAAGCAGACAAGTCCCCAGGCAGACAAGGCTCATTGAAGTCCAAGCTATGAGGTTACTCTTTGTACCAGGATAAAGTGGGGCCATCATGACCTTTCTCACCCTCCTTCTCCTCTCTCCTTGCAGCCCCAGCAGAGTTTGTGCAGCACCCCCAGTCCATTTCCAGGCCCGTGGGCACCACTGCCATCTTCACCTGCGTGGCCCAAGGGGAACCCCCCCCACAGATCACTTGGCTGAGGAACGGGCAGATCCTGGAGACCAGTGACCACATCAAGCTGAAGAATAACAACAGGTAAGTCCTTGTGTGTGGGACACACGGATGGGTTGTGCCATTCCCTGGTGTCCATCTGGGGTTACCACAAGTGGAGGGTGGACATCACCTACGTGGTGGTCCAGCTGTCCCAGCAGGCATCATTCTTGGGCATTCTTGGGTGATGTTCAGTTGGGATTCAAGTTAGGCTTTGACTTACTAAAGCCCAGCTCCAGTCCTACTGTCTGCACTTTGTAGGCTTATATTTCAGTGCTTAGTGCAGCAGGAGATCAACACTAGACTTTGACTGATGAACCCAGCAAATGGCAAAAGTCCTGATCATCATCATCTGGCTATTTCTGGAAGGGTTCAACATTGTCCCTGGAGTTGGGCAGGGACTTCACAGTGGAGAAACTCTTTAACCCCTGAACATTGACCTGCCTGGGTGTACAAGTACTAATATATTTGAAATAATATTTGCATGGAAGGTGACTTTGGCTAAAATTCAGCTTTTTATCTCACCAGGGAAGAGTTTTTTCTGCAGGTACTAAATAACTGGGTGTTCATGGGATGTTTGCACTGAGGAGATGATAAAGTGGGACCTACTTAGTGTGCAAATTACACAGTGGCAACGTAGTTTCTATGGAAATAGCACATGATAATAGACTGAAAAATAACAGTGCCTGTGTTGTAAACTGGAATTATTGGCATGGTTTGTACCCTATGGTGTCAGTAGCTGCTGTCCATATTAAATGCATCTCCTCAATGCAACCACCCAACCTTGCTGGAGGGTCTAGACCTTCAGTTTAGGCTGTTGGGAAGTGCTGTGTGGGCAACGTGGCTCAGGAGATCAGAGATTTTATTTTTCTAAGCTTCTCCATAATCTGGCTTTTTCATTTTGAGGTTTGAGGCTCTTTCAAAGCTTTGTTACATGGAGGAGGGAAGGAGGTTGTGTTGCTAGAAGGAGAAGATGATGGAGAATTGGCTCCATCAGTAGGGGTTGTCTCCAAGCTGGAGGTTTTTAGAGCTTCAGGGAACTTTGTGTGTGCACATAGAGATGCCTCAATCCAGTCTGTGAAAGAGCCCTGGAACAGGCTGCCCAGGGAAGTGGTGGAGTCACCATCTCTGGAGGTGTTCAATGTGGTGCTTCAGGACGTGGTCTGGTGGTCATGGTGGTGTTGGGTTGATGGTTGGACTTGATGATCTTAGATAATGATCTTAGAGGTCTTTTCCAACCTTAATGATTCCATCTACATGGGTTTCTGAGACATGTCTGCTCTTAGGATATGACTAAAGCAAAAATGAGGGGAGGGAAATGAACCTTATTGACCAGAAATTCAAGTCAGAAGTGCCCAAAGACTTTACAACCACCTTTAAATCCATGACAAAACTCCCAGAGAGTCCAGCTCCGCATCTTGCCTGTGAAATCCTTTCTCTTAACTGTTTGAGGAAGGTAAAAGGAGGGTCTTGGCTCATGGTGATGCCTCCTGGCCAGGTCCCCGTGCCTGGAGCTGCACTACACGGCTCTAATCATTTTCTTATGGGAATCATTTAATGCAATTTAACGTCCCTCTTTCTCCACCGTGGGCTCAATGATCAGATTACATCTCATCTGGCACAGGCTGAGGGAGCTCAGCCAGTGAGGGGGGGCTCAGCTGACACGTGGCATCTTCTCAAGCTGTGGTAACACGATTGTAAAGCTCAGCCCTCGGGCCACCATCCTCGACACTGCTGAACTTTTGGCTCCTTTCACACTAGTCTTGGTCTACTCTCAACCCCAGCTTGAGGCAAGTGGCCATGGCTGGTGGTTTCCAAAGCTGTCACTCTGAGAAATGCCCTCGCTGGTTCAGCAGAGCTTGGATGCTCCAAGGATTGGAGGAAACAGATCAACCAACGGCTGGGGGGGGGGGTTTCAGAGCTTTTTCAAGTTGTCCTTTGTTTCATCCTCATGGGCATGACTAAGTGCTGTAACCCACTTAGTTCCAGGCAGAATCAGTTTGTGATTATGCTTTGGATTTATCAGTCTGTTGCACTTGGAAAATATTTGGCCGTGTAGAGATGGATCTCCCATCTCCTAGTAATGAAGCTACTAAACTGCACGATGAGCTTTTTAATTAGATTACATGGTTTCCTCGAAAATTCATTTGGATTAAAACTCTGCTTAATGTGCCAATAAAGGTCTGAATGCCCCCAAAGGGATTTTTAGAAAAAAAAAAAGAGTCCATCATCCCCAAATCATCTCTTGTGTTAATTGATTGCAAAGTGCATCGTTATGAGCAACTTTGTTCTTGTAAATGAACTAGAGGTGAGGTCCAGACTTGCAGAACATGGAGCATTGCAGGTGCTGCAAGCTTGAGGCATCTGCATGAACCTACAGCTGATGGGAAGACCCATCCATCAAAGTGTTGCTGTGCAAAGTTGTGAAGGGCCCTTTGGCATCTATGTCACCCCACCCTTTCTCTCCTAAGGAGAGCAAAACCTCAAGGTCAGGGAACTTTAGAAGCCCATCATTGGTGAGATAGGGATGGAGCTTCAGGGCTGGGCTGGATAGATTGGACATTAGGAAGATGGGGGACGTATGGACACTACATATCCCATCCTCTCTTGGATATTAGGAAGAAGTTCTTTACTGCAAGAGTGGTCAGGGACTGGCCCAGGCTGCCCAGGGAGGTGCTGGAGTCACCATCCCTGGAGGGGTTCAACAAACGAGTAGATGTGGTGCTTTGAGTGGTCAGGGAGATGTTGGACAAAGGTTGGACTTGATGATCCTAGAGGTCTTTTCCAACCATAATGATTCTATGATTTAGGATGTAGCTGCTGGTAGGACATCAGATGATCACCTTCTAAGCAACTTCCAGCCTTCCAGAGCAGTGAAGTAAAAGCCTCACGGGCTGCGTCCGATAAATAGCTCATCCCTCGTGGTCCCTCTGATGAATTCCCATCACCTGATGTGTTGACAGTTGCTGGGCACATTAGCATTAAAGATCAGCCCTTCTGCTGCACCCTCTCCAGAGGTGGTTGTTATGTTTTGGAACTGGCAGCTGTGTGGGAACAAAATACCCAATCGATGATTAGCAAAAATCAAAAGCAGTTCTGGGGTAGCGGATAATTGTCGATGAAAAATGCATGAAGGCTCCAGCGTGGGGAATTGTGGGGTTTTCCATTAAAAGCTGTGAATAAAAATCACTGGAGGAGCTGGTGGTGGGGCTGCCTTGCCAGGGAGGTTGGGGATGGAGCTGGTGGCTGGTCGTGGTGATGCTGCATTACACGGAATCATGGAATGTTAGGGATTGGAAGGGACCTCCAAAGATCATCCAGTCCAACCCCCCTGCCAGAGCAGGATCACCTAGACCAAGTTGCACAGGAACATGTCCAGGTGGGTTTTGAATGTCTCNAGAGCATTGAACCATGCTCTTGGATGGAGAAGCTGATGGAGCCTTTTTGACTTTGGTGGAGCCATCCCCATGTAGCTGCAGGTTCTGTCTCTCTGTGTTGATCAGAGATGCCATTTTGCCCAAATTACTCCTGGGCTGATTCAGATCAATCATAATCCAAATGCCTGAGAGGTGGAATGGGCATTCCCAGCAAAATTCCCACCCAGCATCACCAGCCTGGCCCAAAACCAAGTGTATGGCAGCAGGAGGAAGGGGTGGTTACCATCGTGGGCTCGTGTAAAATCATCCTTTCTAGGTTATTACTCCCAAATTTCCAAGGAAGCCCTGAAATAGTACCCAAATTACTGCTCTGAAAGGTTTATTGCTCTTCTCCCTTTGACCCAACCAGGTTCCAGGGGGTAATTTCCAGCCTAGGAGTATATCACACCATGGGGTTTATATTGCTGTAATAGTGAGGAACAAAGGGCAACGTCTTCAGAGGAGGTAGGCTCTAAATATTGATTTCCCAAGAAGATTTTATTTACAAAATGGTAATTAAGGGACTTCATTTGCTCCACCAGAGAAAGGCTTCCTTAGGACCTGGGCTCAGGTGTCGTTTGCTCTCCTTGGTGACCTTTGCTTATGAACTATCTCCTTTGAAAATTCTTCCTCGCTGCTTTGTGCTTGTTTTAGGGTTCTGGGAGTGACTCACTACAAGGGCCACGAGTGTTTGGGGTTCAGCAGGGAAAATACTCCTCCATAAATAAACTTCAGGACAACTTTTCTTGCACTTGTGCTGCTTAATCCTAGTGCAGATACAGAGTGACCTTCAAGCACAGCCCTTTTGATGCTAAACCCAGCCTGTCATTCATAAGGTGGCTTTTTTTCTGTAAAACCCACATCATCTGGGTGTGGAGAGATGCAGATGGGTTTGTACATCCCTTCATGGTGCACATACCCCATAAACTCATGAGCTGGTAGGGATTTGGACACTTTAAGGGAGGACTGTGGGTCATTTATGCAATGACTTTGAAGACCATTGGTGATCATGGGAAGGGTACCCTATAGCAAATCCTATTTCAGTTCCCAGAAGCATGACAAATAAGTACGTGGAGGACTAGGATGTGAACCAGCTGCTCCTGCTTTAAGGATAATTTATGGGTTTGACTTTGGAAGACACGTGGAAATGGCCTTGGCAAGGGGGGGGCTCTGCATGAGCCCCCAAAGCCCCGCTAAGCAGCGGGGGGATCAATGTGATCCCACAGCTGTATCCTATGAAAGGGTCTGCAGCAGCCCTGGAGCAGCTGATGGTGATGGGCATCAGTCTCTCCTCCTCCTGTGGCTGTGATTGTTGCCTGTGTAATTTTTCTCTGTGTGCTGCTCCACTGAGCTGCTTTTGAAGGGCCTCAGTTTCTTCAAACTGTTGCATGCAGCAAAATACAGCTGCAGAGAACGATCCTTACACAGGATTAGACTGAGCCCATCGTGGGGCAGCCCAAAATCAGCCTCTCCTGGATGAAGCTGGGTCTTTTTCCTCTCCGACACCCATTCCCCTTGCTGGAAAAGGGTTTGGGGGACTTTCCATTTAGCATCTCTCCCAGCTCTCCCCATTACCAGTCCTACCAACACAGGTATCTGCCTTTCCTTCCAGTAGCTTTCCCTGAGATGTTTTCTGTTTCTCTGTGTAGTGTCCTTCTGGGCTGCTGGGGCTGCCATACAGTGTCCTTCTGGGCTGCCCTGCAATGTCCTTCTAGGCTGCTGGGGCTGCTATGCAGTGTCCTGGGCTGCTAGGGATGCCCTGAAGTGTCTTTCTGGGCTGCTGGGGCTGCCATGCAGTGTCCTGGGCTGCTGGGGCTGCCATACAGTGTCCTTCTGGGCTGCCCTGCAATGTCCTTCTAGGCTGCTGGGGCTGCTATGCAGTGTCCTGGGCTGCTAGGGATGCCCTGCAGTGTCTTTCTGGGCTGCTGGGGCTGCTCTGCAGTGTCCTTCTGGGCTGCTGAGTGTCCTTCTGGGCTGCTGAGTGTCCTTCTGGGCTGCTGACTGTCCTTCTGGGCTGCTGAGTGTCCTTCTGGGCTGCTGAGTGCCCCTCCTCAAGCTTTGCCCCTTATTCTCAGCCTGTCCGAGGCAAACTTCAAAATCCAGGGAATTATTGGAAGCTAGCATCCATCCCTGGAGGGAAAAAGGCACCAGTTGGCAGCCCAGGAGTGGCTCCCTCAGCACAGCATGACCCATAACAAATGGAGGCAGAGCAGGGCAAGGGATGGGGCACCTCTAGGTGGTGGCACTGGTGGGTTTTAGTAGCTGCCAGCACTCACGGTGCCCTCCCCGCAGCCACAGCCTGAGCCCTGCTTTAATTTCATCACACTCCCTCTTTTGTGCTCGGGGCTGCGCGCGCAGCCCGATGTCCTTCCAGATGGGCCCCTCTTTGTGCTGCTGAATCGATGAAGAGCCTTCCTTCAGTTCTCAGACTTTTTTTTTCAGGAGGAGCCTTTGGAAAGCCGATCTCCGGTCAGCGGCCCGGACCCCTGACCCCAGCCAGATCACTCATCCTGATTGCCTCTGAACCGGGGAGACAGCTTGGGAATAGCAGGGCTTTGGAGCTGCGGCTCAGCCGGGTGTGAATCTGCGGCAGCTCCTCTCCCCACTTCCATCAATGCCTGTCAGGGCATTGTGAGGAGATGTGATGGAGCCCTGGGCTCGCCGAGCGCCTTTGGTGACCAGCAGAAAGCCTTCTGGCATCTCGCCTGGGCTGACGTGCTCGCGGCGCTGCCAGTCTGGCACTCACAGGAAAGTTTTCCAACAGCAGATGTCCCAAAGTGACAGATTTTTTTTTTAATTTATTTCTTTTTCTCTCCTGTCGACGGGAGGAAATAAAAGGACGCTGCATATTTCAGATGGTTGATGCACAGAGACGCTCCCGCGCCTCCTCGCACGGCAACTACATGGGTTCCTTTTGTCTGAGGGTCCTTCAAGAAGAAGACAAAAAAAAAAGCAGCAAAAGCTGGGAAAGCTGCTGGGCTGAACCCTGACCCTGCTGCTCTGCACCCCGGGGGTGATGCCGTTGTCAGTAGATAAGGTGGAAATGGGTGCCCAGCAGAGGATGAAGCTGTAGCTCACTCCTCATCGCAGCTACCAACGTGCTCCAGGGCTTGCAAGGAGCTCCACAGCCTCCTTTAGAGGTCTGCCTGGGGGTGTTAGAGGGACCACAGGGAGAGAGATAACCCTCTTCTCCTGAAGATGGTGTTTAGAAGCTGGGCATTCTGCTCACCAACTTCTCCCCACTCCGTTTCTGCTCCTGACCCGGGTTTATAGTCACAGCTAAAAATCCGGTCATTTTATCAGCCTTGTTACCTGTGCATTGTTCCAGATAATGTGAGCCTGAGGTGATGGGTGGCCAAGGCTCTTCTTCCAAACACAGCCTGGTAAATCTCAATGAAAATGAACTTTGCAAAGCCTGAAGCAAGTTTCCAACCTGCCATGGAAATTTCCACCTTTATGGAAATGTATTTTACTTATTTCTTCTGACTCAACTGTGCATGGCAGCGTTACCAGCCACCCTGGGACCTCTGCAGAGGTTCTGCCCAGCTTCAGGTCCCAGTAGCCAAGTGCTGCCCTGCTCCAGGACCACTGGCATCCAGCACATCACCTGTGTCATGCAAGAGGAGCTTTGCTCACCCCCCAGTTCTCCCAGGAGAGAGATGTCTTTGGCCCCAGCATCATGCTGTTGCCATCAGGTTCCTTGCAGCCTTGCACTGATTTCCAGCCAGGCTTCCTTCTTCCCTCCACTGCATCTTTTTGCAAATAAATAGAGTCATGGAATCATAGAACAGTTTGGGTGAGAAGGGACCTTTAAAGGTCATCGAATCCAACCCCCCTGCACTGAGCAGGGACATCTTCAACTAGAGCAGGTTGCTCCTGTTCAACCTCACCTGCAGTGGTTCCAAGGATGGGGCAGCGACCACCTCTCTGGGCAACCTGGACCAGGCTCTCACCACCCTCAGTGTAACAAATTTCTTCCTTCTCTCTAGTCTGAATCTCCCTTTTTTAGTTTAAAACCATCACCCCTTGTCCTGCCCCAACAGGTCCTGCTGAAAGGACCGTCCCCATCTTTCTGATAGGCCCCATTTATGTATTGAAAAGTCACAATAGGGTCTCCTCTCCAGGCTGAACAACCCCAACTCTCCCAGCCTGGCATCCCAGCAGAGAGGCTCCAACCCTCACATCATTCTTGTGACCTGCTCTGGTCCACGTCTCTCCTGTGCTGATGCCTCCAGAGCTGGACCCAACACTCCAGGTCGAGTCTCCCCAGGGTGGAGCAGAGGGGCAGAATCACACCCATACACTTGGAGGCAGCAGATCCTAAATCCCCCTGGGCTGCTTTGTCCTCGGCCACTCCTGGCTGTGGTGCCAGCCTGGGCTGGCAGCCCCTGGGTGCCCAGATGCACAGTGGCCACCTGGGAATAATCCCCACGTTGAGGGGGCAGGAGGAAGAGCTGCTGCCCCTTCCACACATCTGCTTTGTTCAGCTTTGGGACAGCCTAATCCTGCCTTCTGCCATCTGGCCTCGCAGGAACCAGCCCGTGGTGACACAGTTGAGGGACACCTTGGGGTCCTCCCTCCCTGCACATCCCCCCCCCCTCCTTTCTCCTTCCATTTAATCAGATACGTTGAGCCCGTGGCTATGAGAGGAGCTTAGGGCTGAGTCTCTAAAATCACCGTATCAGCTGAAACCATCACATTTGATATTCCATTTACAATGTTTCCAAGGAAACAAAGGCACAGGACATAAATAGATGACTGTTAAACATTTGCTCACTCACCATGGCCCCGATCATTTGCAAAGCAGGAATATGAATGTTAAATCAACGGCGATAATAAATTTTAATATAGGAAGACCAATATTTTGCTGCAATTAGAAGCAGCTCTCATCCTGACATAAAGGTTATTTATCATCTCCACTGGCCACGTTCAGTTTTTCATTTACATAAAAGGCAGCTTTGATGGTGACCCCCCAAAAACCATCAGCAGGGGTGCTGGGGATTGACTTGTGCAGCCAAGTCCACCTGGAATTCACTGCAGGAGAAGAAAATAATTTCTTCCTGCCTAGAAGCAAGCAGTGGATGTGGATTTGGGTTGGTGCAAGTCCTTTCAGGAAAGTAGCGACCAAAAAAACCTCATGAGAGCTGTGGTGGAAGCTGGTGAGATGATGCTGAACCTTGGAGGTGTTGTGGTCTCCTTCATGCCAAGCCAGAAGCAAACCATGATTCAAGTGAACTGGGCAGGACTGGAAACAGAGGTGCACAAAGAGGGATTAATCCAGAGTGGTGCACGTGTGGGTGATGCTCTAAAAGGAAGGGGAGGCAGTGGTGAGAGGTGTTTTATTCACACAAATTGAACCCTTGGGCCAGCCCTGAACTTGTTTGGTTGTACACAACCATTGCTGGAGGGTCGTGCAGCTCAGGTGGCCACATGTACAAGGGCTCTAGTTGTCCTCTGTGCCCACCAAGACATCAAACACACCTCAGGGAGGTGTTGTGGAGATGGGCACCATGCTCAGGAACACACTCATTTGGGAAGCTGGTACCTCACTGGCTTTCCCCTCCTCATTTAGGGATGGTTTCCATCAGGACAGCCTGTGCCTATCTTTATCTTAGAGGCTGAGAACAGCTCCTAAACCTGGTGTGGAGGTCCCCAAGAGCAGGCTGGAGGAACTATCCTGGTTACTGCCACAGGAGACCAAGTTTTGATGCACCAGCCTCAATAAGATGCTCAGAGGTTTTGCAGACAAAACTTGCTCATAAGCTTTGGGACGTCCTGGCTTGTGTTGATCATGTTCCTGGAAAGACAGAAGCAGGAGCTGAGGCTGTAGCCCCGCTGGATAAGTCACTAATCCCACTAACACTTAGTGTTACCCTAAGACTGCTCTAATGTGCTATAATGCAATTAGAGCATCACCAGAGGGCTTTCTGCCTGCACCTGATTAGACTTGGCTTAGCAACCCTGTGCCGGGCCTGGGTGGGTCTCACTGGGCTGGACTGGAACTGAGCCACTTAAAGATGGTTTGGGTGGATGGATGCGTTTGCCACCGAGCTGTCCCTGTAGGGTGGTGGGATCTTCCTGAGCTCAGGGCTTCAGCTCCTGCTGTTCCCTCTCCCTGTGTCCCCATCTGGTTGTACTTAGAGTTGTAGAATGTTTGAGGCTGGAAGGGACCTCTAGAGGTCATCTTGTCCAACCTCCCTACCCCAGCAGGGACATCTCTACCTAGGGCAGGCTGCTCAGAGCCCCAGCAAGCCTGACCTTGAAGGACTCCAGGGATGGGGCTTCCACCTCCTCTCTGGGCAGCCCATTCCACTGATCTATCATCCTCATGTTAAAGAACTTTTGTCTAATATCCAGTCTAAATCTCTCCTTTCCCAGCTTAAAACTATTACTCCTTGTCCTATCATTACAAACCCTTTTGAACAGACCTTCCCCCACCTTTACATAGCCCCCTTCAGATACTGGAAGGTCACTCTAAGGTCCCCCTGGAGCCTTCTCTTCTCCAGGCTGACCAGCCCCAACTCTCTCAGCCTGTCAACCACACAATCTTGAGACCAAGATAATCTGCCCTCTCACTATCTGGGGAATGATGCAAATGATGCATCCACCTCCTGGGGCTTTTCCTTCCCCAGAAACACCTTCCTGGAAGCTTTCTGTGGAAATGCCCCTGGCCATCAAAGCCAGCATGGGGACCAAGGCATAGCCGGGGGGGAGGGACATCTACAGAGCACTCATTGAGATACTTCTCCCTCTCATGTCCCCACGCAGCACCCTCTCCATCTACGGGATCAACCAAGCAGATGAAGCCATCTACCAGTGCATCGCCGAGAACAGCGCCGGCTCCACGCAGGCCAGCGCCCGCCTGACGGTGCTGTGGGCAGATGGGCTCCCTGGGCCCCCCCAGAGCGTCAGGGCTGAGACGGTCTCTGCAACCACCATCCAGGTGTCTTGGAAAGAGCCTCTGCAGAACACCAAGGAGATCATCGGCTACGTGCTGCACATCCGGAAAGCTGCAGGTACGGTGCCCAAAGCATCCTCAGCCTTCTCACCAGTAGAGGGTGGGGACTGAGCTGCTGGAGAGAAGGGGACCTGGGGGGTCCTGCAGGATGACCATGAGCCAGCAATGTGACCTTGTGGCCAAGAAGGCCAATGGCATCCTGGGGTGTGGTTAGTAGGTCGAGAGAGGTTCTCCTGCTCTTCTACTCTGCCTTGGTGAGACCACAGCTGGAATATTGTGTCCAGTTCTGGGCTTCTCAGGTCAAGAAGGACAGGGAACTGCTGGAGAGAGTCCAGTGCAGAGCCACAGAGATGATGGAGGGAGTGGAACATCTCCCTGGTGAGGAAAGGCTGAGGGAGCTGGGGCTCTNTTGGCTTAGCAACCCTGTGCCGGGCCTGGGTGGGTCTCACTGGGCTGGACTGGAACTGAGCCACTTAAAGATGGTTTGGGTGGATGGATGCGTTTGCCACCGAGCTGTCCCTGTAGGGTGGTGGGATCTTCCTGAGCTCAGGGCTTCAGCTCCTGCTGTTCCCTCTCCCTGTGTCCCCATCTGGTTGTACTTAGAGTTGTAGAATGTTTGAGGCTGGAAGGGACCTCTAGAGGTCATCTTGTCCAACCTCCCTACCCCAGCAGGGACATCTCTACCTAGGGCAGGCTGCTCAGAGCCCCAGCAAGCCTGACCTTGAAGGACTCCAGGGATGGGGCTTCCACCTCCTCTCTGGGCAGCCCATTCCACTGATCTATCATCCTCATGTTAAAGAACTTTTGTCTAATATCCAGTCTAAATCTCTCCTTTCCCAGCTTAAAACTATTACTCCTTGTCCTATCATTACAAACCCTTTTGAACAGACCTTCCCCCACCTTTACATAGCCCCCTTCAGATACTGGAAGGTCACTCTAAGGTCCCCCTGGAGCCTTCTCTTCTCCAGGCTGACCAGCCCCAACTCTCTCAGCCTGTCAACCACACAATCTTGAGACCAAGATAATCTGCCCTCTCACTATCTGGGGAATGATGCAAATGATGCATCCACCTCCTGGGGCTTTTCCTTCCCCAGAAACACCTTCCTGGAAGCTTTCTGTGGAAATGCCCCTGGCCATCAAAGCCAGCATGGGGACCAAGGCATAGCCGGGGGGGAGGGACATCTACAGAGCACTCATTGAGATACTTCTCCCTCTCATGTCCCCACGCAGCACCCTCTCCATCTACGGGATCAACCAAGCAGATGAAGCCATCTACCAGTGCATCGCCGAGAACAGCGCCGGCTCCACGCAGGCCAGCGCCCGCCTGACGGTGCTGTGGGCAGATGGGCTCCCTGGGCCCCCCCAGAGCGTCAGGGCTGAGACGGTCTCTGCAACCACCATCCAGGTGTCTTGGAAAGAGCCTCTGCAGAACACCAAGGAGATCATCGGCTACGTGCTGCACATCCGGAAAGCTGCAGGTACGGTGCCCAAAGCATCCTCAGCCTTCTCACCAGTAGAGGGTGGGGACTGAGCTGCTGGAGAGAAGGGGACCTGGGGGGTCCTGCAGGATGACCATGAGCCAGCAATGTGACCTTGTGGCCAAGAAGGCCAATGGCATCCTGGGGTGTGGTTAGTAGGTCGAGAGAGGTTCTCCTGCTCTTCTACTCTGCCTTGGTGAGACCACAGCTGGAATATTGTGTCCAGTTCTGGGCTTCTCAGGTCAAGAAGGACAGGGAACTGCTGGAGAGAGTCCAGTGCAGAGCCACAGAGATGATGGAGGGAGTGGAACATCTCCCTGGTGAGGAAAGGCTGAGGGAGCTGGGGCTCTTTAGCTTGGAGGAAAGGAGACTGAGGGGTGACCTCATTGATGTTTATAAATATGTAAAGGGAGAGTGTCAGGAGGATGGAGCCAGGCTCTGCTCAGTGACATCCAGTGATAGGACAAGGGGCAACGGGTGTAAGCTGGAACAGAGGAGGTTCAACATAAATATGAGAAGAAACTTCACAGTGAGGGTGACAGACCCTGGCCCAGGTTGCCCAGGGAGGTTGTGGAGTCTCCTTCTCTGGAGACATTCAAAACCCACCCGGACATGTTCCTGTGCAACTTGGTCTAGGTGATCCTGCTCTGGCAGGGGGGTTGGACTGGATGATCTTTGGAGGTCCCTTCCAACCCCTAACTGTGATTCTGTGATTCCCATGACCTAGTAGCATGGTGCACTGGGTAAACCAGGTCTACACTGCAGCAGACAGTGCTGCCACCCTTGTTCTCCATCATCTCCATGTTTCTGAGAGACATGAGGCAGCAATGCTGACGTAGCTATGAAAAGGGTGGGGAGGCTGAAGCTGCACAGTCAGATCTGGCTGCCCACTTGTGTCTCTGGCAAAGAACGGAGAAATTTCAGCAGAAATTTCAGCAGAACTTCTGCACTGCTCAAAATTTACACTTGCAACACCTGCTTAGTCTCTGTGCCTCTTGCAAAGCCTAACAGCTCTCTCTCCTCTCTTGCTTTGCTCTATCAGATCCCGTGGAGATGGAGTATCAGGAGGCTGTCAGCAAGAGCACCTTCCAGCAGCTAGTGACTGATTTAGAGCCCTCCACCAGCTATAGCTTTTATATAAAGGCTTACACCTCCCGGGGGGCCAGCAAAGCCTCCGAAGTCACAGTGGTGAGCACGCTGGGAGAAGGTAAGGAACGCTTTGTGCTTGGACCATCAGATGCTGAAACCTGCTGTGCATAACAGCCCCAACCCCCCCCCAACTCTGGAGAGCTTTGGCACATTGCCTGTGGTGGTGGTGGTGGTGATGCTTCTTCTTCCCCCTCCTCCTCCTCGTGCTCTGGGATGTTGTGTAGAACTCACTCGTGTTGTTAAGTGGGGTTGTCCCACTGTCTCCTCGGCTGTGGTGGAGCAAGGGGTGATTCTGGGTCTGGCTGCTCTCCTGCATTGCAGCTGCTCTGGGCTTCTCCTGCACTGCTTGCTGAGTGCTCAGGCAGTGTCTCAGCATCCTCCAGCAGCTCAGCTACTCTTACTTGATAGGTACCACACTTTAAATTTGAGGTTTTTCTGCTCTACCCTGGAGAGATCACACTAGGGCGGAGCTGGCCCCACCTAGAAATCCCTGTTGGAGCAACCTCCTGTTTCTGTGGGGAGTTTGGGTCATCTCCAAGGCTTTTTCCCTGACTTGGCCTCCCAGATGTGGCCACCAGTTACTTTCCCCAGTAAGAAAGTGGGTGTTCTGATGCATGCAGACACCAGGCAGACACCACAGCCCCAGTGTGACCTCTCAGCCAGCACTTTCAGAACATTTTCCTCTCCAGCACCTTGGAATCCTGGCTCATCTCACATCCAGACACTAATTTCTTAGCAGCACCATCCTCACAAACACTCAGCAACTGTGATTTTGAGCAGAGAGGTCCTTGGGTGTGAGGACGTTTTTAGGATCAGATGAAAGAGTGTGTTGCCTTCCAGGTGGAGGAATCCATCCCTCATTCCATTTTCAGATGTTTCCTACAGCATTTAAGCAGCAACACCAATAAATTCTCGCCCTCCTGGGTTGTCACCCTGCAAGTTTATTTTTCTTGGTGCTCCACAGGGAGCTGGTCACCCTGGGAGTTTGTTTTCCCTTCCAATTTAGAGACAGGAGGATGGACTCAGGCAAAACTTGAAACTCCTTGACCCAATGCTTTGAGTTCAGCTACTGGAGCCCGAAGCCAGCCATGCTTCATGGAGCTTCTGCAGGAGGCTGGGTCAGGCTAGAGAGGACTTTCTCTCATTATTACCTTCACTCACGACAGGAATAGTTAGAGATCTGGTAATGGGATCATAAATTTCTTGGTTCTCTGAAGTTTCAAGGTATCAGTGAAGGCTTGTCCTGTGTAACGAAGCTTCAGCAATTAACCTCACGTTCAGGATGGCCAAGCTGGCCTGGTTGAGATCACTCAACCCCAGCTTGAGTTTGCTTTGTAGGAGGATAAAAAGAGATTTAAAAGCCCCAATTCTGGCTTGATTTGTTGCTTTGCTTCACTCGGGTGCCTGTTGCCTTCTGCTCACAGAGGAGAGGGGGGGCAGAGAGCCAGGATCCAGTGGCTTTTGTCACCAAATTAAGGTTTTCCCTGCAGATTTGCCTCTTCTCACAGCCAAACCATCTCATCTCGTGCCTTTCTGGGGTGCACTGGGAGCTGTGTCTCCCCTGGGCTCAGGGAGCCCCTGGATTATCCCTACTTGTGTAGGGAGGTTGGACAAGATGACCTCTAGAGGTCCCTTCCAGCCTCAAACATTCTCTGATTCTATGATCTGTGCTAACAGCCTTGGAAAGGGATGAGATTTCCCCACCACACCATGTCTTGGCTTTGCCATCCCAGCACAGCACGATGTGTGTGAGATGTGCACAGAGATGTGGTGTCACCACGCCACCCGTGGTGACAGGACCCCCCCCATGTCACCGTGCTGCCGTGTCCCTTGTGTGGAAAGGCCATGGAGGGTGGGTCTGGGCTCCGTGGAGCTGGGGTGGTGCTTGTGGAGTGCTCAGCAGAGGTGCTGCCAGCTGGAGACTGGTCTGAGTGCTCCATGTGTTGTCTGGAGTAGGAATGTGGTGAAGGTACTGAGGAGCTTTTGGCTTTTCAGGGCTAGGAATGTGCTGAGAATGTGCTTGGCTGAAGCCTCCAATGCTTGCTAGCAGCACAGTGCTCCTTCCTTCATGCCAGTGATAATTTTGGATGGAAAGCAGAAGGGAAGACACTGCAGAGAACCTACCCCAGTGAACCTTGTCCTCCACACACCTCTCTCCCTAGGCAGGTCCTCCCATCTCCTCCCTGTCCTTCTCCTTTGCACCATGTCCCAAATGCTGTGGTATTTTCACATCTCCACCTCCCCCCTCTTCGTTGAGCAGCACACACTCCTTGTTCTTGTCTATTAATGCTTTTTAGGGTTTTCTCCAGGACTTTTTGACATTCCTCTAGGATGAAGACTGTTCCTTTAGTCCTCTTCGGCTAAAGACACCTTCAAGAAGAGAGTTGAAATGACCTGGGGAAAATTCCAAACAGCACGGAAGAGGAAAACCAGTGTCCCAGCCCTTAGCATGAGGGAGATGCCTCCCTTATAGTAGCTCCATATTATGTCTGATATATACTTCTGTGAAGCACCTATACCCTGCTGTGTGTCCCTATATTTCCACACACACACACACAGATATACTCCATCTGTATACACTTATTTGTGTAATAATAACATTATAAGCAGCACGTGCATTCTGCGAGTGCATCCATATAATCAGTATTATACATATATATATATATATATATATACTCGCAAAGTTTGAATAAATACTATATATTCCATACTTTGAAGGAGAGAGATTCTTGTGGTTTTTATTAAATGTAAGGCTCTGCAAGCATAAAATAAAACCAACTCTTCTCAAATCAGGATGACCCACATCAGTGTGTCTTTGTCCAGGGGATAATGTCATTTCCCTTTCCCTCATTTGGGAAATGTGATGCTTTAAGTAAGAGTCCAGCTTCTCAGAGGGGGGATCCAGACAATTCCTAATTTGGCCCTAAAGGGAATTGGGAGAATTAGGGAAAAAGAGAGTGTTTAATTGGATTGCAAAAATATGCAGCCTTGGGAAGAATGGTTCATGCTGGTATGGAGCTTACTTTGTGCTTTGCACCCAGAAATTCCTAAGCACGACCTTCCCAGCAGTGAAATGTGCCTCAGAATCAATCCTGGCAAGAAGACCTACTTCAATCCCTGCTTTTTTTTTCCCATTGGCAGCACTCAGGCAAGGGGGGGGATCTCCTTAACCTGACCCAGCAGCTCTCTGAGTCTCTCCTCCTGGATCCTCCTGGAGATGCTCACCAGGCTGCAGGGACTTGCTCCTCTCCTCATGCTTATTCAGAGACCATCAGGCAAAGTCCTGGCAACCTAGAGGGCATCACTTTGGGAAGAGACAGGGTTGCCCAGACCCTCCTGCTCACCACGAGGGATGTTTTTCCTTCTCGTGGCAAAGCTGGAGCTCTCAGTGCCTGGGAAAAGGCAAATTGTTGTGCTGTGTGGTTCCACTTGTATGATTACATTGAGGAAATGCCCTTTTTAGGTGTCATCAGTCAGAGATTGACACGGCCACGTTCTCACCATCACTTGCTAAGTGGCTGTGCTGAACTCTGCCAAAGGCCACGTTTGTGCTGCTCATCTTTTAGAGACCTTTGGGGGAAAAACAAGACAAAAAGCACCACTGGTCCAATGCAATCCTTATATTTGGAGCTTAGAATCATGTGGGATTGGGAAAATAGCTCTCCCTCCAAGCCTGGAGGCTGCTGGAGCAGCAGGGCTGTTGTTGTGCTGGAGAATTTTGCTGCAGGGTGTAGCTGCCTGGGAGAGCAGTGCCCAAAAGCTCTTCTCCATCCCAGTGCCAAAGTGGAGCCCTGGGCAGGTCAGAGCTTCTGCTTTGCACCTTCTGGATGGTGCTGGAGGCTGGAAACCCATGGGAGCATTTGGCCTGGGGGTGTTTTGTGGGAATGTGGTGGAAAAAAGTCATCATCCTGCTCTGTGCTGGTGTGTGAGCAGTGTAGGAGAGAGGGAGGGAAAGGGGAAGGAAAAAGCTTGTGGGAAACATGGTCCTTTGTGTCCCAGTAGGGTCTGGAGCAGGACCAGCTTTGGAGAGCCCAGATACCTGCATCCCAAGAAAATTGGCTTTAATTTGCAAACCTTTGCCTCTCAGCCCAGGCTGATGGGGCTGGGCAGCTTTTTGGGGACCTGGGGAGGTGATCCCCCCTCTGTGGCACACCCCGAGAAGGAGGGCAGGGTTTGGGGGCACTGACTGGAGCAACAGGGGTCCTGGTGGACTTTGAATCAGGGCTCAGTGACCCCAGGCAGCAGCAGGGACACCTTCCCAGCTACACCCTGGTGTGCCCCTAAGGCCAGGTAAGTGCCTGCCTGCCAAAACAAGGGATCTCTGCAGGGATCTCGGGCTGCTCCATTAATGGAGATGCCCCAGTTCTCTCCTAAGTCCCCAGCACAGGATGACAAACCTCCCACCTAAAGCTGACAGGGAGAACAAGCTCCTGCACAGCCTGCAAGCCAGTGCAGGTATCTAACAGGCTTTGGAGACAGATGTCTCCAGCTCCATCCCTTCTGATTCCTTCCTCCCTGGGGGATTAATCACTCTGAAAGGTCCTGGCTGCCCTCAGGGCAAGGGCAAAAAAGGTGGAATTGGGGAATGCGTTGCTAAAGTGGCTGCATTCCTGCCCTGACCCAGGGCTGAGCATCAGATTGCAACCAGAAAATAAAAGTAGCCTCTGTGCTTGCTGCACCAAGCAGAGGAAACCAACTCCTGCAGCTCCCTGGAGAAGTTCAAAGCTGTTAAACCAGGATCTGGTCTGATTTGATTTTTCTCAATCTCATCTAGCACGTTCTTTGCTGCGGTGACCACAGGGAAAGGCTACTGGGGAACTTCTCATCTTGCAACCCACTGTCTTTCTCTCTCTGTTTCAGTCCCAGCCATGCCATCCCTCTTTATTAAAGTCATTAACAGCACTGCTGTCCAGGCCACCTGGGAGCCCTCCATCAAACTGGGCCAGCATGAAGGCTTCAAGCTCTATTACCGCAAGGTCCACCTCTCCCAGTACACGGGTCCAGTGCTGCTGCCCAGCAACACCACAGCCTACAACATCACCCACCTCGGTGAGTATGGGCACAGCTTGACCCACGTCCCCTCCTGACCTTGGGAGAGGACATTGAGGGGCTGGAGTGTGTCCAGAGAAGGGCAACGAAGCGGGGGAAGGGTCTAGAGAACAAGCCAAGTGAGGAGCAGCTGAGGGAGCTGGGGGCGTTGAGCCTGGAGAAAAGGAGGCTCAGGAGAGACCTTCTGGCTCTCAACAATTCCCTGACAGGAGGTTGAAGCCGGGTGGAGTTGGGCTCTTCTCCCAAGGAACAAGTGGAAATGGCCTCAAGGTGCACCAGGGGAGGTTTAAGTTGGATATTAGGAGAAGTTTCTTCCTGGAAAGGGTTGTGAAGGGCTGGGCAGGGCAGTGGTGGAGTCCCCATCCCTGGAGAGGTTTCAAAGCTGTGGAGATGTGGTGCTGAGGGGCATGGGTTAGTGATGCCCTGGCAATGCCATATTAACAGTTGGACTCGATCTTAAAGGTCTCTTCCAACCGGAACAATTTGATTTGACTCACTTCTATGTGTTGCACAGCCACTAAATGAGCAAAGCTGCAGCTCTCCCCCAAGTTTTTGGGGTGCTTTTTCAGTAGCAGGTACTTGTTTGCAGCAGCTTGTATTTGGTTTCCTAAATAAGCATAATACTGATGATTAAACCTGAAGCACCTTTCTTGTGTCTCCTTCACACCAGATGCATCAGTGGTGTATGAAGTCAAGCTCCTTGCCTACAACCAGCACGGGGATGGAAACTCAACCGTCCGCTTCGTGTCCTTGAGGGAAACCGTGGAGAGGACAGGTGAGAAGGGACCTTGGTCATGGTGGTGCTTTGGGAAAAGCACTTTGCAGGGAGGTGGCCACATCCCCCAGCCACGACACCCACAGCTCTATCCCCATCTCACCTTCAGCCACTCACTGATTTTTCAGCATCACAAATAACAGTGAAGCAAAACTCTGCAGGGCTGGAACCACCTGGTGCTGGCAGGGGTGGCTCCTCTGCCACTTGGCTGCACCATCCCCAGTGACTTCTTTAATAAAGGGGGGGAGACAAACAAAGTATTCCAGTTTTATCCCCTAAACTCAAGCTAGAGGTGAGGTTATGGACATGAATAAACCCACACATATAATTCAGAGGTGCCATCCTGGCTTGAGATGTGGTGCACTGAGCATCTCTGCTCTCCTGGAGCTCTCCTGGAGCTCTCCTGGATATTTACGTTCTTCACTGGTGCCAGGAAAGGAGGACACATGGCTGCATTATATGGCAGAAGAGGGGAAATGTGCAGAGGGAACCTCTAACTGATGGCACCTTTCATATTCCCCTACGTGTAAAAACCATCCTGCTGCTCTCGGAAGCCTTTTAAGCCTTCCAGTGGGAATATCTTCAAGAGATAGTTATTGCTTCTCTGCCTGTGTTGGAGTAAATACTGAGCTCCTTGGCATCTGCCTCCTCAGTGCTTTCCAGCAGGTCCCAGCCTGCTCTGGTGGCCACCTCTCACCTCCCACCTCAGACAGGGGGTTGCAAAGATTAATTGTTCATTAATTGTGTCTAATCAGAGCAGCCCAGATAATGGGGCTGGCTGTCTATGGATTTCCCAATCCTATGCTTGCTGTGATGCCTTCCTGGGGTACCAGGAGCAGGGGAGATGCTTTGGCAGGCAGTGACCCCCCACCCCAGCCCCTCTCTCTGCTCTCCTTTTATTTGTACATGGCTCCCAGCACCACCCAGGCTCCAACTTCTGCTCTGGGCTCCCCAAAAGCTGGAGGAGCAATAGGAAAGCAGCACCACTGACCCTGCTCTCCCCCTTTTCTTCTGGCAGTGCTGAACCCCCCCTGTGACTGCATGAAGGACGAGCAGAACAACAAAACCTCCACAACTGGCATCATCATTGGGATCCACATCGGTGTCACCTGCATCATATTCTGTGTCCTTTTCCTCATGTTTGGGTACAGAGGAAGGTAAGGGTTGTTCATGCTGCTGATCACAGGGGGTGGTGGTCCCTAAATGCCTTGTGGGTATCCCCATGGGGGTCTCACACCCTCAATGTGATCATAGAATCACAGAATCATTGTGGTTGGAAGAAATCTTCAAGATCATCGAGTCCAACCCTTAACCCAGCACTGCCACTAAAGCATGTCCCTCAGCACCACATCTCCAGGGCTTGGAAACCCCTCTAGGACCTGGTGCTTCCCCAAGCATCACTAATTCTGCTCTGACAAGCTTTGACCCTCCCTTTAAAGCAAAAACCTTTTCCCAGTTGAGGGGAAGAGACTTTATAGGAGGGATTTAAGGGGTGAAGGAACATAGCACAGGGATAAAGCAGAGTCAGGCTTGAGGAAAAGGGGGGAGGCACCATCTTTACTCACCCTCAGGCTGCATCTCTTCATTTCCCAGGCTGCTGATGTGCAAGAACGTGCAGGAGCAGCTGTCAACCCCCCAGGTCCCCCGCAGCCAGAGAGGTGCCACGGGGCTGGTCCTCAACGGGGCCGCTCGCAGGGACCGGGACGAGCGGGACCTGAACGGGAAGCAGCTGGATATGAACGAGCTGGAGAGGTTGTTCCCAGCATCCCCAGCCCAGGAGCAGCAGGAGAAGGGAATTACAGTAAGTCTGGGGAAATGCAGGTGCAGCTGCATGTCTAGGAGTGTCAGTGATGTGTCACCACCAATTCATAGAATCAGAGAATGCTTTAGGCTGGAAGGGACCTCTAGAGCTCATCTGGTCCAACCTCCCTACCCCAGCAGGGACATCTCTGCCTAGGGCAGGCTGCTCAGAGCCCCAGCAAGCCTGACCTTGAAGGACTCCAGGGATGGAGAATCCACCCCCTCTCTGGGCAGCCCATTCCACTGATCTATCACCCTCAGATTAAAGAATTTTTNGCCTTTGGGAAACTGTGACATTGATCTCTCTGACCTCTCTCTTGGGCCCTCTTGGTGTGTTTCTTCCAACAATGGCTTTATTGAGGCTGGTCATGATGGATTTTCCCCCGTAGCTGCTACGTTAAAGACTCCTTGGCAGAGTTTGGCCTGTCTCTGACAGACAGGGGATGTGGTGGAGCCTCCTCTTGGCATCCCAGACTTTTCCCTGCTCAGCAGCTTTAGGACTACTCTTTGGATTTATTTTTTAGACTGGCTTGGGAGAAATCCTTCTACCCTGACTCCAAACCCCAGGAAGGCTGTTTCTCCATGGATTTGGTGGTTTTGTACACTTTTTTGCTATTTCTCAGGATACCTTTTTTTGCTGATTGACTGGAAATAATATGGAAAAACAAAAAAAAAAAAAAAAAAAAAAAAGAAAAAAAAAAAAAAAACAGAGGGGGGGGTTCAAAGAAGGCCTCCT